>OY740781.1:148735661-149145854 GCA_963514005.1 Raja brachyura
TGTTACAAAATTTTGAGATTTTAAAAATCAAGTCTGCAATTTATCCCATCAGATAAAGCATAAAAAGAAGTTTAATTTGACACCTAATTCACTTTCATATCTTCAGTATTAAGAAAGTTATGACCATTTTCATACTCGGAAATTAGCATCTTGTTCCCCATTGCCTTTCAATTGACTTAACTCAAAAGCCGTGATCTAGAAAAGTTAAAAGCCGATAACTTTCTTAAAAATTAAGAGAACTCAATGACATTTTCAGTTATTATAGATTGAAGCATTCTGAAACAAATATGAAACAATCTTACATTGGATGACCTGAAATTAAAGCATATAATTAGTTAGTTATCTAATTGTAGCTAATTACAAAATTCAATGTGTAGATCTAAACATCTATCCATTTCTTAAGAAAAGATAAACTTTTTTAAAATTGCCTACGTGTCCAAATAACATTCACACAATAATCCACAATATAACATAATTTTTAAATCTCATTTTCATGAATTTCTGGGCCAAATGGAAGGAATTTAGTGTTTAATGCCTGTAAATTAATGGTCATTTAAATCAACTAGCGAGTGGGTTTTAGTGGAATGCGGTGGATTGGAACGTTGTGGTTTGCGGTGAAGTCGGGCGGAAAAATAGTTGGTTCATACATTTTTTTGGACCCCATTTCGCAACATGAAAATGTGATTAAAGCCTCCATAAAAAACAACTTTTAATATAAAAATAAACTGTGTATCTTTTTTTCTCCCCTACGCAAAATCCTTCCCGTTGTCGGCTCTCACAGCTTTTGAAGGTGATTTTTAAATAACTCTAGTTGATAAATAATCTAGCGTAATTTAAAAATACCTTCATGAATGAAATGTTGGAGCGATTTTTCTTCCGCCACGAAATCGCCCAACATGGATCGATTTTCCCAGTCTGCAGAAAAACGGCACTTTGAGCCCGCCCCCCTCTGAAAGGCACCAAAGGCGCACACACGGGGAGCGGCAGAACTGCAGCGCTGCTCAAGGTAAGTTTTGTAACATACCTACTCATTGCTCTGTGTAAATTAACAGGGGAAGAAAACTGCAGTTTGTTTTTAAAGAGCTTGACGAATCCTTCATGATTTCTACATTGGATCTTTGAAAACGTAATTTTTTTTTTTATTGGCCTGTAAAAATAAAAGGTAAAGTGGTTTCCATTGGACAATTAAGAGCAAAGTGGTTTCCAATGTTAAACAATTTAATTAAAACTGTGATTCATGTGTGAATAATTTTGTTTTAAAATTGTGTTATTAATCTCTGATAATCATTTTAATCACCAGCCAGCCCTAGATTAAATCTATTTTTGGCTTTTTTTGTAATTGGTCCTTGTCTGTTCCCACCTAATGCAATTGATTTTCTGTGAAACATATATTTAATGAACTAGTTGTTTACTGTCTTTTTTATTTTTTAACTTTCAATAAAATGAGTTTGCTGAAGAAGTAACACGGGCAGCATCCGATGGAGATATTAACACCCTGGTTGCAGTAATAACATGGAATCTTCTGTTGTGACAATTTAGGTAAATGGTAAAAATGTCATCATCAGCCCATCTTTTAAATAGACATTATATATTACTTCACGAAATAAATATTGTAGAAGTTGCTTCCACAAAGTGGGCTTTGAACCTAGAATGTAAAACATTTTGAACAATAGCAAATATAAACTAGTTTATACTATTTTGTATAACACTGCACAGGTTTCCTTGATATAAATAATTCCCCCATCAAAAAAAAACAATTTCAGAGACTCCCTTTAAAGCTAATCAAACCTAGCCAATAATTTTAAATGCATAATAATAAATTAATAATATAGTCACAGACCAATAGAGTACGAGAACAAGCCTTGTTTGGAGCTAATCCATTTAACAATAAATTAGACTAAGTGAGGCCTGTTGGTTCACATGGGAGGGCTGGTCCCCCAACGCAATATTCCACCTCTCCACCAATTCCAATATTGGTGGCCAGTGGATGGGGGGGGGGGGGGGGGGGGGGGGGGGGGCTTTCTAGAGCGTTAGTATGGGAGTTGTGGGCCGAAGGGACTGATTTCCAGAGGGCTAGTGTGGACATTGTGGGCCGAATGGATTCTTGAGCGGGCAGCTCAGTCACTCAGGCCTGGTGGGCTGGCAGCTCAGTCACTCATGGCTGGTGAGCTGGCAGCTCAGTCATTCAGGTCTGGTGGGCTGGCAGCTCAGTCACTCAGGGCTGGTCGGCTGGCAGCTCAGTCACACAGGGCTGGTGGGCTGGCAGCTCAGTCACTCAGGGATGGTGGGCTGGAAGATTAGTCACGCAGGGCTGGTGGGCTTGCAGTTCACTAATGGCTATTGCTTGAAATTCCATTTCAAGCAGAGTGCAGGCCAGCACATTCCATTCCATAGCATTTCAAGCAGAGTGCAGGCAAGCACATTCAATTTCATAACATTTCAAGCAGAGTGCAGGCCAGCAAATTCAATTTCATTGCATTTCAAGCAGAGTGCAGGCCAGCAAATTCAATTTCATAACATTTCAAGCAGAGTGCAGGCCACCACATTCAATTTCATAGCATTTCAAGCAGAGTGCAGGCCACCACATTCAATTTCATAGCATTTCAAGCAGAGTGCAGGCCAGCAAATTCAATTTCATTGCATTTCAAGCAGAGTGCAGGCCAACAAATTCAATTTCATAGCATTTCAAGCAGAGTGCAGGCCACCACATTAAATTTCATATCATTTCAAACAGAGTGCAGGCCACCACATTCGATGTCATAGCATTTCAAGCAGAGTGCAGCCCACCACATTCAATTTCATAACATTTCAAGCAGAGTGCAGGTCACCAAATTCAATTTCATAGTATTTCAAGCAGAGTGCAGGTCAACAAATTGCCAAACAACTAATTGCATCATCAGTAAGGGCTAACAAATCATTTATTGCAATACGTTGCAGACTCACAGTTCATTTGATTCACAGCTTAGAATCACAGTTGTCCCTTGCGATCTTCCAGAGTGACTGACTCACATCCAGGCATTAGGGCTTTTATAGTCCTAACACCACCCCACCCCCCCCCCCCCAGAAGGGGCGTTATCTTTATCGTGATGAATGACAGGCGAGAGGACCAATCAGCTTCTCATGATTTTTTAAACACTCATAACTTTTTAATTTTTCATCCATCGGAAAACTCCTCAGGGCTGCTTCAGCATAGGAGGACTGTGAGTAAAATGGCCAAAAATCATAGCGATATATGGTTGCATTTTTTTCTAAAATCAATATACAGCGCAGATAGGAAGTGGTCATGATGAGACTTTTAGTTATATAGATGTATTAAAAATATAGCAACAATGAATTTCAAAAACAAAGTTTGAAGCACTGATGCAACACCAAACTGTGCTTGGCATCACCGACCATGAATTAATTCCTTAATATTTATTTCTAAGGCAAGGGACCAAAACTGCCAAAGTACACCAGTTGGGATGTCATCAAAGCACTGTGGAATTGCAATGGGACTTACTTGTTCCTATGTTCCTAACGCTTTGCACTCTTATTGCTGTCTGCTTGGTTCATGTTAGCCAAGTTCATGTTGTGTGCAATGACAGGCTTTTCAGAATACTAAACTCTCCCTATCACTCACCATTTAAAAATGCTCTGCTCTGCATATTGTGTTAAATCTGAATTAAATGGATAACTTCACATTTTTCTGGTCAGGCAAGTGCTTAAAGCTGATGTTCAAACAAAATTAAGGCCAAACTAATTTGGGTCTCCCAACACTAATGTGTAGTCTAGAACTAGCTGAAATCCTCCTGGTGAGGATTTATATGTCAGCAGGACCTTCTGCCCTATAATAAGATCATGTGGTGTTGTGTAAGGTGGCTGGCAGGAAAACAGACGTTGAAGGCTGTTTTAAACAAGCAGCCCACCAATAAAGCAACTCATTCAAGCTGTGGTACAGGGTGGCACAGTGGCACAGCGGTAGAGTTGCTGCCTTACAGAGACCCAGGTTCGATCCTGACAATGGGTGCTGCCTGAATCGATTTTGTACATTCATCCTATAACCTGCGTGTGTTTTCTCCAGGAGTTCCGGTTTCTTCCCACACTCCAAAGACATACAGGTTTGTAGGTTAATTGGCTTGGTAAAATTGTAAGTTGTCCATAGTGTGAGTAGGATAATATTAGTGTGTGGGGATCGCTGGTCGGCGTGGACTCGGTGGGCGGAAGGGCCAGTTTCTGTGTTGTATCTCAAAACTAAACCAAACTTTGTTGGCTGACAAATTTATGAAATAGCCTGTAATAGTTATGAATGGTGATAATATATTCACAAACATTGGAATAGAGCATGTCAATGAACTTCTATGTGCAAAAGTAAATGGTGAAGTATAATGTTGCAAATACCTTTGCCTCCTGTACAGAGGAAGTCTAATAGTTCAATGTTCATAGGCGTTGCCATTCCTCTGATGATGGAGCTACAGTATATGTGTAGCAAAGAGCATATTTTGTCCTTAGTCAACTGTCTTGGCTCATAAGCTACTCCTCACTGAGCTTTAGGCTGGAGAATTGTAGTGTGAACATCGTGAAATAATATCATCCCGATCCATCTCTTCCCTCTTTCAGCAGCTTGTCCTGCTTTGTTATGCTCTTTCTCCCAGCCATGTT
The DNA here is from genome assembly GCA_963514005.1 of Raja brachyura. The sequence continues at coordinate 148,740,300 of OY740781.1, forward strand.
GTACTCTAAAATCATTGCTTCCTCTTGCACTCAAGCATAGTGAAGCTGATTAGGGCAAAAGCTTGAGCTCATGAAAAAACTCCTTTATCCTCTGACATTTCTTTCCCTCAAAACTTCAGCAACTTTAAGAACTCTGGAAATTCTCACAGAACAGTAGCTACACCAGAGGAAAATCAATCAGTAGCTCATCTGCAAGCAATTAATAATCCCTTCAAAAGGTTCTGGGAGTGGAGGCTTCCTGATGCGAAACACATTCACTTTTGAAAGGTTAAGGGATGGCATTTGATGGAATATTGAGCTAAAATTTGTAATGCAGGCATCAAATCAGTGTTACTCTCCAACATCAGAATCTGACTCTTCCATATATGCCTGACAACTGTTGGCATCTTATATATTAACATTCTTACAGTACGATGCCAACCATGACTCAAGCTACAAAATAATTGATTGTCAAAATAATGTCTAACCTTCTACAGTTGAATTCCATTGTTATTTGTATTCCAGGGACCTCACTATTGTAGGCATTAAGGGGGCGGAGGAATTCAACTGGATCAGCCACGTAAATAATGTGGCTGCAAGAACACATTGGGGTTAAACATTCTTTTGTTGGACATAATCATTACCAAACACAATATTTGGTGTGAATTTTACCTGTCACAAAGCAACCTATCCCATCATTTGTCTATGTCTTGCGCCACAGAAGCATGGACTACTTCATTATCTGAGGAATGGTGAATGGAATTTAACATTGTGTAGACAGAAAATGCTGGAGTAACTCAGCAGGTCAAGCAGCATCTCTGGAGAAAAGGATTAGGTGATGTTTCGGGTCGAGACTTCTTCAGAGTGAGAGTCAGTGGAGAGAGAAAATAGAGGTCTGAAACATTGTGTATTTTTCAGAGATCATGTCCACAGCGATCATTTCACCAACTTGGTAATCTGTTTGTTAGTTTAAAAATGAAGGTCAACACCACATTGTTGTGTTAATATATTACATTTTTTATCAATAATGTTATCAAAGCTGTGGTGGCAATGAGTTACCAACTGAAATTTCTCAACCATAACATTCTGTAATTTGCTGATGAAAAAATAATAAAAAGCAACACAGGAATATATATTATTTTGTGAAACATATATGCCTTGGAATTAGTAAAGCATGGATTATTTATCGATAATTGATAATCAATAATCAGAAAAATTGGGCTCAACGCACAGGAGTTAAGAAAAATTGGAAGCGGACATCATTGAGACATATATGATTCATAGAGAAATTAATTAGAGGAACAAAAGATTTATAGTGTTCTGAACTTTCTTGTAGGCTTTTAACTATAAAATTGTCCTTAATTTGGCCTCCCAAAGTGGGAAACTAATTCCGGTTGATTGATGTGGGAAATGGAAAGATACCGCACTAATTCAATGCAAGATTTTCAAAACTTTAAATTCTTGAACAGATTAGAAAAATGATATTGTGTCAATCTTCCATTTGGTTTTGCCAGCTTGTAAATATCTGCTCAAACATGCAATTTTTAGAACTAGGAAAATCAAGCCTAATTTTAACATTGCCTGTAATCTGCCTGTCCCACTTTCACGACTTAATTCAAAACCTCTGCCGAGTTTAAAAAAAAATCAAGATCATGGTAATCTACAAACTCCTATGACCTTCCACGACTATGTTCACAAACTCCTACGTACTCCTACGAGTATGTCTATGAATTCCCACGACTATTTCAATGCTCTCCTTACGAGTAAAAAGTTGCAATTTCTTTCATCTCGACCATTGTTTTACTTGTGGACATTTTTTATCGGGCTGGAAAAAAACTTCCCAACTTACCTGATGCCACGGGTACCTACGGCTAGCATAACAAGCCGCTACGATATATCTACAAACTCCTACGAACTCCTACGGACTCATTACGAACATTCTGCGAGTTTGAATCAAGGCGAAAACTCGGGAGAATTTGTGAATTACCTCATGAAAGTGGGACAGGCCCTGAAGCAGGAATTAAATTCTGAATCTTCAGAAAGTATTTTACATAAAATGTGTAGGGACATTTTTAAAAGGAACAATACCATCATGAATTATAGTATTGAAGGCACAAATTCTAAATAAATCTAATTTGAATACCCTACCCGAAATGTAAGCTGAAATTATACAGATGAAACAAACATGATGCATTTGTGCCTTTTAAGAGCTCATTAACTAGATTTGCTGCAAGCTTCCAGTTTATTTTCACAGCTGTTATTTTTGTCTTATTGTTTCACTTTTTTTTTAGATTCATTATTACTGGAATAAGTTGCTTCGATTGAAGCAATCAGAAATGATGACGGCTCACAACCGTTCTAAAAGGGGGCAAAGAGAGTCTGGAAGAATTAGATCAATTTAGTTTGGAGACAAACTGCCCTGATACATGGAGTTATGCTTTTAGACCAAAATTCCATAGCCTGACTATGTTGGAGGAGATCTTCATTCACAGAGTTGTTGTATCTCCTCCAGTCAAACCATTAGGTGATATTCAAGCACCGTAACTGGGAATGTGATAAGTATCTAAATTATTGGATTTGGTTAATTCTGGATCCATTCCAAACGGGAACAGTTCAAAGATAGTTTTAAAATCAAGATCCTCGCTCCAATCTGCCACATATCTGACTACGGTAATAGCAATTGTGCAAGAGGTGATTTAGGTTGTGGACAATATGCATTCTCAAAGTATTCTGGTCTATTTGGGATAACAATATTGTGGCCTGATCAGCAGTAATGTATTTTTAAAAGCAAAGTAGATGCAATCTAGTACTATCTGACAGAAACATAACATTAAGCGATAATTAAGTGGAAGTGGCCAAGGTATTATTATCCATTCATGGAACAGGGGGGCTAATGTGATCTTCCAAAAACACTGGAACCTCCACAGCTACCCCATAATTCAGTAATCTAGCACCTCAACCCTGAATATCCTTCTCCCAGTGACTACCTGTAACATTTTCCTTGGGCCCTGCTACTAGATTCCTGGTGCTGGGAGATGGTGGGGGAAAAACATTGAATCCTCAAATTTCAAGTAAAACACCCTCCCCTCCCCTCTACCTTACCCTCTCTGAGAACCCCAGTGTCCACATATTTCTCCCACTATCTCTCTGCGGATTGGATGCTTTCCATCTGCCTGGGTTACCTCTCTGTGCTAAACATTCCTGCCACATCACAAATATGTGAAGGGCAGAACTGGCAACAGATGACTAAGGAAGAGTGGATCCCATAATGGCCCATTGTTGGCTGGGGAAGAGGTGATAACGAAGGGATTTAGGGATGTGAACTGTGGGTTGACTAAGGTGGGAATGGGGGCCAGAGAAGGAATGCAGGGGTTACATTAAATTATGATCTCCACCCTTCCTTGGTCATCTGTTGCCTGCATTGATTTGTTATGGCCTTTTCCTGCCTTTAGTGCTCGCCCCTCCTCCACCCTTACTTTCAGTCTGAAGAAGGGTTCTGACCCAAAACGTCACCCATCCTGTTCCTCCGGAGATGGTGCTTGGCCGACTGAGTTACTCCAGCACTTTGTATCTATCCGGTAAAAAAAACAGCATCTACAGTTCCTTCTTACACATGAATGCAAATAAGTGGCTGGTGATCTGCATACATTTACTGGCTAAAGAGTCTGTGCCCATGCTGTATAATTCAAAATTATAATTCCTCAATCTAAAGGTTTTCTTTTAATCTGATCAGTTATTATTTTAAAAATGTCAAGCTCAATGATTCCAGGGAGAAAGATATTGAAGATTAATGGTAATGAGGGATGAAAACATTATAAGACAATCATGGTTTATTTTGGCCTTTTGAACTTATGACAGCACCTTTTGTTCTTTGCTACAGTTTTTTATGCTGTGACTGGATTCCTGAAATAATCAGTAAATATATTTCTCAACTTAAAATTATTACCACTCTCATCAGCAGATTTTTTTTTTGTAAGAGAATGAAGCATCATTTAGACCCAAAACAAATGATTTTGGATCAAGCAAAATCCTTGAAATGGAAGATCGATATAAGTCAATAGAAAATAGCCTGAGAACTTACTTTCCAATTTTTCTCTACTGCAAGACAATGAGATGAGAAGAATGTGAATGCTTGAGCCAAAGTTCAAATTTTCTATTGTTTATTTATTCAAAGACATGCAAGTGACCTGGAAGCCCCATCTAAATGACTTCCCAGAGGCACTGAATCCTGAACAGCTCAATGGCATGACTATTGGGATTATTTAATAATATTAGGAGCAACACAGTTCCTGGAAACAGAACAATTATTTGCAAGCTTTTTAAATAAAAATATTGTAAATAGCAAAAACAGTGAGATGATGAATATTAGAGTTAGGAAATTTAGCACTTTGTTATTACATGAAACCCTTGTTATTATGGACCTCATTATAATTGATTCTGGTTATAGCGGATGGACCTACTGATCTTCACCACCAGGCTGGGCTGCTGATGCCACACTAGGACCACACCAAATCATCGGCCACTTCTATGCCTGGATGCTGGTGCCGGCCCATACCGCCACTCCCACCCGCCCACTTCCAGACCGGGCTGTCGACGCAGATCGCACTGTCACCCCAGGCCACAACCACCAGCGTCCTCAGCTGCTTACAGACCGTGCCCTTCAGCAACAGACTGGTTCCACCAAGATGCAGGTCAGAACGCCACAGGAGATCCTTCTTCCCTGTGGCTATCAAACTGTACAAATGCTGACTTCCGGTGGTGCTATGGAGTAGGAGGAACCAGCACCGTCCAGCTCCGTAAAAATTGTATTAAAAAACAGGAAAAAACGGGGTTATTTATAGCTACTTACCAGAGAGGAGTGTTTGTGAACGGCACCGGCTGCAGATAAGGCCCCTGACGTCATCAGGCGAGCGACTTTTAATGCAGTAATGTCGATGAAAAGAACTCCCCCTCCCAAAGAGAAAAAATCTGTGCTGAAAAAAGAGGCAGGCCCAGTTGAAGCCTCGACCTCGAGTTTGACTGGCTCTCTGGAGGATATCCCAAGGAAGAAATCTGAAATGGAGGATCTGAAAGCCACCATGAAGGGTGAGTTTAAAAATATGAAGAAAGAATATAAGGAAGAATTTAAGCTGCTCAGAGCTGATATTGAAATATTTAAAGAACAAGTTAAAGAGTTGAAAAATGAAGTTGTAACCACAGTAAAAATTATGATGGATGAATGGAAGATAAAAGCAGATGCTGATCTAAAACAACAGATGCATGAAGTTAATCAGAAAATTGGTGGTTTGGAACTCTCAGTTGATCGCAAGTTGGAACCTATTATGAGAACACTTGATCAACAACACGAAGCAATAAAGGAACTGACTAATATTGCGGATTCAAGTGCTAAGGCGAATGAGAAACTTCTCTCCGAGAACAAGCGTTTAACAGATTTATTGAATAAAATAACTGAGAAATGTATTGACTTGGAGGGAAGGCAACGACGTAAGAACTTGCGTATCGTGGGTGTGCGTGAAGGCAAGGAGGGAGGTCAAGACACCAGAGAGTTTGCTGCAAATCTTTTGAAGAATGTCTTGAATCTGGATCAAGCACCCCTACTTGGCCGAGCGCACAGAGCATTGAGACGACGCCCAAAGACGGATTCGCCACCAAGACAACTGATTGTGAAAGTAGTCTACGATCATGTTTTGGAAGATATGATGAAGATAATAATTCGCAAACAGAATCTGTTTTATGATGGTGATAAGATCAGCATATTCAGAGATTATCCTGCGGAAGTTGCCAGGAGAAGAGCCCTTTTTACTGAAACTAGGCACATCCTCAGGAATATAAAGGGCGTGAGATATGGCCTGATGTATCCTGCCACACTACGAGTGAGCTACGACAATAAAGAGCACCACTTCACTAAACATACCGAAGCTCTGGAGTTCGCACGTAAAATCGAGAAGGAGTTGGATGAGGAAGAAGAAGCAGAGGGAACACAGAGAGAAGACGATGATGAAGAAGAGGAGGAAGAATAACAAACTTGAATTATACTCAACACTTACCTGATGCCGATCCACAACCAGCATTAAGGAGGAAGAATGATGAACTTGTAAAATTATTGGACTTGGAGAGCTCAATGATTATTAATAATAAACTAATATATAATAGTATTAGTTCAGTACTAACCATTATTAATAAATATATGCGATACCTCCTTAAATAACCTAAAACGATAACAGCAAATTAAATCAATAAAGTATTAATAAGAATGGAAATGTAATACCCCACCCCTAAATATATTGCCCTTAAGGCATTTACGGAACTGGAAATACAAACATCTTTTTTTTTCCCAACGGAAGTCCGTAGTTTAACAGCCACGCTAGTGTGGCTTACACTAACACCACTTTATGTAGCTTTAGACACTCTTTCTTTCCTGCACCTTTCCAATAATATTACTAACTTTTTCTTTTCTCTTTTTTATATTATTTTTTATATATATTATATGTGGAATTATATTATTTTACTTTTGAATGGAATTATACCGTAGACTGGAGAGGATATGTATGTCAAATAATGTTATTAGTATTAGTTGATCATAAACTAGGGTGCAAAATTGGGATATATGTGCTGAGACATCTACCTCATTATAATCCACCATAACATCCTAATGCAAGACACTAACAAGAAAAAGGGGGGTGATGGAATCACCTTCTGTAGTTGGAATGTAAAAGGTATTAATGAACCAATCAAAAGAGGTAAGGTTTTGGCGCAATTAAATAGAATACAAGCTGATATAATCTATCTTCAAGAGACTCATCTAAAAAAGGAGGCACAATATAGGTTAACGGCAAATTGGATTTCTAGGGTGTATCATTCATCATTCACTCATAAATCTCGAGGAGTTGCCATTCTTATTCGTAAAGGTATTCAATTTAAACATAGTTCAATAATAGAGGACCCAGAAGGTAGATATATAATAGTCACGGGTGAATTATACTCGAAGAAGGTTGTACTTATGAATATATATGGCCCAAATTTTGATAATCCACTATTCTTTAAGAAAATATTTAACACTATCACTACAGTAACACAGAACAATCTAATAATTGGGGGCGACTTAAATTGCACTTTGGATAATTATTTAGACAGATCTTCAATCAAAAGGAAGGTTATTTCTAAATCAAGCTAATTCATAAATTCTTTTATTAGATCAGCTAATGTCAAAGATATTTGGAGAAATGTAAATCCTAATGGCCGAGAATACTCATTTTATTCGCCGGTATTTGGAACATACTCCAGGATAGATTATTTTCTAATAGATTCAAAACTTGTCCCATTTACGTATGACTCAAAATACCATAATATTATTATTTTGGATCATGCTCCATTAACATTTAAGATTAGCTTAAAGGGTATAACTAAAGGATATTCGCAATGGAGACTTAATCCTCATATATTAAATGATAAAAGGTGCTCAGATTATCTGGTTAAACAGATTGAATTATTTTTTGAAACCAATGACAAACCTGGAATTTCATCATCTCTCTTATGGGACACATTTAAAGCTTTTATACGGGGTGCTACAATCTCAGCGCAGGCATATCTGAATAAGGAAAATAGAAAGATTCAACAGAAATTGGAAAATGAAATAAGGCAGTTGGACATCGAAAATGCTATGTCTCCATCCAGGGTTATACATAATAAAATTGTAACATTAAAACAAATTGTAACAAATTAAATGAGATACATTCAAAGTACGTTATTAAACTTTTTCAAAAGACCAAACAAATACATTTTGAATTTGGGGATAAACCGCATAAATTGTTAGCTCGGCAACTAAGAAAAACAGAAGAAGAAAAAATGATATATAAGGTCAAATCTGAAAAAGCAGATATATTAACTTTACCAAAAGATATTAATGATAGATTTCAACAATACTATCAAAAACTATATACATCAAAAGTGACGGATCAACCCGAGACAATAGAAACGTTTCTCCAGAAATGTAACATTAATGGATTAGATCGGGAAGGTAGAGAATTATTAGATGCCGAAATATCAGCAAAAGATATTGAGGATTCAATTAGATCATTGAAGAATGGTAAAGCTGCAGGACCCGATGGTTTGGGGGTTGAATTTTATAAGAAGTTTCATGATTTGATCGTCCCACGGTTACAAACTATGTACAAAGTTGCCTACGAACAAGAACAACTTCCAGAAACCTTAAAAGAATCCAGAAACCTTAAAAGAATTACACTTATTCCTAAGGCAGACAAAGATCCAGAAGACCCAGGATCATACAGAGCAATAGCTCTTTTAAATACAGATCAAAAAATATTAACAAAAATTTTATCTCAACGGTTAAGTTTAGTGATCAATAGATTAATACATCATGATCAAACAGGTTTTATTCCTAAACGTTATTCCACTTATAACTTAAGACGTCTGTTTAATATTATCTACTCGAAAAGATTGACTGACGTTGAACTAGCAGTTATATCCCTGGATGCGGGGAAGGCGTTTTACCAGGTTGAATGGCCTTATTTATTTAGGATAATGCAGAAATTCCAATTGGGAGAAGGGTTTTGCAAATGGGTTAGAATTTTATACTCAGGCCCAACAGCAAGAATCCTAACAAACCAAATGTTATCAGCAAAATTCAATCTTTCTAGGGGTTGTAGACAAGGTTGCCCGTTATCACCTTTACTATTTGCACTCGCTATAGAATTATTAGCCGAAAGGATTAGAGTAGAACCAGAAATTTATGGATATAATACTAAAACTACAATTAATAAAATATCTTTATATGCAGATGATGTTTTATTGTATATAACAAAACTAGAGGTTAGCATCCCTAAAGTACTTGAAGTAATAAATGAATTTAGTAAGTTCTCAGGATATAGAATTAACTGGAATAAAAGTGAAATTATGCCTATAACAGGAAATAAATTGAATAAATTACAAAAATTTCCATTTAAAATAGCTAATAATCAAATTAAATATCTTGGAATTAATGTATCAAAATCTTATAATTCTTTATTTAAATCTAATTTTCCCCAATTATTAAATAAATTAAAAACAAATGTTTTATATTGGAAAACATTACCGATATCAATGATCGGTAGAATAAATGCCATTAAAATGATTTTTCTGCCTCAATTACTATATTTATTTCAAGCCATTCCGTTATATCTTCCTAAACATTTTTTTTTTTAAATTGATTCTATAGTTAATAGCTTTATTTGGGATTACAAAAATCATAGAATAAGTAAAACACACTTATGTAAATCTAAGATAAATGGTGGATTAGCTTTACCTAATTTTTTATATTATTTTTGGGCGGTTCAGATTAAGAACTTTAATTATTGGTTGATACAGATGGAACAAGACCCAGCATGGTTAAGAATTGAAAAGGAAGATTGTTTCCCTTTCGACATAAGCACAATACTCCTTGCCCCTGGGGTGGTACAAAAAAAATTATATAAGGAAAACCCTATAATTTTAAATAATATATGTACCTGGAAACAAATTATTAAGACTTTACATTTAGAAACTATGCCACTTTGTTTACCAATTATGAATAATCCTATGTTTAAACCTTCGACATTGGATGTGGGGTTTAGACATTGGAAAAATTTAGGAATAATAAGGATAGAACATCTTTACAGGAATGGGAAATTCCTCTCATTCCAGGAGTTGAAAGAGATTTATGGATTGCAAGCAAATAATCTATTTAGATATTTACAAATTAGAGATCATGTCAAATTAAATACGCTAAATTATAGAAATAGAGAGCCAGGTATACTGGATGAAGTACTTAACAAGCATCCAACAACAGAAAAATTAATAGCATATATATACAATATTTTTTTGGATAGGGAAATGCCAAAAACGGAACTATTCCGACAAAAATGGGAAAATGAAATTGGTTTACCTATAACAGAAGATTTATGGGAAGAAAGCTTACAACGAATTCATCACTGTTCGCTAAATGCCAGACATACTTTGATACAATTCAAAGTAATACATAGATTACACTACTCAAAAAAGAAATTAAATAGAATTTTTCCTACTATATCACCATTATGTGATAAATGTCAGCACATAGAAGCCGATTTAAATCATAGTTTTGTAATATGTACAAAACTTAAAAGTTATTGGACTGAGATTTTTAAAATTATTTCCACAGTTTTAAAGATCACATTAAGCCCTAACTCAAAATTAATTTTATTTGGGGTTTTAGATTCAAATCAAATTTTAACAGTAAATCAAAGACATTTTCTGGATTACTGTTTAATAATTGGAAAAAAAATAATATTACAATTTTGGAAGGGACCATTATCCCCGACAATTAAAATGTGGACAGCGGAAATGTTGGAGACATTACAACTGGAGAGAATTAGATTTATCCTAATGGATAAACCTGAGATTTTTGAACAAATATGGTCTCCATTCACTGATTATATGAAGGAGTAGCTGGGCTCAGCATTGAAACTCAATGAGTACCCGGTGGAAAGATCAAACAAAAATGTTTAAGATCAGATTTATATACTTGTCTCTATAGATTATAATTAGAAATTGCTCCATTCATTGATAAGTTGTATACCGTTTTCTTTTCCACAAGTATTTTTTATTTTTTTTTAAATTTAATTTTATTTTTATTTATTTATTTATTTATTTTTTAAAATTTATTTATTTTATTTATTTTTAATTTCTCTCTTCTTTATATTAATCAACTATAATCATACTCTTATAATTATTCACTATTCTTTTTTATACTTTTTTCACTATAAAAAAAAGTGAGGCCAATATATATATTTTGTTAACATTTATATAATTTTGGAAAGATGTATTAACTACATTTGGAAAAAATTGCTATATTATTTGTTATATGTATGACCTCTAATAAAAATATATTGGAAAAAAAAAACTGTACAAATACTCCCACTCCCACTTCTGTCATGGAGTAGACTAAGACTGACACCCCCCCACCCCCTCCCCAATCTTCACATGTCCCCAATCCTTTCCTCTCGTCACTTTAATTTCATGTTTCATGTAGTTTTGTATTTTTATGACTGTCAGCAGATCAATTTCCCTTCTGGGATAAATAAAGTTCTATCGCATCGTATCATATCAGATCGTATCATATCGCTTGCTGCCACCACCATCACTGACCCTTGTCTACTCGCTGACCCCCGAAGGCCTTGACCAATGACTCTGCTGACCTCACCTCACCCCTGGCCACCAGTATTGTGTTTTAACGAGCATCTGCAGTTCTTTGTTTCTACTACTTAATCAATGATGCTCTATTAATTACTGGGTAATACCTAACTCAGTTATTGCGGGCAATCGCCAGTAATGGACACAATTCCCCTGCCCTCCTCCATAGTCTGTTATAATGAGGGTTTACTGTTCTGACATCCTCTGACAGCATAAACACTCCCAAGAATGAGTGTGTGGAATTCTCTGCCTCAGATGGCAGTGGGGGCTGGATCTCTGGATGCTTTCAAGAGAGAGTTAGATAGAGCTCTTAGGGATAGCAGAGTTAAGGGATATGGAGAGAAGGCAGAAACGGGGTACTGATTGTGGATGATCAGCCATGATCACATTGAATGGCGGTGCTGGCTCGAAGAGCTGAATGGCCTACTCCTGCACCTATTGTCTATTGTCTAAATTAAACTTACATGTAGAGAAAATGCCAAGAATGTTGTGTTCTTGTCTTAAAGACTATCAGTTCACCATCAGAGGCCTTAAACCAGGCTGGCTTTTAATAAGTCAGAGTAAGGACATTGGTGAGACCGGTGATGAAGAATGTATGTTGTCTTTCGAATTGAGCTGAATGATCTGTGGAGCCATTGCACCTCCTCTGAAGCTAAGCATCAGCCATTTTGGGCCAGATAATTTGTAGGAAGGAACTGCAGATGCTGGTTTAAACCGAAGATAGACACAAAAAGCTGAAGCAATGCAATGGGTCAGACAGCATCTCTGGAGAAAAGGAATAGGTAAAGTTTTGGGTCGAGACCCTTCTTCAGACTAAGAGTCAGGGGAAAGACAGTGATGTAGAGAGACATACAACAAGTGAATGAAAGATATTCAAAAAAGTAATAATGTTAAAGGAAACAAGCTGTGGGCTAGGTGAGAACAAGTACAGACAATGAGGCTCAACAAGACGACTGAAGCTGGCACGACTTGGGTGATGAAGGGCTGGAGGGAGGGGTTGCTTGAAGTTAGATAAATCAATGTACATACCATTGGGTTGTAAGCTGCCCAAGCAAAATATGTGATGCTGTTTCTCCAAAGTGCATTTGGTCTCACTCTGACAATGGAGGAGGCCTAGAATAGAAAGGTCAGTGTGGGAATGGGAAGGGGAAGTAAAGTGTGTGGCAAGTGATAGGGGACAATCAGCCATGATCACAATGAATGGCGGTGCTGGCTCGAAGGGCCGAATGGCCTCCTCCTGCGCCTATTTTCTATGTTTCTAACCGGGAGATCTGGTAGGTCCAGGCGGACTGAGTGAAGGTGTTCAGCCCAGTCAGTCCAGCTGAGTTAGTCCAGCTTTTTGTACCTATCTTCAGCCAGATAGTGACAGATTTAGCCTCCTGCAGGGAAAGGTTGCTGGAACCCCTGGTCTTGCCTGATCCCAATGCAGAAGGTCTGTCTCACTGACTTTTCTATATCCTCAAGCCCAATAGCAGGGTCTCAACAGCAATTCATTCATTGGCCATGAAATGTGAAGGGCTTTGGCAGGAGAAAATACTAAGTTGATATTTTTTATTTCTTTCACAATTGCACTTGAATGCATTACATTTTAAAAATATTGCTGACATTCAGAAACATCTCTAAACAAGTAAAATGTAAGTAAATAATGAACAGATTTTTTTAAATTAATAAAAATAAACTAAATCCACATGGAAATAATTACATTCATTGAACTAAGGCAAACTATTTTTAGCAAAATAACTTACCTTCTGCAGACTCCTTCATCTCTGAAGAGTGCTAGTGTGCTTTTCTGTCAAGGCTGGAGGGCATTCAAAACCAATATCTCACGATTCTCTGACCCCACTTTCTAAATTCTCATACGTTAAATTATGTAACCACTGTGTTGATTACTGATCGCAATATTTGCCCCTCATAGATTCACCAGCTAATCAACGTCATTGTTAGCACAGCTGATCACCAAAATCGTTATAATAGGTAAGTAGCATAACATTGATGTTCTGTCTGAATTACAACCTACAGCTAGGAGTTAGCCATGTATGGTGATCTCTGGAGTGAAGTTCAATGGACTAATATATCCAGATTTGTTAAGACAATGAAATAAATTTGGGATGTCCATTTTTTATTTTGTGTATTAATGAGCCCTTTATTAAAATGAAACATTCAAAAATCCTGAATCTTAAATATCTGCATTATGTCTCTGTGGTGTTTCATTTGTTCAGTATAAATCCTGACAATCAATGAAAAAAAATTAAAGACTGTGGCTTAAACTCAGCTAAGGACCTCATCAGTGCAATAGCCCATGGAGAATAGAACAAGCAGCATAAATTTAACAACAAAATTGAATGAAGAATCATTACACTCTAAAGAGATTAGATTCAATCTATTAAAATGTGCCTGGTGGCACAATGTGTTGCTGTACAATGTTCAGTATCAATAATGTGATCAGTTATGTGTTCAAACCAAGCATTATTTTTAATGTCATTGTTATTATTTGGGATGTTGTGAAGAGACTGCTTATTGTAGGGAGAATGTAAAAATTAAAGAATCAACTTTGTGCTAAATATGGAGAAACAAAGAACTGCAGATGTTGATTTACAACCAAAAGAACACAAAGTAATAGAGCAACTCAGCGTGTCAGGCAGCATCCTTGGAGAACAGAACATCCTTCGTGTTTCAGATTGGAACCCTTGCTCAGGCTGATTGGGCGGGGGGGGGGGGGGGTGAAAGCGAGAAGAGTGGATAGGTAAGTAATAGGTGAATACAGGCGAGGGAGGGTTTGATAGGTAGATAGTTGGAATAAGGCCAGAGATAAAAACAGGTGTGAAATAAAAGGATTGAAGTTTTGCAAATTGCAAAGCCAGAAGAAGGAATGTAAATGGAGGGGGTAGGTTGAAATTGGTGCGAGTCTAGCTGGGGCCAAGGGGAGGGGGGAAGAAAGTGGTTGTTGTGAAGGAGGGGGTGATGGTGTTGTTGAAGGGTGCCTAAGATTGAAGAATTCAATGTTCATCCCGTTGGTTTGTAAGCTACCCAAGAGGTATATGAGGCGCTGTCCCACCAGTTTGCATGTGTTCATAAGTTCATTAGTCATTGGAGCAGAATTAGGTCATTTGGCCCATCGAATCTACTCTGCCATTCAATCATGGCCAATCTATCTTTGCCTCTCAACCTCATTCTCCTGCCTTCTCCCCATAACCGTTGACACACTTACTAATCAAGAACCTATCAATCCTTAAAAATACCCAAGGAAGGCCTCCACAGCCTTCTGTGGCAATGAATTCCCCATATTCACCACCTTCTGGCTAAAGATATTCCTCATCTCCTTTCTAAAAGTACATCCTTTGATTCTGAGGCTGTCCTCTCTGTTCCTAGACTCAACCACTAGTGGAAACATTCTCTTGACGTCCACTCCATCCAGGCGTTTCATTGTTTGTTAAGTTTCAATGAGATTTCACCTCATTCTTCTACAGTGGCCTTACACTGGCAACTGACAAAATATCGAGACAGACTCTCAGCTGGTGAATAGAATATGACACCATGGAGCAGAACTAAACAAAGGGAACAGAAATTATTAGATGATTTAGAAGGAAAATTAATTATATATTTTTTAATCTATAAAATTTAAATCCCTTCTAAAATAAATTCAGAGCATTGATGTAACAATCTTGGTGCTCAATTAAAATAAAGTTTGAATTTAAGTTCTAAAACAAGTGTCAACAGACTGCAGAACTATATAATTAACTCAAAATTTAAATTGTTTCATTTTAAGTGATTTATTTCAATCATCATCATTTTAATAATGAATTCTTTACTTTATGGCATAATTTAGAATATGTGGCTTATTGCAATTAACTTCTATTCCAGTGGTGTTGAGGCCAATAATGAAATTAATTTACTCATTCCCAGCCGCATGTAAACTATTCATGTGGAGTGCCTTAGCAGGGATCTGGAAAATGAACCACTTTTCCCAACTATGTGCCTAGTATTTCTTTCTTTTTTTCACATTATAGAGCCCTTTACTGAATAAGTTAGTACCCTTCTCTTTTCTTAGAGGGGCACCGAGGCACACACAGGGCCACGGAGCCACACACATAGAGGGTCATGGAGGCACTTACAAATAGGTTCACAGAGGCACGATGTCCGGGCGGTGTGTAAATGTCGAGGCGACTGCAAGCCGGCAAGCCGTTGCCGTGCGGAATTTTTGGACATAGTTGGTTTTTCGGAGCCCTGCGCTGTGTCGGGACGAACTCGGGACGAACTCCGCACAGCTCCGGCGATCGAAGTGGGACCGGCCCCGCGACGCCGGACGGCTCAAGCGACCACGTTAGGTCGCGCTAATCGCATAGAGTTGCATGCTGGTGGGACAGGCCCTTAATACTGGGAAATACTGGAACCATTCCGCTGTACTTCAGTATTTGAAGTTTGCAATAAATGCTAAAAGCTGCCACATTTCCATCACCACAACCACTGTAGCAAGAACTATAAGGAGCACCAACAGTTTACCAACTGGAAAGAATGAGCTTCCATTTGTACAAGAACATTTTTTTTAAAGCAAATGTTCAATATCTGAAATAGAATATATTCCCTTACCATATATATATATACACACTGCAAATGGATTGACTGTATTCATGTATTGTCTTTCTGCTGATTCGTTAGAAAAACAAAAACTTTTCATTGCACCTTGGTACATGTGACAATAAACTAAACTGAACCTGAAACTAAAACATTCAGCAAGTTAAGCATCAATTGTAGAAAGCAGAAGAGAATTAACATTTTAAGTTAAAGTCTCATTATCAGATTTATTGGCTGATTGGAAAGGGAAATGTCATTCTATTTTTCTGTCTATACAATTTAAATCCCTTCGAAAATAAATTCAGAGCATTAATGTAACAATCTTGGTGCTCAATGAAAATAAAGTTTGCATTTAAGTTCTAACACAAATGTCAACAGAACTAAATACTGAAATATGAGAAATTAACTTCTATTCCAGTGGTGGTGAGGCCATTAATGAAACTCATTATTGAAACTCAGGCTGCAGAACTACTTAGATACTTCTTCTTGCGTATGGTGTGCACAGCCTAAAGTTGTAGGACAACTTGCTTTATTTAATCTTATTTGATTGTGTATGCCGGGTTGATTGCATTCGCCGAAACAGGGCGGACCATGTGAAGGTTGCAATCTTCCACCCCAGTTAGATAGTTAAATATGAGAAACAGAAATGGGAATGAAAGAAACCAAGCTTCTTTTACGTTGCAGAGAGGTTCAAGGAGTCATAGCTCGGCAAAGGAAATCTTTCTGAGAAGTGGAGGTCAAGGTTACTGTTGAGATAAGCTATTGATTATGTCATCTAGATAAAATAGTAATGAGAATAGTTAGCAAGAGAGAATGTGAAAAAAGAATGTGAAAAAGTTTAGTTTAGTTTAGTTTAGTTTGAGTTTAGAGATACAGCGCGGAAACAGGCCCAGACGAGCGATCCCCACATATTAACACTATCCTACAAATATTAAGCAGAATTTACATTTATAGCAATCCAATTATCCTACAAATATGTGGGAGAAAACCGAAGATATCTGAGAAAACCGGTGGGGTCACAGGTACAAACTCAGTACAGACAGCACCCGTAGTCAGGATTGCACCCGGATCTCTGGTGTTGTAAGTGCTGTAAGGCAGTAACTCTGCTGCTGCACCACCATGCCGCCTTATGAATTAGTTCAGCACTTCAGCATAGAGATAGATAGGTCCGAATGGAATTGAGATGGAGTATTAAAATGGCAAGCAACAGAAAGTTCAAAATTGCCTTGAGTAATGCTAAAAGGGGAAGATGTTTCTGGTGATAGAATTTCATTGAAGATGGTGGAAATTGTAAAGGATGATCACTGACTGTGGGTTCTAGTGGGGTAGAAGGTGAGGACCAGTGGAACTCTATCCCTGCTTTGGTGCGAGCCAGGGACAGGTGTGGGAAATAAATGAGATGTGATCAAGTGCTCAGTCAACTGTAGTGGCAGAGAAATCATGGTTAAAGAAAAAGGAAGACATATTAGAGGCACCTGTATGGAGAGTTTAATCATTGGTGCAAACACAGTGAAACAGAGGAACTGGAGAATGGAATGGAGTCCTTACATACAACAGAAGGTGAGAGACAACAACATATAATGCATATTTGTCACTTACCTATTCCCTGAAATTGAGACTGAGATTCAGAAAGTGAAGGCAAGAGTCAGAGATGTGCAATGTGAAAGTAAAAGCAGGGGAGAAATTATGAATAAAGGTAGTGGCATTTCTGTAAGAGAGCAAGAAACAGCAACAATAGTGTTGTAGATCTGGAGACACAAGAAGCTTCATATTCTGGAATCGTGAGTAAAACAGATGTTGGGCTGCTGCTGTACAAGAAATAAAATAATTAAGGGAGGTGCTCACAAATCCCACAATTGTCAGGCATAGCATGAGACTATACAAATTATCATAGCACTACATTTAAACAGGAGAAAGTGAATGGAATTGAAGAACAAATTGTTCAACGTCCGCAACATCTTTTACATTGCCTCAAGAGGGCAGTGGAGGCAGATTCTCTGCATGCTTTCAAGAGAGAGCTAGATAGGGCTCTTAAAAATAGCAGAGTCGGGGATATGGGGAGGAGGCAGGAACGGGGTACTGATTGGGGATGATCAGCCATGATCACATTGAATGGTGGTGCTGGCTCGAAGGACCGAATGGCTTATTCCTGCACCTATTGTCTATTGCAAAGTGCCTTACAATGAAATATTTTTTTGTAGTGCAGCCTTTGTTGGTTCTCGTCAAATTGTGCACAACAAGAGGTAACAAGCACCAATTTCTCATAAACACAATATAACAATGTAACATTTTCTGCTTTAATAATATTGGATAGAGCTATAAACCAAGGATAAGGGAGATAACTACTTTGCTCTTGTTCATAAAAAGTGCCGTGGAATATTTTATGTTCAATTGAGAGCAGTGTGATCCTCACAATATCTCATCAAAAACAATAACAAAGTTTGCCACTGAGATCTTTAAAATGGAAAATGGAAAGATATGTTTATATATTCTATGAAGTCCATGCAAGAGACCCAAGAGATTTTTCTCTCTTCGGCAACTTAGCTTGCATGGTTGAGTCAGGCTGCAGGGCTTGTTTCCATGCAAAACAGCTCTTAGACTTTTTAATAAGTCAAAGTTGAACAGAAAATCTTCACTATTGCTTCTGAAAAACATGAAAATGAAAAGTTGCTGGACTTGCTTGGTTAAGTTGAACATCAAAGTGGAAAATTCCATGTAGAAAAAACTGTTACCTTAGGGAAATCTGCACCCCCACAAATTTCATCTCTTCAGATGTTGAATGAGGAATCTGCCATGTTCTCCGTGTAATTAAGTCAGATATTATCCATTCTATGCATTTCTGAACATTAGGTTGGTTGCACTTCAGGGCTCATGGTCAATGGCCTTTTCTCAAATGGCATAATGAAATGCATTATCGGGCCATTTACCTCATCACTATTTATGTCACATTTCTTTCACAATTACCCACACAACGCTGATCGCTGCATTTTAATGTAAACCACTACTATGTATTTTGAAAGATTTTGACAGGTTATAGCAATAGATAAATACAAGTACTTTATTACCATATTGCATATATCCATTACTATTATAGGTATGAATTTCCTGCCAGTTTCACTGTAATTAAGAGCTAAATTGGTAAAATATTTATAATCACTCCTCAGATGCTTTGAAAAAAAACGTTTTAATTAAGCTCAAGCAAGCAACTGGAAGGGCAGAAAGTTATCATGAATTCAGACAATATTTTTAAACCTGCTTAGATCCAGCCCATATTGATGGAATTGATATCTTCTCCATTTACCTGTTTGAATAATTCTGTGAAATTATTTTGGAGAGTTCCAGTTCAGTTCTTCGTGGGTGAAGTTCATAGTGCAAAGCATTAACCATTGCTTAATTAATCACCTCACACAAATAGGCATTCAGCACACTTGACATGAGAAATGAAACAAAAATTGGATATTGGTGAAATGAAGAACTTCAAGTTATTGGTTCAGACTAAGAAACATTTTAATCGTTCACTCCATGATATTGCTAAATTAAGAACATTCAGTTCAGTTTATTTATTAGCACATAGCAAGGTACAGTGAAAAGCTTTTGTTTTGTGTTAACCAGTCAGTGGAAGGACAATACATGATTACAATCAAGCCATTTACAATGTACATGATGAAGGAAATAACGTGAATAACATTTAGCGCCAGATAAAGCCGGTAAAGTCCGATCAAAGATAGTCCGAGGGTCTCCAATGAGGTAGATAGTAGTTCAGGACTGCTTGCTAGTTGTGATAGGATGGTTCTGTTACCTGATAACAGCTGGGAAGAAACTGCCCCTGAATCTGTAAGTGTGCGTTTTCACACGTCTATACCTTGGTGCTTGCACTGAAATGAAAGCGTGAAATACATTCATTTCCATACAAATAGCAGTACAAATTCAGAGAATAAATGGAAATCTAATGCCTGGGATTGCTAAAATTCAAAATATAAATTACAGAAAAGAAAAAAATGTCACGTTTTGTGATCATTTTACCTGAGCCATTTTGCACCAAACACATTATATTGAACAGACACTAGGAACTGCAGATGCTCATTTACAAAGATATACAAAATGCTGGATAAACTCAATGGATTAAGCAGCATCTCTGGAGAACATGGCCCTAAAACATATCCTATCCTTGATCTTCAGAGATGCCTGACCCGCTGAGTTATTCCAGCACTTTATATATTTTTTTAACGTTATAATGAATCACTACTTAACTGCCAGGTAAGGCAGCAAATAATTCCTTCAGTGATGTTTGCCAGGCTAACAGAGAACTTTCTGCTCTTCTTCGAAAATTGTCAGGAGATCTCTAACAGCCACTTTTGAAATTAGTTAATTGTCTCATCTGAAAGTACCGTAATGTATTTATGACATTATAATAGTTTCTGGGAGGTTTTGGGGACACAAAAGTAGGGAGCTCATAAAATCACATTAACATTTGATGAAAGTTAGACGGTACTGGGGCTGTACTCACTGGAGTTTAGAAGAATGAGGGGGACCTCATCGAAATGTTTCAAATAGTGAATGGCTTGTTTAGAGTCAATGTGAAGAGAATGTTTCCACTAGTGGGAGAGTCTAGGACTAGAGGTCATAGCCTCAGAATTAAAGGACATTCCTTTAGGAAGGTGATGAGGGGGATTTATTTTTTTGTCAGAGGGTGGTGAATCTGTGGAATTCTTTGCCACAGAAGGCTGTGGAGGCCGTCAATTGATATTTTTAAGGCAGAGATGGATAGATTCTTGATTAGTACGGATGTCAGAAGTTATGGGGAAAAGGCTGGAGAAAAGGGTTAGGCAGGAGAGATAGATCAGCCATAATTGAATGGTGGAGTAGACTTGATGGGCCAAATGGCCTAATTCTGCTCCTATCACTTATGACCTTATGGCCATTTGGCCCTTTGCTTGATCTAAACCCAGATAATTTAACAGTTAGAGAAAAAGGCTCATATCACAGCGAAATCTTAGAATAAACTTAACGTTGAGATGAGCTCAGTTAACTGATGGGGCACATTGCATGAAAACACTCATTCATACCCAATTAATGGATATGTTCATGATAAAGTACACCAATTTCTTAACTTTCACATAAATGGAATTATAAATTGATTCTTCTGTCTCTCTGTTTCAATTACTATGAGTATGGAAGCAAATGCAACTATAATCAATGGACATAACTATCTTCCTTTTTTAAAAATATATATTTTTATTAGAAGTCATGTACAGTAGTATAATCCAAGAATAACATAATACATTTCATGTATAACTTCTGGTTTTAAAATTTAATAGTAAAAAAATAGCAGAAGCAAGAAAAAGAGAGAAAGAGAAAGTTAGGTAAGGTAGTGGTATAGATGGTTCATGAAAAAGTAGAGAAAAGGAGCCCATGAAGATGTAAAGCAAGAGAAAGTGAAAAAAAGTTAAAAGAAAATATAAAATAAAAAAGAAAGAAAATTTAAAAAAAAATTAAAAGGGATATACCTGCTTCGTATCTTTACACACCCCTCACCTGGTTCTGAAACTGTTTATTTCCAGGGTTATGTTGCACCTTGTGCTTGTAATAAGTCGATAAAGGGAGACCAGACTTTCAAGAATTGATCTGATTTGCCTGCTGGGATGAATCTCACATCTCTGAGGTGTAACATTTCAGACATATTTGAAATCCACATTTTAAGCGTTGGTGTGGGTGCATTTTTCCAAAATGTTAGTATACGTTTTTTTGCCGTTATTAAGCCATATTTTGGAACGAAGTCAGCTCAAAGTTGACTTCCATTGTTCCAAAGATAATCAGTTCTGCGTTGGGGTTCAGTTTTATTTTAAATAATATTGTGAACATTTCAAAAATTTAATTCCAAAATTTATGGAGTTTTATGCAGGAGACAAAGGAGTGTGCTATGTTTGCATCTTGAGATAAGCATTTATCACAGATTGGAGAAACATTTGGAAACATTTTATTCAGTTTAGTTTAGTTTAGTTTTTGAGTAATATAATCTATGTAAAATGTTAGATCTGGTCAAAGTTTGGTATTCTTGTGTATGTTTTTTCAAGTAGGGTTTGAAGGTATTTAAAGTATTGATTACTTTTCAGGTTGTATTTGAGTTGTAGTTGTAGGAATGATAAAAGATTTCCCATTCCATACATGCCTCTAAACATTTTAAATCCTATTCTTTCCCAATGGGTAAACGTTTTATCAATAATAGATGGTTTAAACGACGGCTTATTAACTATGGGAGAGAGAAGTGATAAATTTCTTCATTTGAGAGTTAATTTTATTTGCTTCCAAATTCATATTGTACAATGAATAATTGGATTTTTCTTGTATATTGTATTATTCAGTTTTATTGGTGAGAGAAGGATCGCTCCTATATTAAAAGGAGAACAATACCCTCTCTCCATTACTACCCAATATACCCATTGGGCAGGATTGGCCAACAAGTGAATTACATTTTTGATATTCGCTGCCCAGTAATAGTACAAAAAATTGGGGAGTGTTAGTCCAGCAAATTCTTTGGGTTTACACGAGTGTCTTGTTTGAAATTTGTAATAGAGTTTAAACAAATACAATTTAGGTAAGTATATTGGTATTGATTGAAATAAACATAAAGTTTGTGGTAAAAACATTTTTTATAGCATTTATTCTGCTTATTAAAGACATCGGAAGTGTTATCCAAAATTTAATCAAGGTATTTAATTTAGTAAGTAAGGGCATATAGTTTGCATTGAATAAAGATTTATATTTTCAGTTAATCTCGATTCACAGATACTTAAATTTTTCTGTAGCAATTCTAAAGGGGAATTTTAAAAGGTGTGTCTGATCTTGAGGTTTTATCGTCCTAATTTTGCTTTTGTTCCAATTTATTCTATATCCTGAGAAGGATCCGAATTCCTGTATTAAATTTAATATGTTTGGTATGCTGATTTGCGAGTTTGTAATATATAATAGTACATCATCTGCATATAGCGATATTTTATTATTTGAATATTTTGTATTATAACCGTGGATATTCGGATGCATTCTTATACTTTCTGCTAAGGGTTCTATCACAAGAACAAATAGCAGGGGTGATAATGCACATCCCTGTCTATTGCCCCTGGATAGTTGAAATTTCGGAGACAGTATATTATTGGTCAGTATTCTAGCAGTCGACTTGTCATATAATGATTTTACCCATGAGATAAAATTCTCTCCCATTTTTGCAATACTTTGAAGAGACATTCCCATTCCATTTGGAAGGAATGCTTTTTCTGCGTCCAATGAAATAATTGATAAATCTTCCTCGTCAGTTTTATGTGAATGCATTATATTAAACAGACGTCTCAAATTATTGTGTTAAAGAAGGAACTGCAGATGCTGGAGAATCGAGGGTTACACAAAAAGCTGGAGAAACTCAGCGGGTGCAGCAGCATCTAAGGAGTGAAGGAGATAGGCGACATTTCGGGTCGAGACCCTTCTTCAGACTGGTCAGTCTGAAGAAGGGTCTCGACCCGAAACGTCGCCTATCTCCTTCACTCCTTAGATGCTGCTGCACCCGCTGAGTTTCTCCAGCTTTTTGTGTAAGTCTCAAATTATTGAATGAGTATCTCTTGGGTATAGACCCCGTTTGATCCGCATTTATTAATTTACTAACATATTTGCTCAATATTCTTGCTAGAGTTTTCGTTAGTATTTTCTGATCAGTGTTTAATGGCTCTATATGAACCAGAGCCTTCTAGATCTTTATCTTTTTTAGGTATGAGTGTAATGGCTCTATATGAACCAGGGCCTTCTAGATCTTTATCTTTTTTAGGTATGAGTGTAATGGTTGATTCAGCTAATGTCTCTGGTAGTGTTTGTTCTTTAAAAGCGTACGTGTACAGTTTTTGTAGTCGTGGTGAAATTATCTCTTAAAATCTTTTATAAAATTAATTACTAAATCCATCCAGTCCTGGCGTTTTACCATTCGTCAGTGAATTTATTGTGTCTTCTAATTCTTTAATTGAAACCTGAGTTCCTAATTCCTCTTGTTCTAACAGATTAAGTTTTGGGAGGTTACAGTTATCCAAAAAATGTATAACTTTTGTGTTATCTGCTGATGTTTTGGATGTATAAAAATTTTGATAAAATAGAGCAAATCTTTTATTAATGTCTTTAGGTAATGTTAACAATTCACCTTTATCTGATTTAATTTTTGAAATCGTATGATCCTTTTCCCGTTTTTTCAGTTGACGTACCAAGAGTTTATGTCGTTTATCGCCGAATTCGAAATGTTCCTGTTTTGTAATTTGAAATAGTCTTATAACTCTTGCAGATAAGATTCTGCTTAATTTAAATTTCAGTATTGTTATTTTATTGTGTTTGTCTATGGTTGGTTCTTTAGCATTATCTAGATCCAATTGTCTAATTTGTTCTTCTAGCTGCAATTGTTCATTCTTATTCTTTTTATTTTGAAAAGGTTGATATGAAATTATAGATCCTCTGATAAATGCCTTATTAAGATTCCCATAATAAAGAGGGTGAAATGCCTGGGGTGTCGTTAGTCTAAAAAAAAAGTTCCATCTGTTGTTTTAGATATATACCACCTTGTGGTCGTTTAAAATTTGGGTGTTGAACCTCCAAAATGATTTTTTATTGGGCATTCCTTCTAGTTTTAGGAAAAAAGTTAACGGGGAATGATCAGAAATAATGCTATTATGATATTTAGGGTTCATTGTGCAAGGAATTAATTTCGTATCCATTAGAAAATGGTAGAAATGGTGAAGAAAGCAAATGGTATGTTAGCACAGTGAAGAAAGCAAATGGTATGTTAGCATTCATAGCGAAAGGATTTGAGTATAGGAGCAGGGAGGTTCTACTGCAGTTGTACAGGGTTTTGGTGAGGCCACACCTGGAGTACTGCGTACAGTTTTGGTCTCCAAATCTGAGGAAAGACATCCTTGCCATAGAGGGGGTACAGAGAAGATTCACCAGACTGATTCCTGGGATGTCAGGACTTTCATATGAGGAAAGATTGGATAGACTCGGTTTGTACTCGATGGAATTTAGAAGATTGAGGGGGGATCTTATAGAAACCTACAAAATTCTTAAGGGGTTGGACAAGCTAGATGCTGGAAGATTGTTCCCGATGTTGGGGGAGTCCAGAACAAGGGGTCACAGTCTAAGGATAAGGGGGAATTCCTTTAGGACCGAAATGAGGAAAACATTCTTTACACAGAGAGTGGTGAGTCTCTGGAATTCTCTGCCACAGAAGGTAGTTGAGGCCAGTTCATTGGCTATATTTAAGAGGGCGTTAGATGTGGCACTTGTGGCTAAAGGGATCAGGGGGTATGGAGAGAAGGCAGGTACGGGATACTGAGTTGGATGATCAGCCATGATCACATTGAATGGCGGTGCAGGCTCGAAGGGCCGAATGGCCTACTCCTGCACCTATTTTCTATGTTTCTATGTTTCTAAAATAGTCGATATGTGAGTACGTTTTATGTACCATTGAGTAAAAAGAGTATTCCCTTCCAACTGGATTAGCGATCCTCCATACATCTGGTATATTTGTGTTTTTTATGTATGTGTTTAGGAGTTCACTAACTTTAGATTTTATGTTAAGCCTCTTTCGTGTGCAGATTTATCCAGGTATGGATCTAACACGCAATTGAAATCTCCCCCAATTATCACATTTTGATAATTAAACTCTGAAATTATAGTCAGGATTTTGTTTAAAAATTGAGGATTATCAAAATTAGGCGCATAAATATTTACCATAGTAAGTGGGGTAGAATGGATCTCTATATAATAATTGCCGTGCCTCTAGATTTAGAGATATATGAAGAGTAATATGTTTGGCTGATCCAATTTGCCTTCAGTCTGGTCTGAGCTTGAAGTTTCAAGTGTGTTTCCTGTAGGAAAGTTATGTCTGCATTAAGTGATTTTAATTCTGCAAAAATCTTACCCTTTTGATTGGCTCATTAGCACCCCTTATATTCCAACTACAAAACGTGATTCCTCCAATTTTCTTTTGTTTATCGTCTTGCATTAGGAATTACTTTGATACCTTTATGGCATATGGTGCAACACAATACCTCAGGCCTCTAGGTGGGCACTCGCAGCTACTAGGTTCTGTTGGTATATCCCTTTTAAACTTAACCTTAAAAAAAGTGTAAACTGACATAAAAATATAAAAGGTGTTATTACAGTATCTAAAAATAGTGATACTATAAAAAAAAGAACCATCTATTGTTGTTACATGTTTAAGGACTTCCATTGATGTTAATTTACATTAAGCTCTGCTCCCTTTATTTTTAAGTCTTTCATTCGAAAAGAAAAAAGTTCGTCCTTGGGTTAACAATCCAAAGTAGATAAGGTGTCTAGACATCACCTCGTGTAAAATTCCGCCATCTTAACGAGAACATTTATAATTTATTTTATTAAAAAGTCATATTTTCTCAGCTTCTCTTCTGCCGATATTTGTAAAAAAACAGTTCCTGACAGTCGTGATGATTTACTTATCTGTTGGTCTAGTTTATGATTTCTTGAGCATATTTGTATGCTTCTTCTGAATCAGTAAAAGCACGTTCCATACTCTTGTAAGTGATCCTCATTTTTGCAGGGTACATTATGCCGTATCTTACGTTTTGAGTTCCTTTCAGGATCTGTCTTGTCTTTGTGAAAGGTTCCGTTTTTAGCCACTTCTGCTGGGTAATCTGTAAAAAAGTCTAAGATTGTCCTCTTCAAACATCAGATTTGGTCCGAATGGGATTTTTTTCATAATATCTTCCAAAGCAGAAATGTCATGAAATTTCACTATGATCTTTCTTGGAGGGGCATGTAGCCTTGATTGAGCTCTTCGCACTCGATGTGCCACATCTATTTTTGGTTTGCCAGGCAGGTTGAATACTTGTTTAAGTAAGTTGGCAGCGAACTCCCAAGTGTCCTTTCCTTCCTTTCCCTCTCTCACTCCAACTATTCTTAAATTCTGTCGTCTTGATCGTGCTTCCAAATCAAGCCATTTGTCAGTCATTTTGGCCAGTTGCCCCAACACACGATCTTGATCTTTCCTCATTCTTTTCATCTCTTCAGACATTTCCTTCATCGATGTTTCCATATCTTTCATAGCAGTGCTATATGCTGTAGTAGTATGTAGTAGTAAACAGTCAAACTTATTGTTGCACTCTTTTTCAACCAGTTTGATTTCTGCACTTAAATCATCTTCAACATCATCAATACGTTTCCTTAGATTATCGATTGTCTCAATGATCTCCTGATTCCTCGGCTTCATGTTTTTAGACAGACTTTTATCCAGTGCAGAAATCTCCTCATGTAGCATAGCAGCAAAGTCTTCTTTAGTGATCTCTTACCAATTGCTCCATTTGTTCCATCTGTTTCTCCTTTGTAGCCATTTCAGTGGCTAATTCTTCTGAACTTTCTGATGCTGTTTGCAGAGTTTTTCCCAGCTCTTTGAGACGGAGTCTTGTAATAGGGGAAGGATCTTCTCTTGCATTAAAAAGTACCGTTATTCTCCGTTATTTCGTGGCGATTTCTGATTACATCAGCAGCGCGACATCAACCAGCTCCAGTAAGTATTTTTAAATCGGTCCCATCTTCCAAAATGTCTTTTGAAGCGAATTCACACATTCGTAGAGAGCGGAGCTGAATGCTGCACCTCTCACACCCCCATGGCGCCACCGGAAGTCATATAAGTATCTTCCAAAGCTGCGTTTTCCATGAAGCTGATCAGTAATGTTTGATAGGTGGCTGAATAATGAAATTGGGACAAAATATTGGGTGGAAAACACTCACAGCGTCAAACTGTGGTATTAATGAAGTTGGATGACTCTCATTTTTTGCTTTAACTGGATAAAAGGCTGAAAGGGTATATCATGCTGTTTTTAGAATGTCAACAAAGATGGTTATTGAATTTGTCTCAATCAACTGAGGAAATCAATGCACACTGACATAACTGCCTGAAGGTGAGTTATCTACATCGAAAGAATAAAATGTGGCTAAAACACTTAAAATAATAAGATTAAATGAGAACTTACCAGTTTGAAGTTTGATCTTTATTGTATAAGGAGTTACGATGAGCGATTACGTGAAGAACCCCGCCAGTCGGCATGCTCGTCAATCTTCAAAGCAGCGGTGTGAAATCACAGAAGAACAACAATTGAAGTATTATAGTAAGATTATAACTCCTGAATTACCAGATGAGCTTCGTGATATGAGGGTTGGGAGCGGTGGGCACGTAATCGCTCGTCGTAACTCCTCATAAAATAAAGATCAAACTTCAAACTGGTAAGTTCTCATTTAATCTTACTATTTTATGTGAGTGATTCCGTGAAGACTTTATAGGTCTGTGATTTCACGCTGATCCAAATCCAGGCGTTTCACACTGCAAGCAGTTGACTCAGGAGTAGTGAATAGTAACAACATTGATTCATGATACTGATTAACATGTTAATGCTTTGATTCACAAATAACAAAATATATACAATAGCGACTCCTCTCTCCCAGAGAGAAGCTACAAACCAAAAGTTGACACGGATTGGGCAAACCCGCTGGATTCAACAAGCAGCTTGTTGTAGAACCTCTGAAAAGTCGATTCATTTGACCATCCTGCGACCGCGAGAATATAGTCTAGAGGGACGTCCATTGCCCTCGCCGCCGAGGTTGATGTCGCCCTGGTGGAGTGAGATTTAAAATTTTCAGTATTAACTCCTGCACACCCCAGGGTGCACCAGTAAATGTTTTCGTTTTGGTACCACCATAATAGGGTGCATGGTTATGTCTGAAATGAGCAGGAACCATGGCTGTGTAGGCCAGTCGGGTACCACCAAAACCCCTGTGAAGGTGTCCTGCTTGATCTTAGTCAGGCACCGGCTAATGAGTCAGAAGGGGGGAAAAGCATATAAAAACATTCCGCCCCAGTGCAGTGAGAATGCATTCACTGCAACTGCCCCTGGGTCTGGTTCCCATGAAACATACTTCAGTACCTGGTGATTAAGTATGGATGCAAACAATTCAAAATCTGGCATCCCATACTGAAGGACAATTTTATCAAATACATCCTGATTCAACATCCACTCGGTGTTGTCGTTGAATTTAAGTGACCTGGTGCCTGCCACCATATTGAGTCTGCCTGGCAAGTAGACAGCTGAAATACAAATATTCCTTTTTATGCACCAGTGCCAAATAATGTTAACCAATTCGTCACATGATTTTGACTTGATTCCATGATTGACATATGCCACTGCCGTGGTGTTGTCAATCTGCAGTTGGACATGTAAGTGATGCTTAGTGGTGCAATAAGCTTTGAGCCCATAGATTGCTCCGAAAAGTTCTAAATAATGTATTCCATGTGATTGGAGAATCTGTGCCTCATGTATATCCCATCTGCCTCCACAGCTAGACCTGGTGTCAATAGCACCCCAACCTAGAGCACTGACATCAGTCTGTAAAATAAGTGAAGGTGCTTTGGTCAAAATTGTGCCATAACAATTTGATATGTTTCTAATCCACCACTGGACCTCTGTTGGTAGTGCAAAGGTCCATATTGGGCTGCTGGAAAGGCAGCTACCAATTTACCAATTAAGCTCACAATCCGTTTAATTGAGGGTGATTGCTCCCTCAAGAGCTTGATATAGCTTTCAATTAAATCTATTCTCTTGCCCTGGGGCAGAGTCACAGACATGTGATTGGAATTAACTGTGAATCCCAGATAGTCAATTAGGTTAACCGGCACCAATTTTCATTTAATTGGGTGGACAATGAAACCTAGCCTCTGCACCATGAGTTGAACAGTTGAACCTGATAACTCAGCTTTGTCAAAGGTGTTTCCAATGATTAGAATGTCATCCAAATAAGTCATGATGATATGGCCTTGTGACCGTAATAACCCAAGTACTGGTTTTAGCAGCTTTGTAAATAAGCGAGGGGCTGAGGTCAATCCATTAGGTTGAGCTCAAAATTGCCACAACTGTCCCATCCAGTTAAATTTCAAATATCTGCGATAGTCTTTATGAACACGCACTGAATAATACGCACCTTGGAGATCTATACATGCCATAAAACACCCTCTGGAAAGCAGTTGTTGGCAGTAGCAAATGTTTCCATTTTTAAATGCTGATACTGCACAAATGGATTAAGCCCTGTTGGGTCCAATATGAACCTACACCCACCATCCTTCTTTGGTGTAGGGAACACATTAGACACAAATTGATGAGTCTGATAAACTGTTTTCTCAATTACTCCCTTGAGGCATAATTTTGCTATTTCAGCTTGGATCATCAAATTCTCTGTTTGTGAGAAGATGTGTGCCCGTTTTGGTTTGTGCTGGGTGGGTGGACACAGGTTGGGAATAAATTCAATTTTAAACCCTTCAATACTCTGCAATATAAACACATTTGATGTTATTTCATACCATTCTCCCAGAAACCCGTGTAGCCTCCCTCCAACTGGTAGGCAATTCTCTCTCAATATGTTTTGACAAGAGCCAGACCCACCTACCTCCATGGTTACCGGTAGAGCTCTTTGCCTGGTTCTGGGTTGGAAAGGCATGTTTCCCCTTGCTCCTGCTGGGGAGCGCCAGTTGCGGACATTAATCGGTCGGCTTGGTCCTTGCCCAGCCCCGGTCTCAGCAAACCGCTTGTTGGGATACTGCCGTCGGAGGGTTCTGCTGGTCACTGGCGCCTTGATGAGCCCAACGGTTTTGGCCTCGTCATCCAGCTCCTTTACTCTTTTAACCAGGTCTTCCCAAAATAATAGGTTCGGCGGCTGGACATTGCCAGGCTTGCATAGGGGAGCAAACCTGGGATTAATGGTGGGGCGGATGCCCCTCTTTCTGAGGCAATTCATCTCAAAGTGCACATTGTACATGAGAGCTAGGACATCCTGCTGAACTTCAGTCAGGAGCCCACCATCCACCGACCTACCAAAAGCCGTTATTCCAGATGCCAGCAGCTTGAGCACCCGCTGCAGTTTAATCTCCTGGGATGCCTACCCCCATATGACCCTAAATGGCATGGTTTACTGTTGGCACCTTCAGCGGAATACAGTTCTCTGGGGTCTCATATTTTTTGGCAGTAGTGTCCATGGCCAGCTCCTGGAGCTGGTGGGAGGCCAGGTAATTTATGCGGGCAGCCAGCTCCTCTCCAGGCAGCTCACCAGCGTCTGTGGGGATGGTAAAGCTGGCCGCCAGGAATGAGACCTCTGGCGCTTGCCCCTCGTCCCGTGGGGCAGCCTCCAACGCTGAGCCCTGTGAATCGGCATCAGATTCAATCTTGCTCTCCTCGTCCAGGAGGGAGATACTTGACAGCCCTGTAGGTGCAGCTGGCGTGGGCTCTAGGTGAGGCCGGCGCTCTTGATGGAGCATCCATTCCAACAGGAGCTCCATCCTGAATACCGTTCCACGGTATCCATTGTTAGGGTCGAACACTCTCGGCCGGACTCGTCTGAGTCTATCGGCCGGACAGACTTTTGGGTAGCCTTACGCCCCTCCGGTGTAGGTACAGTGTTCTCAGACACCAAGTCTGTGGTCGTTGGTTTGATAACCAGCGACTCCTTGGATGAGCTAGGCGGCCACCCGCTACCTGCACTCCCGCGGGCTTGAGATATTTTCGCCAAGGCTCGCCTTGCTGTTCCTACTTTTTTCATGTTTGTACTTGCCCTCCTGCAACAAGAATTACCAAACGCAGAGACCTCGCACAAGTTTAACACTTACCTGAGGCTTTTTAAACGTACCGCTGGAGAAGCGCTGCTCCTTTCAGCCGGTCACTGCGCCATGCGTCAGATGTAATGACGCGCATGCCAACTGGTCACGTGACTCCGAAGAAAAATCATTTATATTTTTCACAGCCCCAAGCTCATAATTTCAGAAGAAAACAACTTCATGCTGGCAACAATGCCTACAGCATTTTATATCGACAGCTTTCACTGCAGTTAATAAAATCACCTAAATAGATTGGAAATCACAGCAGACATCTTTTACAGCTTTGCAGAAAAAAATAATTTCAAATAATTTAACTCTGGCTCTGAAGCGCCTGTGGATTCTTTGATTGATTTCTGTTACATAAATTGCTTTTATGTACCGCTAGTATGACTTTCAACAATATTTTTAAAAATTGCATTCATGCATCGTTAATATTATATGCACCACAGGAAAATTACCAGAAAAAATGGTGCCATAATGATCTTTTTGGACATAGGCTCACAGGTGTCCCTAAAAGGAGAGAGAGATTGATAGCTGGTGATGTTGAGGAAGAAATTCAAATTTTATGACTCCGGTAGGTTAATGTATTGTTTAAAAAAAAATAAAGTGAGGCATGCACAAGAGACATAAATTAGAGGAAAGCAGAGAGCTAAGAGAACTGGAGGAGTTTACAGACATTGGAATTGATTTGAAATATAAATTAGATTTTTAAAGTTGCCAAACTAGGATCCACTGTTGTTCAGTGAGCATATTGGTGATGGGTGAATGGAATATGAACCAAATTATGATATGAGAGTGGGATTTTGAATGAACTTGCATTTTTGGATGGTGTTAGTTGTTCAGAAGGACATTAGAATATGCAATCCACAGCAGATAAGACAAAACAATGTGGAATAGGGCAAAATAGTTGCAGCCACAGACATATAGGATCAAGTCACAGATATGTAGTCAGGTGCTTAATTTTGAGCCAATAGGCAGCACTTAGTTTGTTAATGGTTTGATCTGCAGGAATTTTTGCGCAGAGATTGTTTGTGCCAGGGGTCAAAGACAATGCCTTTATTTAGACACAAAAAACTGCAGATGCGGGTTTACAAAAAGGGACACAAAGTGCTGGATTAACTCAGTGGTTCAGGCAGAATCATTGGAAAACATGGATGGGCAACGTTTTGGCTTGGGACACTTCTTGAGACTGATTCTAGTGGGTGGTGGGTGGTGGGTGGGAGAAAGCTGGAAGTGAGATAGGAGCGGGACAAAGTCTGGCAATTGATAGGTGGACACAGGTGAAGGGGGGGGGGGGGGGGGTTGATTAGCAGATAGTTGACAAAAGCCAGAGATGAAAAGACAAAACGTGTGAGATAAGGAGATAAGGATATAAGAGGTATGAAATGTGTGGCCAGAGGAAGGAATATAGATGGAAGGGGAAAGAGGAAAGGTGAAAGGGAGAAATGGATGCACATACAAACATGAGGGACAGCACCACATATTTTGATTGGGTGACTTACAACTTAATGGTATGAACATAGAATTCTCATTTTAGGTAACTAATCTACATACGCATCCCCATTATTCCCCCCTCTCTTACCTGTGCCCCACTTCGATGCACACACTGTTCTCCCTTTTCCCTTTCCCCTAACCTATTCCACTTGGCTGAGGTACATCCCATCAGAATACTTTCTATGGTGCATCTGTAGAGAAACCCTGTAGACATGCCAAACCTTCTCAAACACTGAAGAGAGGAAAGACGCTGATTTGCTTTCTCGATCATACTGAATCAGTATGGAATGGACCAGGTTAGGTTGCTGGTGATGTTGATGCTAAGAAATATGAGATATGGAGACAGCAATACTGCTGGCTGGTCAATTTCCAAATACAATATGGTGGGCAGCACAGTGGCGCAATGGTAGAGTTGTTGCCTCACAGAGCCAGAGACCCAGGTTCAATCTTGATTGCAGGAAATGTCTGTGTGGAGTTTGCACGTTCTCCTACTGACTGCATGAGTTTTCTCCAAGTTCTCAGGCTCTCCCACATCCCAAAGTGCAGGGATGTAGGGTATTTAGCATCTGAAAGTTATCTCCTGTGTGTAGGATAGAACTAGTGTGTGGGTGATCATTGGTCAGTGCAGACTCGGTGGGCTGAAGGGCCTGTTACCATGCTGTATCTCTAAACTAAACTAAACTAATGTAAATTGATGATCGATGGACAGTGTGCACTTGGTGGGCCGAAGGACCCTTTTCCATGTTGTATCTTTAAAATGAATTAAACTAATTACTGTTCTTTCCCTTTTCCCCTTGAAGATCAGCAGTGAGGGAAAGGAACAATTAAAGCCAGACTCTTGCAAATGGAAGGCAGCACAAGAACCAGTCCAGGTGAATGAAAGGGATCACAAGTACTGGGTTCTAGGCGAGTGAACAAGCAAAATACAAACTGGACCACAGTAGGTGGATGGGTGGCCTGATGAGTAGCCAGTGAGGCTGGAAGTAGGGCCCTACTGAGTGACATGATAAGAGGTAAACATCACCTGATGAGCCAGATGCCAAACCATCTGGATTTCTAATGGTCGGATTACAAATTATTTGTTTCACTGTACATGGAAATAAATATGCAAAATACCTCAGCGATTTATTTAAAATAACTCTCCCAGATGTAATCATTTAGGCAGATTTGAAATGCATTTTGCTAATTAACATATTTCTCTGTTAAAAAAAATAATAATTGAGGCTTTGTTTACATGAGAAAACTAGTCTAACTGTAGAATCTACACAATCATCTAGCATTTAGAAGAAGATGGTCTGAAGAAGGGTCTCGACCCGAAACGTCGCCTATCTCCTTCACTCCTTAGATGCTGCTGCACCCGCTGAGTTTCTCCAGCTTTTTGTGTAACCCATGGTTTACACAATCGTGTGTTTAAATGCAAAATCGTATATTTGTGATTAGATAACATGTAACATATAACATATAACAATTACAGCATGGAAACAGGCCTTCTCAGCTCTTCCAGTCCGTGCCGACCATTTATTTTCCCCTAGTCCCATCTACTGCACTCAGACCATACCCCTCCATTCCCTTCCCGTCCATATACCTATCCACTTTACTTTTAAATGTTAAAATCGATCCTGCCTCCACCACTTCTGCTGGAAGATCATTCCACACAGCCACCACTCTCTGAGTAAAGAAGTTCCTCCTCATGTTACCCCTAAACTTCTGTCCCTTAATTCTCATGTCATGCCCTCTTGTTTGAATCTTCCCTACCCTCAATGAGAAAAGCTTATCCACGTCAACTCTGTCTACCCTTTCAATAAGATGATAGATTTTACTTTTCAGTCACGTGAAGAAGACCCGCCAGGCGCATGTTCGGCATTACGTCAACGCATGTGGCACCAACAGGGTGGAGAGTGCAGCTCCCACCAGCGGTAAGTTTAACCCGCAGGTAAGTCAGTGTTGAACTTCTTGCGAGTGTTTTTTAAACTCTATAAGTCTGCAGAGCCAGCGAGAGTTTATATGTATTGTGGAAAAATTAAAAAAAGCTCTATAAATCTGGCTTGAAAATATGGAGCCAGCTGGAGTATAAGTATTTAAACTACAGTAATTGAATGAAACACGCTGAAACCGCAGTTTTCGATTTAGATCGGATCGGGAGATAAGGCTGATTTAAAAGCCGGATCCCGCTATTTACCGCTATTTAGATCGGGTTTGGAGATAATGGCTGCGCTAAATGCCGGCTCCAAATACCCATAATTGTAAAATAAAGTCTGCTCTGTGTATATGTTACCAGATGCAGTTTTCCTTTATGGAAATGTATATAACCCTGTGTGATACTGAGGTTAATACTAATATTCTGCAAGCAGAATGTGCCTCTCAGAATTATAATTTTAAAGGTATATAATTTATGCACAAATACAAAACAGTAAAGAAAGTAACTCTCCTCCAAGGGAGGACAAGAATAAGGGGAAGGCTAGAAATGGAGAAAATGCTCCACACTTGACTTGGTCAAGGGTTCTAAGACCCATATATGTCTTCCTGTAAGGCAAGCTCCAAAGGAGTTTCCATACGCTGAGTATGGTGCCTATGAAAATGGAATTCTGATTCTCCAGTGCCTTGGTTAGGTCTGGATGAGGTCACTAGAGCAAGATAACATGCTCAAAATTCTAATCAGTCAAGGGTTTTAAAGACCCATGAGATTCTAAGGCAGGCTCCGTGGGAGTTTCCATACACTAAGTATGGTGCCTATTAAGAATGAGAATTTCATTCACCAGTGCCTTGCATAGGTCTGGATGAAGTCCTTAGAGCAAGATAAAATGCTCAAAACTCTAAACAATTAAGGGTTTTAGGACCCATGAGATTCTAAGGCAGGCTCCGAAGGAGTTTCCATACAATGAGTATGGTGCCTATGAAGAATGAGAATCTCATTCACCAGTGCCTTGCATTGGTCTGGTGGAAGTCTCCCTAGAGCAAGACTCGGGAGAACCAGGGCAGGATGAAACTGACCCTGAAGCTGGTGTCCCTACTTATGTGTGTACACCAGAGCACAATAGAAATATTCCGGGTGTTCCTGATGTAGCAACAAGTTTTGCTATATCGGTATGGACTGGTGAGGCTATGGATGAACCTGGCGGCCAACATTATTTGGTTTCTCACCTACTTCAAGATACCGTTATGACTGAAACAGTAAATAATATATAAAAATATATAAAACACCCGTCTATTGTGCTTTGCTTAGGGTGCCAACAGTAACCCAGTAATTAGGCACCCATGAGTCAAAGATGCGAGGACAGGAAATGCATTCCAGTATGTCCCCTAACTGATATTCAGTTGGCATCATTGTATTTGTGGAAGACATACATGGGTCGATAATGTCAAATACTTTTAAGACTTGCTTGCCTTACTCTGCAATGCATGTTCAAACCCAATTGTATGATGCAAATTGCCAATTGGCTAACATTATCCCCCAAAAATGTGGTATTATGTGGGCAAGCTATAACCAGATTTATGATTGATGAAAACGAACCCCTATATTAAGAAGAAGGAGATCTTCTGGTTCATTTACGAATACACATGGAATTTCTGGGGAAACAACCTCTGGTTGGTTAAGATTACAATTGTTTTGTAATTCTGCATTAATCTGATCGGCTTGATATTTGAATGTACCCGAAACTCGTCAGGTAGAGATAATATATCCCAGACACAAGTATGGGGGTTGCAGAGTCATTCTAGGACTCACAAATTTCAATTTATAGTTCAGTATGAACATTTAAAAAAGTACACTTCAGCATTATAATGAAGTTGTTATCACAAGGCTGCTATGTGGTTATTTTTTAGATTTTAAAAAGATGCCTTATTATTCAGGTTCTTCAATTAATTGGATGGGTCAGCTGAAGGAATGGGTTAAATTCAGCCCTAGAAATTGCTCACACAATTATTGAAACCAGCACTTATGTTAATGAGGGCTCAGAATTACATTGTAATTACTTATCCAGAGGATATGTTAATTGTAAATGGGAGATAGCTGAAGAACTGAGCTCAGCAACCATAAGCCTATTGAAAGGCTAAGGTTCTGAACATCCAAACAACATGGAAGTTACAGGCATCCCAAACAATTGATTATTTGGGGTTTGTCTTTAATACAGTTGATATGTGAGTAACTTTATCAACAAATTAAGGTTGGGGACGTTACAAATGCCTGTATTTGTCTTGGGAAAAAACATTATCCCACCATCCAAGAAGTAGCTACGGTTACTGGTAAAGTGATAGCAGCATTCATGCTGTCAAATTGGGACCTCTGCATGATCAAAATCTGCAAAGACCAGAGTATAAGAGTAAGAACTGTGCAGGTTATTGATTAGGTACATGCAGTTACCAACTATAGGTTGAGCTGAATTCAATGATGGATTCTCAATGGTGCACAAGTTACTAGAAGTAAAAATGTGCTTGTTCAGAAGTTTTCATTGTTATTACAGACTGATGAGAGTGCTCTCGGAAGGGGAGCTTAGGACAGCGACACCAGTTGTGGTAGTCGATGGACTGTCCAAGACGATTAATCATCCAAATACATGGTTGAATTATTTGGAGTTATTGGGGGCGTTTTATGCATTGATAGCTGTTGTTCTACAATAAAGAACTTCCATGTTCAATTAGGAGTAGACAATACCACAACTGTGGGAGAATACAATACTGTGGTAGGACAACAGGTCACGAAAATGCAAATTACCATACCGAATGAATGTTAAGATTCAAAAAGTTTCAAAAAGATTGTGTACCAAATGTTGATCTGTTGTGTCTGCATTAAATCTCCAGTGGTCTAAATGTGTCTCGTGCGAGTCAGACCCAGGAGCATTAGAGGTGGATGCATTCTCGCTACATTGGGGAAGTATTGTCTTTTATGTTTTCCCCATTTTGTCTGATTGGACAATGTGTCACCAAAATAGAGCAAGTCTCCGCCGCAGGTGTTTGGTGGTTCCAAATTGGTACTGTTCTCGGCCTTTTGGCTAAGATCAAGTGTAGTATCTGTTCTTATCAGTTAATATCTGATACGTCCCTTATCTAGGGACCATTACTACACAGCCATTGTTCCCATTGGTGCTCAGAATAATGATTCAGACATTTATGACAAATACCAGGTGCAGTAATTGTTGGAACATCCAGTAACCACAGAAGTCATCCATTACATGACCGTATTAATTGTTAATCTGCAGGTTCTGATGGAATGTTGGATAGGACCATGGATGTCATAACTGCAGCTTGGAGAGATAGCACTAAGAAAAAATATGTGTCACAAAAGGAATAGGAAATCTTTTTGTATACAGTCAGATATATTTTATCATACTGCAAATATATCGCATGTATTGGAGTTCCTGGTTATGTTGCACCTGAGTTATAGTACCATGAATGGAGCTCGGAGTGTTTTGTCCTCCTCTTTAGGACTATTTCAGAATCGACAACTATCGATCTTATCTGTTAATATCCGAATTTATGAGAGGAATTTTAATAAAATCTTACCAAACCCAGATATTCAGAAATCTGCGATGTCAGTATAGTTCTCATATTGCTTTGGCAATGGACTCCAATTATGACACTGTCTTTTCAGAAGTTAATATTAAAGTGGTTATGTTCATACCATTAATATCAGCACAATGAGTACAAACATTACAAATGTTGTGGTTAGATTGTATACAGTTGTCTGTAGATAAAATGATGTTTTATGTCAATGATCTAAGCAAGCAAAGCAAGCCAAGAAAGGCTGGAACCAATGTAATCTATAAGACATACGTTGTCAACTAAACATTGTGTGTGGTTAAGCATCTGAATTAATATATATTGAATTAAGAGTCTCCGAGATTGTGAGACACCAATGTTCATTACCCTGAAGAAACATGTAAAAGTGACAGTACAAACTATTTCTAGATTGATAAACAGGTTCTGGATTAACTGGAGTAGACACTGATGTGTATAAATCTCACTCCACAAGGGCGGTATCAATGTCCGCGGCGAAGGTGCGGGACGTGCCGCTTGACCAAATTCTGGAGACTGCAGGATGGTCTAAAAAAGAAACTTTCCTTGTTTTATGATAAACCTGTTGTTACAGTGCCAGAGTTCCACATGCTGTGTTGGGTTCTGTTCAAAATTGTTTGCTTTGTTGCATAACATTTGTTGTTATTTCCCCTGGGATAGAGGGGTTATTATTTTTATTATTAAAAAATAAAAAATAAAAAATAAAAAATAAATAAATAAGTAAGAATATATATATTTATTGCGTAATTTCAAGCAATTATATATTATTTACTCACTACTGGTTAAACTGAAGCAGTGTGTCGTATGGAATGATCTACGGCATGAAAATCACAGAGCTTTAAAATCTTCACGTAGTCACTCACGTGACTCCGAAGTAAAATAGTAAGATTAAATGAGAACTTACCTGTTTGAAGTTTGATCTTTATTTTATGAGGAGTTACGATGAGGGATTACCTGCTCTCTGCTCCCAACCCTCATAATATAAATGACCATCTGGTAGTTCTAATCTTTGTGATTCTTACTATCTTACTCCGGCTATTGGTTCTGTGTTTTTCACGCCGCTGCTTTGAAGTATGCTGAACATGCGCCTGGCGGGTCTTCTTCACGTAATTCCTCATCGTAACTCCTCATAAAATAAAGATCAAACTTTTAACTTTCAAAAATGAGAAGTAAGTTCTCATTTAATCTTACTATTAAAGGTTCAATTGATTCAATTTAATTTACCTAACACTTCATACTTCAGTGATTTAATTGTTTAGCTGTAAATCCCACTGACATATTGAATTACTAAAAGTACCAGATAATTACACTTCCATTCACATCCAAATGCACACCCTGTGCCATCAAGCTTCAACCAATGGCATGAATAATATAACTGGAGGCCAGAATAGGTGGTCTAATTTAGTTTATTATTGTCATGTGTTCTGAGGTACCATGTAAATACCGTGTGGACTGTATCTCCCATCTATTGCTGGCTCTGATTGTCCTGGTCTTTTCTTGCTTCATGTTCCCCCCCCCCCCCCCCCCCCCATTTGCCCATTGCTATAGAGTGCTGGATGTTGCCGGGCAACAGAGCTATGATCTGAATTGGAAACATTTAACTCTGTTTAATGGTGCTTGTACTCATTAACTTGCATTGCAAGTCTATT
Source organism: Raja brachyura (assembly GCA_963514005.1). The sequence goes on from OY740781.1 coordinate 148,780,407, forward strand.
ACATTGGCATATGATATGTCGGCTTGCCTTTTAACATTCCTCATTGAAGCAGAATTGCCCCTTGTCTTATTAGTAATGGTAAGGAGAAGGATTTATTGGGTCATGAGATTAAAAAGTTGTGATGCAATACAATTCTGTTCCTGCCCACGACATCTCTTACAGTAGATGACAAATTCTGCATTGCCAGGTTTGTTTTGAATCTATTCTATTTAGAACAAGTAGGCTACAGAAAGGTGTAGAAAGTATCTACAGATGCTGGTTTACACCAAATATCGACACAAAATTCTGGAATAACTCAGGCAGCATCCCTGGATAGAAGGAATGGGTGACGCTTCAGGTTGAGATTGAAGAAGCGTCTCAACCCGAAACGTCGCACATTCCTTCTATCCATCGATGCTGCCTGTCCTGCTGGGTTACGCCAGCATTTTATGTCTATCTTCAGACTACTGAAAGGTATAGATATATCCAATTCTATGATTTATCATACAAATAGCTTCTTCTCTCAGCTTTGAACAAATGACACCAACAAACTATTACAAACTCATTGACTTTCTCTGGGATTTTGAATAAAAATTAAAAAGTCGATTTGACTATGCAAGCAAAAAATAGTGCTAACCAAGTGAAGATACAATGAAAGATTATTTGGATACAATTAAGACAATTAAGTCAGAATAAAGACAAAGAGATTTTTTTTTTCAAGCAAATATTTTAACAAGACAATTAATCAGCAGGTATGAGATTCCACATTTGGAAAAGCTAAGTATCGTGTCAGAAATAATGTTTGGCAATAATTAAGGGTGCATGCAAGAGTTAATTTGCAATGTTTGACAATTTGTGATGTTTTTTAGTTAATTTAATTGTTATTGTCATAGTTATTGTATTTACAACAAATAATTGCATTTAATTATCAATTTATTCAGTGAGGTACAGGTACTGTATAACAAAGCTTCTGGAGAAGCAGAAATGCCCTGACATTAAGTTTCTTATTTCCTTATTTTAACCTTGTGGTTGCTGCAGCGTTTTTCAAAATATTCTTCAATGATTTGTACAAACTGCAGATGCTGGTTTAAACCGAAGATAGACATGAAAAGCTGGAAAAAGCATGAAATTGAGATACTGCCTGTCCCGCTGAGTTATTCCAGCTTTTTGTGTCTTTTCATCAATTATGGCAAACACTGTTATTTCAACACCTTAATATTGCCCACTATGATTTCTTAAACCTGATTATGCCAGTCATTTCTAAATTAAGCCAGGCTCAGACTAATCATTATGTATGGATTGGGTAGGAATAGGAACGATGGACATCAATTTATTCATTATTTCAGAATAATTATGAGAGTCTTGGAACAGATCATCTTTCTGAGCTCGGCCTCAAAAGGCAAGGAGGAAAAAATGTGTGAAAGCACAAGTTACAAACTAAATTCCATAAAATAAAACAAAGCAAAGCATTTTGGATAAAATGCACCATTTTGAGAAACAATTTTCCTTCTTCAAGGCTGCAGTACAAGAAAACAATGGAGCTTTCCTGACAGACTAGAGTGCAAACAGCCTATGCCTACAGCCTGTTTGTCCTTTCAATCTTTTTTAAAATTTTCAGTTAGTGTAAACTGTTTTTGGGGGAAACTTTAACTTTTCTATGTGGGGGAGGGGAGCAGTGTAAGGGGGAAACTGTTTCCCAGTTGCTTCTTGGCGGGGACTCGACTATTTCTCTGTGTCCTCGCCCCCCCTCCTCGCGGCCTACCACCTGGATCGGAACGGTCTTTCCTGCCGGGGTCCGGGAACCGGACCAGAGCTGCAACAGAGGCGGCGCAGCGCTGAATGCACCACGGAGCGGGGGCGATGCCTACCTCGATCGCCGTTTGTAGCTCCGGAGTGTTGGGCCACTGCTCCAACATCGTTGAGCTACGGTTTGAGAGAGCTTCCAACGCGGGCGGTGCTGACCATCATCGCGGAGTCTTGGGGCCCTTTGCCGAGGGCCACCATTGATGCATCTCCGCCCAGCGCGGCCTGTGGACTTTTGGAGCTGCAGACTTTAAGAGGTGGCCGACTGATGTCCAGGCCGCTGAGGATGTCCCCCAGCCCCGACGTCGGACTTGCATGACCCCGGCGGGCTGGGCTGAACATCAGGCCCACCCGACTGCGGAGGGCTGGGGGTAGCCCCGACCACGGGTGAACATTGGGGAACATTGGAGGAAGAGACTGACTTTGGTGCCTTCCCTCACAGTGGGAAACTTTGATTCTGCTGTGTGGAGATGTTTTTATGTTGAATTCTATCGTGTGTGCGTTCTTTATTTTTATTGTATGGCTATCACATTTCACTGTGCCATATGGCACATGTGACAAATAAATGTATCTTGTATCTTGTAATATTACTCTCAATTTTGGTGAATGAATTTTTCACCTTGCTTGATTTTGGTGTATGATTTGAAAGGTCACCCAAGGTAAATGCTGACCTTTGCTTTGCAGCTCCCTTCTGGAAGATATAATTTTACAATTCTTCAATTATCTAATTGAGAAATAAGATTTTAGTTTAGTAATACTGAGTTGATCTTGGCCAAAGTAAGTTGACTTTTTATAAAAACCATTGATAAGTTCTCACTCGGAGTGTGGTGGATATATGGAATAAGCTACCAGAGGAGGGCAAGCGCTATAAACAGCATTTGGACAGGTACATGGATGGGACAGATTCAGAGGGATATGAACTAAACAGTGGCAAATGGAACTTGCCTAGATGGGCATCTTTTTCTGCATGGACAAATTGCACCAAAGGGCCTGTTTCCGTGCTATGACATATATTTGAATTTGCATCATTCAACCTTTAAATATCAATTATTTATCTGCCAAAGCAAATAAACAACATTTTGTTTTGTTCGCCTTGCTATTATTGCAGTACCGGTTAAAGCATTAAACTGCTCAATACATATAAATACAATATTGGATTTGTGCTCAAATGCACATTTATGTGATAGTTCAACAACATACTTCAAACAGTATTCCCAAGTTACTGCACAATTATTTTTATGTCTATGATTTTACTTCAGAGTCACGTGAGTGACTACGTGAAGACCTCGCCAGCACGCATGCACGACATCGTCTACTGCATTGCGCATCGACAGACGAGGAAGCGCTGCTCCACCAGCGGAAAGTTTGAAACCTGAAGGTAAGTTTTTCAACTTAACTCCAGGTCTGTTTTTCTCCTTTTCTCTATGTGCACAGAGTTCCTGCTGGAGATATGGCGTTCCACTACACTGCGGGGAAATCCCGGCTGCGAGAATCGCGGGGATGCCCGGCTGGAGGGGGGGGGACCTCACCACAGACTTCGCGGGGAATCCCGTCACCAGGGACTGCGAGGGAATCCCGGCTGTGGTAAACAGTAGAATGGATTCCGCGGGGAACCCGGGACAACAAGAGAATCAAGCCGTGAGGTGAACTCGTCTCGGGGAAAACCCGGCCGCGGGGACCGCGGGAAGATTCTGGCCATGGGGTGAACCCGGCTGGAGGGAAAAACAGGCTGCAGGGACCGTAGGAAGATTCTCCATGGGACGAACCCGGCTCGGGGACCGTGGGAAGAGCACGGGACAAACCCGGTTCAGGGGAAACCCGGCCACAGGGACCCTGGGGAGAAGCCTAACTGCGGGGTGAACCCGGTTCGGGGGAAAACCCGGCTGCGGGGACCGTGGGTAGACCACGGGATGAACCCGGCTCAGGGAAAACCCAGCCGCGGGGATCACGGGAAGACTACCATGGGATGAACCCAGCTGGGGGGGGAACCCGGCTGTGGGGACCGCGGGAAGACAAAACGCGGGATGAACCCGGCTCGGGGAAACCCAGCCGCAGGGACCGCGTGAGGGGACCATGTGAAGACACGGCTGCGGACCGCAGAAGTGCGGATAGCCGGCGGCATTTTTCAGACTCCAGCGGCCCAGAGAGGTTCAATGGAGTCTGAAAGGCCTGGGCAGGTCAGGAAGGTCCCCTCCAACATGGGTACGTCCTCGGCTGTTTACCCATGTGGAGCATGGATAGCGTCAGAGAGCGCTCATCCCACTAATGCTCCCTCCTGATATGGTCCATATATGGCATATCAGTTGAGATATACCGCCTATGGTAAGCCCAGAGACCTGCAATGTCCGGGCTGCATATATACCACCGGCGGATGAGCCCGTAGACTCGGAGGGTCCGGGCTCTAAGATTACCGCCTGCGGAGGAATTTCCCGCCGGGGATAACCTCGGAGACTCAGCATGGGTCCGGGCTGGAAGGTACACCGCCTACGTATCCCGCATGAAGCGGAAGACTGGGAAGTATGTCCAGGGAACATACTGGAGTACAAACATGAGGTTCCAGAAATCCTGGCGTGGCATCAAGACCTTCGCGAAATTAAGCCTGAAGGCCAGAGTTCCCTCATGAAGGAACAGCCACCTCACGCCACATCACAGGTGCCAGCAGTGGAATACCATACACTTGCAAAATTGTCCCTGAAAGGACCAGCAGTGAACAGTGCTATATGGGGGTACAATGCACATCAAAATGAACTGCTTTCAGAAGAACGCCATCGGACCTGCCTTAAATTTTCAAATCTGGAGGTTCAAGTGAGGCCAGCAGTGTCCGGCCGTCGAATCCGTCGAATTTTGCATCCAGGTTCAAACGGCAGTTGCAAAATACGTGGCGTATTAGTGGTGATGGATGCATTCTTGCTACAGTGAGGAAGTATGTTCATTGTGTCCCTCCATTTTACCTTACCAGACGGGTCTTGCAAATTCAGCATTTCCTGCTTCAGGCATTTTCAGAGTGCCTGACTGGCCAATGCAGCCATGATTCCCGCTGATGTTGGGAATGATGATAGAACCTTATATGGATTCCAGGCACTAAATGGCTGGTTAGCCGTGACCGGGGAACCATCCTCTGCATACTTAAATCTATACATTGACTTGCAGACTGGGAAGACCGCTTCCTGCGGCTTAGAATTGTCAAAGCAAACTATGGATGTGCTCACTGCAATTGCAGGGATAGCACCAAACAAACAGTGCTTCCCTCATAGGGATGGGGAGTATTTTTTGTTAACACAAAAGTTGACACGATTGACTGACGTCTTTGGTTCAGTTCCATATGGGTTGACAATCATTTCAAGAGTGCCATTACTGTGCCGCACGTGCCTTCTCAGCATATTGGCTGCGAGGAGCAGAATCCACTCTGTCGGGTCACCTTCTGTTATCGAGATTATGAAGGGTATGTTCAACTCGACACCCCCCTAGGCCAGGTACTCAGAGATATGGGATGTTAACATTGGAACATTCCTGCCCTTGGCTCACTAAACCAAGTGGTTATGCTCATGACGCTGAGTCAGCACAACGGGTCCAGTTTGCATAGCCGTGACTGGACAAGATGATTATTCTGCAGGGAATTATGTTATCACTTAATCAGCAGAAATCACCAGGGACATTAGGTCTCATACTAGAATTGCATATCCCATGGATCTTCGGTTGTATGTGGCCACACATCTACAGCAGTATGTTAAGGTCACTAGAGCCTTAGGGACTGAACTAGCAATGATTGTTAGTCACATGAAGCCTCACTAGAGAATCCCTATAGACCATTGGCCGGTGGTTAATATGGGTTCTGGGATTCAGGAGTGAACATTGACATACAAATCTCACTCCACCCAGGTTGCAACTATTTCAGCAGCAGGGGATGGACCACATCCTAGCGGCTGCAGGATGGTCTAACGAACAATTCCAAACATTAGAAATACCCTTGACAGACCAGGGGTATTTGCCGACTCTTTTTAGGTCTGTGTTATAGTCCTCCCGGGTGGAGGAGGTACTATTATCACTATGTGTACATTAATAGAATCAACATGTCTATACGTATGTCATGTCTGAATGCATTATTAAAATTAGCTCTTCACCGATGCAGTGTGTGATGCATGGACTCGTCCATAGCATGAAATCACAGAGCTTTGAAATCTTCACGTAGTCACACTCATGTGACTCCGAAGTAAAATAGTAAGATTAAATGAGAACTTACCAGTTGGAAGTTTGATCCTTATTTTATGAGGAGTTACGATGAGGGATTACGTGCCCTCCGCTCCCAACCCTCTATATAAGGATCAACTGGTATTTTAGTTCTCTTATCTTACTATACATTCAGTCAACCTCTGTGTTCTGTGATTTCACACCGCTGCTTTGAAGAATGTCGTGCATGCGTGCTGGCGGGGTCTTCACGTAATCCCTCATCGTAACTCCTCATAAAATAAGGATCAAACTTCAAACTGGTAAGTTCTCATTTAATCTTACTATTTATCAACAAAGGAAACGTTTAAAACAAATGGTTAGCATTGGAGATGGTTCATTTTAATTAAAAATATATATCAAAATGTAATCTTGAACTTTTGGTATTTTTATAGAGGATGACAATGCCATATCAATGGGATCGAAGTGTAGTTTCTAAGTAAATCCAAGATATTAGTAACATATTTAGTTGTGTTATTTTTCCAATTCATCTAAAATGAAAACTTACAAATGTATTCAATTTGTTGATGTAAGTGATTAATCATAAAACCCATGGAATTTAAGGGTTTAGATGAATGTTTGAAACACTGTAATCAATAGAGACATGCTACATTATTCAAAACATCACTAATTCATGATTGATGGTAGATAATCTCACTACTACCATAGGAAATAAGGTACAAGAGCCCTGGGAACTGTGAGCTCCAAGTTCAGGGATAGCTTATTTTATTGAATAATCAGGCTCTTGAACCAAACGGAACAATCCTAACTATAACCCTACCTCATCTATGATCTATTATGGATTTTGTTTTGGTTGCACAACGTACTTAGGTTTGCACTATTTTGATCTGGTTACCTACTATTACTGAAAATTAATTGTATAAATAGTTATTGTATATTTATTTGCAGTGTTATTGCATTATGACCTGTAAAGATGCAACAAGAAAAACATATGCACCATCCCTAGTGCACATGACAATGAAAAATTCTTCACTGTTGATTTGACTCGCTTGAGGTATGACTCACTGTCTTTCACAACAAGGATGCATTTGCCAGAGTGTGACATTAAGAATTTCTGAAATAGCTCGTTAGCTGGAATTATGGCAAAATGTTTCCAATAATAGAATGATTCACAGCATAAAAGGTTGATGAAACCTATTTATCTAATCTCTGGCATATTACTTCATTTTCTCAGAGCAAAATCCTAGACTCAGCAACTGCAAGTGCTTCATTAATGACTTTTTTTCCCATCAAAACTTTGCAGCTCTTCATAGATGAATCAGGCTCTGTCTGCCAAGAGTTGTATGGCTTTAGAATTGGATGGATAAATCTGAGGTTCCATTTGTCCAATACAAGTTAATAACTAACTAGAGAGTGTCCAATGACTGGTAATACTACTGTCTAATCCCTCATCATCAATAGCTTATGAGTTACCATTAGTCAGAAATCTATCTCTACCGGCAAAATAAGTAATGTGGGTACAAAAGCCGGTCAGATATTGGATAGTCTGCAGCCAATTACTCACCTCCTGATTCCCTAATATCTTCCCAATGGCCATCATGCTATTGAACACTATAAACTCCATCTAAGCTCTGAACTACAAACTGCCTTAATTTAACTAGGGGCTTGGGACATTGTTTTTATTTTTGCACTGTATTGTTTTTTGTTTAATTTGTCTTTTTGTTGTTTGTTATGGTACTCCACTGAGTACTTAGTCTATGTATCTGTTGTGCTCCAAGTAATAATTTCATTGTTCTATTTTGGGACAATTGAGAATAAAACACTCTTGACTCTTGACATCTACAAATTATGTCAGAAATGTGGTGGAACAAGATAATGATGGTGCATTAAAGAACCTTGAGACAAAGTAACCCACTTAAGTTGTATCCTATTAAATTATTTAAATCAACTTCTCTCCATGACAGATACAGTACTAGGATGCAGTACATATCATCTGTTTGCTTCACTGTAACAATTTGCTTCTTTGACAGCATTTATCAAATCTGCAACCACTAACATCCAGAAAAATACAAAGACAAGACTTGGTTACACCCAATATTTTGCATTCAAGTCACACATTTTGTTTTTGACTGAAAAATATATTACCAATCCTTTATTGTGGCTTAGTCATATTCCTGAAACTCCTTACCTAATAGTATTCGAAGTACTTGCAACAACTAGAGCTCAGTAAGAAGTCAATTTGTTGTGGCATGTGATAGCGGCCCATAATCTTCTCAAGAGCAATAAGGGATGGATGGAAAATGCAGCATTTTAGAATGAATAAAATATCCATTTCCACATACAACTCAAGACCCAAGTTAATAGATAATTCCAATAATCCCAATGCACATGTAAAAGAATGTACACAGGAGTTCCACAGATACAGATCCAAGTAAATAAAAATGGCTCTGAAATTCTTTGAAAATTGAGACATCTACAACTTAGAAGATGTTCAGAGAGGATAGATAATCAAACATCACAGAAGTGACCCCAGATTAAAGATAGCCTGTATTTCATATCCAAACTGGAAAGTACACAAGGGTCTGAAGAAATGGAAACGTCACCATTCCTTCTCTCCAGAGATGCTGCCTGTTCCGTTGAGCATCTGTAGTTCTTTCCTGTTCATAGAAAGTACACAATACAGTATGATTATCTCATTTGCTGAGTCGTGCCAAGGGTTACTCATCCCCTTCTGCCCCTCCCCTTCCCAGCTCTCCCACAGCCTACTGTCTCCACCTCTTCCTTTCTTCTTCCCACCCCCCCCTCCCCAACTCCACATCAGTCTGAAGAAGGATCTCGACCTGAAACGTCACCTATTCCTTTGCTCCATAGATGCTGCCTCACCTGCTGAGTTTCTCCAGCATTCTTGTCTACCTTCAATTTTTCCAACATCTGCAGCTCTTTCTTAAACATCTCATTTGCTGATGCTTTTTAACCCTGGGAATCATGAAAAAGTAATTTTGCTGAAATCCCAGAGTCAGCAAAGTAAGACTAGAGAAGAAGCAATTTTCTGTGTATCATTGTGCCATGATGCTTTGACCACGAGCAAGACAAACAAAAAAATCAAAGGATAACCAACAACTTTTCAGCTCGTGCAGTTAGCCTGAGGAGCTGAGGAACAGATGGCTCATGAAAAATCATTTCACTCTGTGTCTAGAATTGCTGGAGGCAGTTTGTGGCACTGTCTTAAATTTGATATTGTTTCTGTTATTTCCAAATCAAACCTTACTAATATCTTCCTTTCCAGTCTCCTAGCCTCCAGCTGACACAGATCCAAAGTTTTGACACATCCTGTTCTACATTAACTCCTGCTCAGCTGCCACTTGTATATTTACAGCCATTCATCAGTTCACGTCCTTTGAATACTTTTGCTTGTAACTGCTTTTCCTCATCCTGCCTTTCTAACATCAAATTTTCAAATATCTAATTTAAACATACAGCTTGGAAACAGGCCCTTGGGCTCAACGAGCCCACACTGACCCATTAACACCTGGCCCTAAACACATCTCTGAAACACCTACAAAACAAGGATTTCTAACTTTGACTCCTATTTATCGACTATAGCTCTGCCTTCCTCACCCATCTATACTATTAAAAGTATCATTTTGTGTGTGTGTGTCTGTGTGTGCGTATATGTTTTTCTACCTTCGTCAAAATGCAATGCAGTAGCGCTTAAATATTTACATATTCTGACACATTTTTCCCCTCCACACAGTAATCAGATCCACTTAAGATTTCATCCTATATTTCACAAGTTATTGACGATTCAAGTTTTTAAAACAGCCAAAAAACGGTTCTCACACACAGCCTTTTCCCAGGAATTTCCAATGATTATGTCATAATGCCACTCACAATGCACCAATCACAATGGGCTCTCAAGGAGACGAGTGCCACAATGACAACACAATGGGACGTAGCCAACAGTAATCACAGCTTCTCACAGACAGCCTTTTTTCCAGGAGCTTCCAGTGATGATAATCACAATGGTCTCTCAAGTTGCCGAGTGACACACCCCTCCCCCTCCCCCCTGGTTATTCATACCCTCAGCCCCCTCCCCCCCGGTTATTCACATGCCCCACCCCTTCCTCCCCCCCCCCCATGGGTATTCACACCCCTTGCCCCCTCCTCCCCTGGTTATTCACACACCCCCGCCCTTTCCCCCCGGGTTATTCATGATTAAAGATTTTAGAAAACACCTTTTAAAACACCAGATTCCAGTGATGTCACAATGCCCCCCCCCCCCCCCCCCCACAACGGAACAGTGACACAGAATATTCCACCACCTTCCAGTGATGTCAGGGGGAGGGCTTCATTTCAAAAACAGCTTCATCAGCTCTCCAACGCACACTTGGTCTAGTATACTTATAAAAATCTCATCTTGTATGTGTGTGTCTGTCTGTATGTGTGTATGTGTTTTTATATCTTCGCCAAAATGCTACGCAGTAGTGCTGACAATTTTACAGAATCTTCTTCACATTTTTCCGGTCGTCGCCATAATCAGGTTCCCTGCAGATTTGATGCTATAGTTCAAGTTATTGATGATTACAGTTTAAAAAAAGCAAAATTTGAACAAAACCAACTGCTTCCCAGAGACACTCCTCCAATCGCTTCCATTGATGATGTCACAATGCATATCACAGTCCACAAATCACAATGGGACCATTTACATAAGCTGCAGTCATGTTTGCCAATGGTAACAGTGAGTAGCAGAAGGAAACAAGAGACGCAACAAGAAATAACTGAACATGTCAAGGATCAACGAGAAAGAACACAAAACAGAGGGGAGCAAGAGACAACAAGAAAGAACTGAACATCGATGATCAACGACAAAGAAGGCACAACATAACTGGCAGGTAAAAAAGAACCATTTATATTGTATTTACTTTATTTCAAACAAATAAATCGCCATTTTGATCTAATGCTTCAGAGTTTATTAATATATAGAATTGTATTTAGAAGTTTATAAATATTTGCATCCTGATGAATATCTACCACTTTCTTACATCATGCCAAGAGGGAGCAAATGAATTGCAGCATGGTTAAGTAAAGACGCAAAGAGACATCAAGAGGAAATGAAGAGCAGAAGGGAACAAGAGACGCAACAAGAATTAACAGAACATGTCGAGGAACAATGAGAAAGAACACAAAACAGAGGCGAGCAAGAGGCACAACAAGAAAGAACTGAACTGAATAAATCTCATTTTTAACATTTAAATTATTACATTTTGTTCACATTTTAAGCTTTAATAAATCCCCTTTCCACTTGTCGTGCCAGTCAGGTGGTATAGGGGAGAGGTTTCATTTACAATAAAAAATTGCAGAATTTTCATTGTGTGGGGTGTGATGGAGGGGAGGTGATCACCCCCCACCCCTCCCCCCCCCAATTGATTTCCTCCGAAAATTCCAGAATATTCCTTGTGGGGTTGGTGGAGGTGATTGGCTCTGGGGTGAGCGCCAACACCGCATTTGAGAACCAGCCCTCCTCCCATGTGACACTGCACAACCCCCCCCCCCCCCCCATCCGCCACATTGGGGGATGGGGCCCGATGGGGCCCAACGGGTCCCACTTGGTCTAGTATACTTATAAAATTCTCATCTTGTATATATATGCGTGTCTATGTATGTCTGTTTTTGTATCTTCGTCAAAACGCTACGCAGTAGGGCTGAAAATGTCCACATTCTTATTCACATTTTTCCTGCCACATCATAATCACGTTCCCTTCAGATTTGATGCTATATTTCCATCAAAGATTCCGAAAACCGAAAATGACATCACAGTGTGATCTCTGCTGCTCTCTGCTGATGATTTCTGTTGTAAGGAGAGAGACATAGGGGGGGAGATTTAAAAGTTTTAAAGTGACATTTAAAAGTTGGATCATTTCAAATCTACACTGGCAGTTAGGCCGTTATGATGTCACAATGTTCAAGTTCAAGTTCAAGTTCAAGTTCACATTTAGTGTCACATGCACCAATTGGTACAGTGAAATTTGTGTTACCATACAGCCATACAAATAAAAAGATCACCATACACGATAGAGTTTAGCATACTCACCCACCATAGCGGAATCAACATTTCCCACTGTGATGGAAGCCAATAAAGTTCAGGCATCTTTGTCTTTGTTCACCCGGGGTCAGGGCCTTTGAACCCTCCACAGTCGCCGCTATGGATGGCCCGATGTGCAGGCCCTCTCGCCGGGATAATCGGAACTTCGACTTTGGAACGGAGGAACACACTCACAGCTTGGAGTTTCCGAATCGGCCGCTTCTTACTGGAGACCACAGATTCCAAAGCCCACAGGCCGAGCAGGATGGAGCTCCAACAGTGGCGACCCCTGACAAAAGATTCCAGGCCTCCACAATGTTTAAGTCAGCGCCACTCCCGCGGCTAGAAGCTCCGCAAACCACAGCTCCACGGTGTTAAAGTCAGCAGGCCCAACACAAGTGATCCCAGGCAAGGCATAGCCCCGCTCCGCAATGGCACTTCAGTGCTGCACCGCTGCTGATGCTCTGGGCCATCTCTGTAGGAAAGGCCGCGCAAATCTAGATGGTAGGCTGTGAGGGGGGGCGAAGATGCGACACAGGGAAAAGACGCATCTCTGTCCAGGTAAGTGACTGTAAAACGGTTTACCCCTATTTCCACCCACCACCCCCACATAAGACATACTAAGAAACATTTAAAACATACAATTAGACACAGTAAATATAACAAAAATGTGAAAGGACTAACCGCTGCTGGCAAGGCAGCCATTGCTGGCACCACCCGGTGGAACGCCCTACCAGCTACAATGTTTCTATCCCAGGACACTGAGTCTTTCACAGCAAATGTCCTTCAGGGAAAGAATCTGCCAGCCGAACCCAGCACAGCAAAGTTTAATGATTAAATTTGGATAACAAAGGTGAATAATCTGCCAGCCTATTCCAGCACAGCAAATTTAATTATTAAATTTGGATAACAAAAGGTGGCCTGTCGGTGGCATCTACATCACATTAAATCTTAGTGCAAGTGCATTTTTTTTAAAGTTTAAAATGGCCTGCACAGTGAGTGAGTGCACACAAGAGCAAGCCCTTACCCATCCTAAATATGTATTCCACTCTTTGCCCCTTAGCTAACATTAAAATGGCTGACCAATGAAGCAGAAAAAGAAATTAAATCAGAATGAAATTTTGAAATTTTGAAAATATTTAATAGAGCCATGTCAGAATAGTCAATGCAGCAAATTATAATCTAAAAGCCTTCTGTCAAACCACAGATTATAGAGCATAGAACGGTACAAGACAGACCATTTGGCCCACAAAATGCCGAACATGATGCCTAGCTGAACTGATCTCATCTGCCTGCACGATTCATTTCCCTCCATTCCATGCACTTCTATGTGCCTATACAAAAGCCTCAAACGTCACTATCGTATCATTTAGCAGTAATATTTTTAATGATTATTGAGGCACTGGGAAAAAATGTAAAACAGCAATTGTGTAAAAATTAGTCAAACATTACCAACTAATGTCTATTAGAACATTGGTAATAACATTTTTGTCATGATTTATTCTAGATAGTTAGCTGTTCCCTATATACTTTTAACCACTCAATTCTGTCATGGACTATTTGACATGATTTATTTTCAAGATTCTTACAATTTTTTTCTTAATCTTATTATAGACTTCACAGCATTTGTAGTTTTGTGGTTTTCATCTATCAATAAAACTGGATAAAGTGCACAAGAGTAAAGACATTGACAGGCAGGTAACAGCAGGAAACCACAAACTTTAAGAATATTAATAATGTTTGAATATCACAGCAGGTTCCTGAAATTATGATTGAATTCCAATAATGTGGTTCCTGATGGACAGCCTCATCATGAGTAATAATAACTACATTTATTTGTTGACAATGTTCACTGAGTAATTTGTTTACTACTAACCTGCTGTCAAATAGCAATTTTCACACTATATCAGTTGTCCCCTGATGTTAAATACATCCTTACATGCCCTGTGTCATTATCAACCTTGATACCATTTCACTTGTGTCACATTGCTGCTGTCATGCACAGACCTTTAGCACACTGGGTATGCAGTCTACAAAACAAAAATCAATGGGGAAAAAGGACATAATAGCAAAGACCTCTGGATTCAGTTTGAAGGTGTAATTCAATCTCAAAGTTCAATTTATGTTTGATCAGTGCGCTATATACAATGTCTCTTTACCTTGAGAACCTTGCTTTGGTACAAGGTAGGTGATTTTTTTGTATTCTTTCTCTGCTGATTGTAATGATGCTGTATGAAATGGGTCAAATATTCTCCAGACTATGACAGATGAACAGGTGTTTCCTGCATAACACTCTTCAGTCAGCAGTTGTTATTAAGTGAGAGGAGAAGGCCAAAGAATGGCTGATGGATGAAATAAAGAACATTTTTATGATGTTACCTCATTTACCACTGAGAAAATATGTCTGCATTGTTGGACCTGAGTAAGTGGCAGCTCAAGGATGATTAAGGTCCACTTTGCCTGTTAATATTCCATGTTGAAAGTAGGTGCAAAAGGAAAAAGATCTGACTCTTCACACAAACTCCTGGGTACGAGAATATATCCCTTTGGGAGCTATGCCTCCACCACATTTTTCAGACTGGGATTTAGCCATTTGATGGTACAATAAAGATTATTGTTTGTGACTGAGTGCAGCAGATTCATTATTGGCCCTGATTTGTTGTAAAAACAAGTGAAACTTAGAATGAATCAATATTTGCTCAAGCGTTCTAACTTTTGGAGATAATATTTGAAAAGGGAAGTTTGCCAGTTCCATGCATACTTATAGTTACCTTTCCTTCTGTAACATTTATAGTTTTTTTTAAATAGCTGCTTACATATTTCTCACAAAGTGATGAATATTTTGCTTACATTCTTCCAAAATCTTGGAGGAAAATATCAAATTCTCATTATTCCATCCTTCAGATTGTGTGATTAAACAATATTTTTAATCTAGTTTTAACCTGATTAATCAAAGTAAAAATTTGATTCATATTTTTTTACTAGTCATATTGTTATTTCCCCTTTTAATTTCAGAAATCCAGCATTTCGCTGTTTTCCTTTCACTGTTACCCTGCTACTTCCATGAAAGGCTTTCCTTGTGTCCCTGAAAACCGGATGCAAGCTGCTGTGTATCATTTGTGGAACCCTGAAATGCTCTGAGTTCAGCAATTTTTGAGTGAATGAGTGTGTTAATACCTGATAGTTGACTGCTGAACTTTTACACTTCACGCTGTCTCAGCAAAGCCCCCAGCATTATCAAGGATGAATCTTCTCCCCTCTCTCCTCTCCTCTCTTCACCCTTCTCCTATCAGGGAAGTGGTACAGAAGTGTGAAAACACACATCTTCAGATTCAGGGACAGTTTCTTCCCTGCTGTTGTCAGGCAATTGAACATCCTACCAACAACTAGAGAGCGGTCCTGAGCTACTATCAACCTCATTGAAGACACTCGAAATATATTTAATCGTACTTTATCTTGCAATAAACGTTATTCTCTTCCCTTTATCATGTATCTGTACACTGTGTAAACTGTGGACACAATGTACGCTCGCCCTGAGTCTGCTTGGGTTTCCGCTGGATGCTCCGGTTTCCACTCACATCCCAAAAACATGCAGGTTTGTAGACTAATTGGCCACAGTAAATCACTCCAAATGTGCAGGGTAAAGTGGGATAATATAGAATAGTATGAACACATGATCAATGGCTGACATGGACTTGATGGGCTGAAGGGTTTGTTTCCATGTGTATCTCTAAATAAAATTAGCATAGGAGTAGTGTGGATGGGTGCTTAATGGTCAGCAGGGACTCGGTGGATTGAAGGATCAGTTTCTTTGTTGTGTGACTGACTAATATTAATTGTTTATTAAATGCATGTGTGATTATCAAGGCAAGATCACTTAACAGTAGTAAGTATTCAGTCACATTCAGATTCATATGTAAAAAACATACTTCATTAACAGAAGCCTTGGGCAATTCTTCTTTGCCAACCTTGGTCAGATTTACAACTTAAAGGCCTGTGAGGTTACAAGAAACCTTTCCTGAGTAGTACTAATTTAGCAATATAATATTGTTTGCTTTATTGAACTCTTCTCCTGATATTCCTTTGACTTCATTCCCTGATATCGCTACCAACAAAGGATAAATATCCAACAGATTTTGCTGAGCTTGTCACTGGTTACCAAAACCATTTATTGTTTTCTGCCAGCTATTTAAGGTGGATTATTGCAGGGAGATAAAAAGTTTTATTTAAATGATCTTGTCATCAGAAAAGGAATCAGTACACATCCAAACAGGCAGCTCTTTATCTGCCCAAGTCAGCAGACTTCTAGTGATCAGTAGCGATGTAACAAAATTTGGAGATTTTAAAAATCAAGTCTGCAATTTATCCCATCAGATAAAGCATACAAAGAAGTTTAATTTGACACCTAATTAACTTTCATATCTTCAGTATTAAAAAAGTTATGGCCATTTTCATACTCGGAAATTAGCATCTTGTTCCCCATTGCCTTTCCTTTGACTTAACACAAAAGTTGTGATCGAGGACAGTCAAAAGCACATAACTTTCTTAGAAATTAAGAGAACTGAAATAAATTTTTGGTTATTATAGACTGAAGCATTCTGGAACTAATATGAAACAATCTTACTTGAATGACCTGAAATTGAACCATATAATTAGTTAGTTACCCAATTGTAGCTAATTACAAAATTCAATTACTAGATCTAAATATCTATCAATTTCTTAAGAAAGTATTAACTTTTTTTTAAAGCCTAAGTGTCCAAATAACATTCACACAAGAATTCACAATATAACATGATTTTAAATCTCATTGCTATGACTTTATAGGCCAAATTGAAGGAATTTAGTGTTTAATACCCATAAATTAATGGGCATTTTAAACAGCTTGCGAGTGGGATTTTCTGGAACGCGATGTATTGGAACATTGTGGTGGCAGTGAATTTAAACCCAATATCGGCAGGAAAGATTCTGCCGGTTCATATGGGGACTAAATCACCGTTTCGCAACATGAAATATTGATTAAGGTCATCTAAACAAGCAGGTTTATATGAAAAAATAAACAGCTTTCATTTACCTGTGCCCTACGTAAAATCGGTCCCAAAATCGTGTTGGCGTTCAACACATTATGAGTTAATTTTTATTTTACTGCAGCGCTGAAATAGTCGGGCTATTTAAAAAAATGAACTTACCGGCAGTCGGTACGAATCTCCAGAAATAGCTCGCACTCTGAGAAAATATAATTCCGGTGGCAAGGGGAAAACTGCATTTTAACCGGTGGTTAAAATTGTAACAAGGAGAACAGTCTGCGTGCTGAGCGGCTGTGGTCCTTCATGACGCTGTGTGCCCTCTGCAGGCACCGCCTGTGGAAAATGTCCTGAATGGCTGGGAGACAGTTCCCAGTGATGTGCTGTTCCGCCCTCACCACTCTCTGTAATGATTTGTGGCTGTGGGCAGACCAGTTTCCATACCAGACTGTGATCCAAACTTCCTCAGTCATCTCAGGAAAAAGAGCCACTGGCGGGCTTTCTTAGGTATTGTGTCCGTGTGCAGTGTCCAACAGAGGTCCTCAGTGATGTGCACACAATATTCTTGCAATCAAGTCACATCTATCAAATGACTGCTAATTATGAAAAAGGCACTGTCGCATCTCTCTCCACTTCAGATTACAAGTCATCATAATGAAGAGCGAACCATTGCCATACTTCCAAACCTACATGTGTCCTGGCATCATTCCATCATGTATCTCGGTCCACCGAGAAATGTTGAGGAGAGGATGGTTCACTTTCCGATGTTTTCCAAATCATCATTATTGTTTAATGCATCGGTGAGGTCTCTGTAAGTGGTTGATCTCAACGATGCTTCTTGATTCATTCAAATATAATTGAGCCTATCAGTCCCAATCTTAGCTGCCATATCAACCACATATTGTTGAAAGAATCGTCCTCCTCTCAAAAGGTGATTTAATTCATTATCATGATTCATAGTCCTATAGTCATAATATCGCATTGCTGTCAATTTCTTGTGGTTACTCATTTGGAGTTTGTGATGTCATCCATCATCTCCATGTGGAAAGAAAAGGACATATTCAAACCTATCAAACGACCTATGAGGCTCTGAAATTACTTTCAGGCCTCCTCCTCCTCACGGCAACTTTTTGGCAATTTGTGTGTTAAACCACCTTTCATGTTCCAAAGCTGGCCAATGATCTGGATGAATGACGATTGATGCCTCTGGTAAATCTTGAATTCATTCCATTGTGATTTGAAGTGTTTCAATGTAAGGGTTGTTTTGTCTTATCAAGTTTTCAAGCATTGCTACGATTTCCCTTTGAATACCTGCATTTCGCAGTATACCCTGTCACAATTCAATAGATCGGCAAGAATTGACTTTGCTGGTGTAGGTCAGGCATCAACGAACCAAAGTAATGATGAATGTGGCCTTGAATGATCACTGAAGGATTCCATCCGGGTGGCACCACTTCTTTGACACCGAATGACGTCAGTTGAAAGAGACAGCTATATTGTCTAATATTCTTTCTGAACCATATAACATATAACCATATAACAATTACAGCACGGAAGCAGGCCCTCTCGGCCCTTCCAGTCCGTGCCGACCATTTATTTTCCCCTAGTCCCATCTACCTGCACTCAGACCATACCCCTCCATTCCCTTCCCGTCCATATACCTATCCACTTTACTTTTAAATGTTAAAATCGATCCTGCCTCCACCACTTCTGCTGGAAGCTCATTCCACACAGCCACCACTCTCTGAGTAAAGAAGTTCCCCCTCATGTTACCCCTAAACTTCTGTCCCTTAATTCTCATGTCATGCCCTCTTGATCTTCCCTACCCTCAATGGAAAAAGCTTATCCATGTCAACTCTGTCTATCCCTTTTGCTATTGGTGTGTCATAAGTATACAATCTCATGAGTTCATCAGCCAGTGCCTGCAGAGGAGCAATGTTCACCTGACCCTTCATGCAGGAAAAGTTGACGGTTTCTCCAAAGAAACGGTACGCTCGACACTGAGGGCAAACCTTGGTCATTTCACCAACATCAGCAGAAAGATTTCTACTTGAGATTTCTTCATGTGCATGTTGTCTTGTATCTCTGGCCCGCTTTTAAGGCTGTCTTCTAGTTCTTTCATCTCTCATCTTTTCATGCCTTTTTCTTTGCATTATTTCTCGTTGATCCTCGAGATGTTCAGTTCCTTTTGGTTGCGTCTCTTCATCCTTCCTTTGCATTCTTTCTTGTTATTCCATGAGACGCTTACTTCGTCTATGTGGCGTCTGTTCATCCCTTCTGCTTTGCGTTCTTTCTTATTGATCCTTGAGACCTTCAGTTATTTTTGGTTGTGTCTACTAATCCTTTCTTTTTTGTGTTCTACCTCGTTGATCTGCGAGACATTGAGCTCTCTCTTGTTGTGTCTCTTGTTCCCTTCTGCTTCTTGATGCTTCTCGAAGTCCCTTATCATTGTTCCTTGACCATCCTGCAACTGTTTTTCTCCCTCTTCGTGGCATGATGTTAAAAAACAGCAGCCTAAACACAATTTCATGTTTTAACTAAGTGGAACCCATCGGGTTCCTGTCACACGGGAGATCTGGTCCCCTAACGCAATATTCTACCACTCACCCATTCTACCAACGCAATCCGTTCCCCCAACGCAATATTCTACCACTCACCCATAGCCCCTAACTATGCAGGCACGGCTCATTTCCCCTCATTCACCATCACTCCCTCCCCCTCCCCCTCCATGTGTGGGAGGGCAGGAGGGGAAGGGGGGAGGGAAAGGGTGTGTGTGTGGCGGGTGGGTGTCAGGTGGGAGGGAGCTGTGTATGAGCAGGGGGGAAGCAGTTGTGTGGGCGAGGGTTGTGTGAGGGAAGGTGGTGTGGGTGGAAGGGGTGTGGGTGTACGGGGTGTGGGAAGGAGGGATGTGGAAGGGTGAGGAGGGATGTGGGAGGGGGTAGGCAGTGTGTGTAAGGGACAGGGGTGTGTTGGCAGGGGTGCTGTGGGAGGGAGTGGGTGGACAGGGAGGGGTACGTGTGGGCGGGGAGGGATGTGTGGGCATGGAGGAGTGTATCTGGGTGGGGAGGGGGTTATGTGGGCATGGAAGGGTGTGTGTGGGCAGGGAGGGGTGTGCGTGGGCAGGGAGGGGTGAGTGTGTGGGTGAGGAGGGATGCGTGTGTGGGGAGGGGAGGGGGTGTGGGCAGTGGGGGTTGTGGGGGGAAGGGGCTCTGTGGGCTGGGGGGGGGTTGTGGGGGGAGGGGTGTGTGTGGGTGAGGGGGAGGGGTTTGTGGGTGGAGGCAAGGGGTGTGTGGGTGGTGGAGTTGTGGAGGGAGGGAGGTGTGGGCGGGGGGGTGTTGGGTGGGTTGGTGGTTTGTTATGGGGAGGGGGGTGTGTGTGGGGGAGGAGTTTGTGGGTGGAGGGGAGGGGTGTATGGCAGGGGGTGGAGTGTGTGTGCACGGGGAGGGGTGTGTGGGCAGGGGGAGCAGCCCATCCCTCAAGGCAGTATTCCACCACTAACCTATACCCCCCAATTGCACAGGCATGGCTGACAGGTTTCCGTTGTGTCACTAGAGATCCCCTCTTCAGTCCCTCTTCACTGTCCCTCTTCAGTCCTCTATTCCCATCCTCCATTATTCTCCCTCTCCTTACCCTCCACCAACCCTCCTCTGCTTCCTTTCCTCACACCCTCTTCCTACCCCTATCCTGCTCCATTCTCCCGCATCCCACAGCACTCCCACCCCCTCCTCTTTACCCTCCCTCTTCTTTCCCTTCTCCACCTCCCCCACTATCTCCATCATCTCTCCCTGTGTTGTGGGCTGAAGCGACTGGTTTCCAGAGGGTTAGTATGGACATTATGGGCCGAATGGATTCTTGGGCTGGCATCTCAGTCACTGAGGCCTGGCAGCTCAGTCACTCAGGCCCGGCAGCTCAGTCACTCAGGCCCGGCAACTCAGTCACTCAGGCCCGGCAGCTCAGTCAGTCAGGCCTGGCAGCTCAGTCAGTCAAACCAGGCAGCTCAGTCACTCAGGCCTGGCAGCTCAGTCACTCAGGCCTGGCAGGCTGGCAGCTCAGTCACTCAGGCCTGGCGGGTTGGCAGCTGAGAACCTGACAGAAATTCTGCCGAAAACAGATGAGACTCTGTGAGAGAGAAGGGAGAGAGGGTGGACATTCATTTTTAGACATTTTCATATTTTTTTTACAGATCACAGCAATGAAGGAGGTAAGTGTATCCTTGCGTGGATCTCTGGAGCGCCAGTATGGGTGTTGTGTGCTGAAGGGACTGGTATCCAGAGGGCTAATATGGACATTGTGAACTGAATGGATTCTTGGACTTGCAGTTCAGTGAGTCATGGCTGGCGGGCTGGCAGTTCACTAACTCATGGCTGGTGAGCTGGCAGTTCACTCAGTCACCCCTCCTCCCTTCATCCCCCACTCTGCTCCTTGCCATTCCCCTACCCCCTCCCCCCTCCCCCCTCCCAACGCATTCAGTCCATCTCTCCTTAGCCTCCCCATGCACTCTTAGTGGCTCTCCAACAACGCAGCCATTCCTGCCTATTAGGTTCCCATTGTGATGAAGAACACACAGGCATGGCAAGTGGGAAAAGGATTTATTAAAGTTTAAAATGTGAATGATGAAATAACAACAATTTAAATGTTAAAGATGAGATTTATTGTTCTTTTTGTTGTGTCTCTTGTGTCCCCAAGCCACATTTTAAAGCCACATTTTAAAAACACATTTTAAAGCCACATTTTAAAAACAAATTTTAAAAACACATTAAAAACCACATAAAGGGCACTCACAGGTCAGTAGACACTAAGTATTCTGTAGATTCACAACTCAGACTGAGAGTCGTGACCGCTCCCTCGCCATCTTACAGACAGAATGAGCCACGTCCACACTTCTTGGTTTTATAGTCCCTCCCCCTCCCACCAGAAGGGGTGTGGCCTTCATGGCGGTGATTGACAGGAGAGAGAATCTCAAGATTTTTAAAACATTAATAACTCTGTTATTTTTCATTGATGGGAGAAATCCTCAGCACCGGATGAGCGGAGGGGGACTCTGAGTAAGATGGCCAGAAATCACAGCCATACGTGGTAGCGTTATATCTAAAATCAATATACAGCGCAAACAGGAAGTGGTCAAGATGAGGCTTTTAATTATATAGATAGATAGATTACCTTGGACTATGAATATGAAATAGAAATCTGATCTGTTTCTGACAATGATTGTTCCATATTACTCATGCTTAACTAAGAATTAATTTAATTCAGGTTTCCAGCATGCACTGTAGTTTGCTTTTGTTTCAATGTTTAGCTCACTCCCAATTATCTGCCAACCAATGCCCACCCTCAAGAAGTTCTTCTCTTCGCTCTGATAAGATTTACATATTTTCTCTTAAATTGTTCACCTTTATTGCCTTTTGTTTTCTATCTTGGGTTGGTCTTGAGTTCACCCACTATAATCATTATTTATAAACACAAAATGCTGGAATAACTCAGAGGGACAGGCAGCATCTCTGGATAGAAGAGTGACATTTCAGGTCGAGACCTACACAACCATTATTTAGCTTTACACCATCATTCCATTTCACAGTCAATCCCATCACAGATTTTATATTTTTTTGTTTCATATTTTTCTTCATTTCCTTAACTTGTATTAAAAGAATTCCATCCCAAAGTTTTTCCTACTCTGATGAAAAATTGATCTGAGAAGTTAGCCATCTGCCTTATTAATACTAATGGATTAATAATTAAATAAATTGTTAATAATAATTAATATTAATAATATATTTTTGATA
Source organism: Raja brachyura (assembly GCA_963514005.1). The sequence goes on from OY740781.1 coordinate 148,803,257, forward strand.
ATAACCTTGGGTTACTTGTACAAGGCTGCATCATGAATACACTAGAAATTCCTGGCTAAGATTGTTCTATAACTGTGCAAAAGAAAGGTTGGTACTCTACTCTGTAAGTACTCTATTATATTTGTAATTTTCTTCAACAAAAATGTAGCAGCTTTCTCAAATTTAAACTGTTGACTCAAGACTGTCACTCATTTATATTTATTAGCCAATTGCCATACTGTCTCTTTCATTCCTTGGTGTTAATATTACCAATGATCTGTTGTGGACCAACTACATTGATGCAGACAGCCCAAAAATCACACCAATGCTTCTACTTCCCGAGGAAATTAAGAATGTGTCTAGGGACATTTCCACCATGGAAAGCATACCTTCTGGTTACATCACAGCTTGGTTTGGGAACAGCTTTGCCTAAGATCGCAAGAAATTGCAGAGAGTTATAGATGTAGCCTAAACCATCACAGACCCGACTTCCCACCATTAATTCCATCCACACATCATGCTGGCTCAGAAAAGCAACCAACATATCACACATATGGGTCTGAAGAAGGGTCTCGACCCGAAACGTCGCCTATCTCCTTCACTCCTTAGATGCTGCTGCACCCGCTGAGTTTCTCCAGCTTTTTGTGTAACCCTCGATTCTCCAGCATCTGCAGTTCCTTCTTTAACACAACATATCATACACTTGGCCAAACCCTGATCATTCCTTCTACTCCCTGCTCCCATTCAACAGAAGCTTGAAGGTGACACTACTAGACAGCAACAGCTCCTTCCCCACTGTTATTGGGCTTCTGAACAGTCCTTCCATAAGATACATTTTGTCCCTTTCTCCTCTACCCCATTGTGGACATTGGACTTTGTGTAGCTGATGCACTACAATGTTTAGAACTATATTCTGCACTTTGTATCTTCCCTTTGTATCTTCCCTTTGTTCTATCTCTTCCATTTGAGTTTGACTTGATTGTATTTATTGTGTCATCTGGGAATGACACGAAGTTCAGGATTTACCGCACCGGCTCTCACAGTAGTGTGAACTCACGTGATATATTTTATTTACAGCAGTAAGAAAGCCAAGGACCACATACAGGTGCTGCCCCTTGCCATCAGAGTACTATGCAGGGACGCTGGCGATCTCAGGGTTGTCCCAGAAGCTCTTCGAAGGAGGAGTTGTGGCAATCTCAGACTCATTTCTGCAGTTCACCCTTGCTTCAAGAGGAGGCACTGGCAGTCTAGGGTTTCTTCCCAGTGGGTTACACAAAAAAGCTGGAGAAACTCAGCGGGTGCAGCAGCATCTAAGGAGCGAAGGAGATAGGCGACGTTTCGGGTCGTCAGGGATCAGGGAAATGAGAGATATAGACAGTGATGTGGAGAGATAAAGAACAATGAATGAAAGATATACAAAAAACTGATGTGGGGGTGGGGTGGGAAGAAGAAAGGAAGAGGCGGAGACAGTGGGCTGTGGGAGAGCTGGGAAGGGGAGGGGAAAAAAAGAAAAAGCAGGGTCTACCTAAAATTGGAGGTCAATGTTCATACCGCTGGGGTGGAAACTATCCATATCAGTCTGAAGAAGGGTCTCTACCCAAAATGTCGCCTATTTCCTTCGCTCCATAGATGTTGCCTTACCCGCTGAATTTCTCCAGCATTTTTGTCTACCTTCGATTTTCCAGCATCTGCAGTTCCTTCTTAAAGAAAGTTTCATGTTTACAAAATACCTTTCACAACTTCAAATGTCCCAAAGCACTTTGCAGCCAATGGAATACTCTCGAAATGTAGCTATTTTTGTAATCTCAAAAACTACACTGCAAACTTCCATACAAGGTCTTAAAAATAGGAACATACTGCTAAATACATAATCAATTTTTATTAATATTGACCGAGACTGGGGTATTGGCCAAGATATAAAAGATTCACTGATTCATTGGTTTGCGTTTATACAGAACTTAACTGGTCCAATGCAGAAATCTAGAGGCTGGAAACATGTTCCCGATGTTGGGGGAAGTCCAGAAACAGGGGCCACTGTTTATGAATAAGGGGTAAGCCAGTTAGAACAGAGATGAGGAAACACTGTTCCACACAGAGACTTGTGAGTCTGTGGAATTCTCAGTCTCAGAGGGCGGTGGAGGCCGGTTCTCTTGGTACTTTAAAGAGATAGCTAGATAGTGCTCTTAAAGATAGCGGAATCAGGGGATATGCGGAGAAGGCAGGAAAGGGGTACTGATTGGGGATGATCAGCCATGATCACATTAAATGGCGGTGCTGGTTCGAAGGGCCGAATTGAATATCCTGCACCTATTGTCTATTGTCTATTGTCTTTTGTGTATTTTCTTCAGCTCAACCTACCCATGCTGACCATGATGCCCCATCTACGCTCGTCCCACCTGTCCGTCTTTGCCCAGATATCACTAAACATTTTCCATATACTGTCCAAATGTCCTTTAAATGTTGTACTATTACATGTCTCAACTGCCTCCTCTGGCAGCTCGTTGCATACACCCACCACCCTCTGTACAAAAAAAAGTTGCCCCTCAGGTTCCTATTGAATATTTCTCTTCTCATACTAAACCTTCTTGACTCTCTTACTCTGGGTAAAAGACTCTGTGCATTCACCCTATCTATTCCTCTCATAATTTTATACACCTCTATAAGATTGTCTCTCAGCCTCCTGCGCTCCAGGACATAAAGGCCTAGCCTATCCAACTCTTCCTATAACTCAAGCCCCCAATTCCTGGCAACATCCTCAACACATGCAGCCTCACCAAATATCATTGTTATCAAAATATTATTTATAAGGAGTTTTTGTACCAATTAGTTGCCAATTTTCCTGGTCTATAACAGCACGTTTACCTCAAAAGATGTAAATACTTTGAAGCAACTGGAGGCCACGATCAGGCATCATACAATTACAAATATCCTTTTCCTCTTGCCACCATCAGTCAATATCTTAGAATCACTCTTCCTAGAATCACTCAAGGGAGGAATTGTTCACATTGAAAACACTCATCATTGTTCGTAAAACTAATGCATGTTTAAAACTGAAATGAATTTAAATCTATTTGTTAGAACAGATCAATGGATTCCTTATGCTAGTTTGCACATTGGTCGATTTACAACCCTCATCAGTTTTCTTGAAAGTTATGCATGATTACATTTAAATCAATCACTCAGAACAGATCAATGCATTCGTTATATTAATTTTTACACAGCCTGAAATGCTCATTCCTGCTCTTAAATCCTTTGCATGATTTAAATTTAATTTAAATTTAATTTAAATTTAAGTAAGCCTGTCAAATTATTGCATTTTCTTGGATCAATTTTCACAATGCTCATTGAAATCAATCACTGCTACTCTATCTTAGATCAATTAATGAAACAGATATTTAAAGCCATGCAGAAAGACCTCGTATGACCTATCATTTACACTTGACTTCAACGCAGGAAAAAAAGTTTTCACACTTGTTTTATGCAAGTTTCTTCTCGGGACACTTGATACACAATTGACTTTGTTCACAATCACTTGTTGAGGATGTCTGTTCATGCTGCTCTGGTTATGGTCCAGGAAGCCAAAAAAAAAAAGACAAGTGCTACCCAAAGGAAGAACAACCCATCTATCTTATTTTGAACTTCATAGTCAGACTTCCCAACAGTAGCACAGACTGTCGATGCAAGAGCAGACTTCTGTTTGCATTTAAATGAGTTGAATTAAATGTCACCACATAATGCTACATGCCAGAATTTTTAGGTTTCCATGTTCAGTTGGGAGATGGAACTAAGTTATTGTGTGAGGTAAGGACAGAAATTGATGATGCTCATCAAAGTTTCATCTTAGAAATGGTGCCAAAGGACCTGAGGATTCCTGGTGTTATGCTCCAAATCAGAAAGGGACAGTGAAGTACACCAGCAATTTCATGAGCATTAGCCTAACCATGGAAGTTGTGTTAATAATTTGGGGCAAAAGTATGCACATGAAAATGAATGTAGATGTACTGAAGGCAAATCATATTTTGCAAACCAGATCAAATTATTTGATGAATTAAAGGAAAGGAATCATTGATGGTGAAAAGTGAGATTAAACATGTGGACCTTTGTGTGTTTGACAAATTATGAGATCCTAAAATGTATGTGGAAAATTTAGGTCAATGGAATGAAAGGGCAATGATTGTATTGGTACTGGATGGAAAACATAGGGAAAGGGTGAATGGTTTATTTTAAGTTTGGAGAGAGACTTATTTTGCTGTTGTTTGTGGTTAATATATGGAATACTGATCTGTTTGATATTTATGAATGAATTTTTCAACTTAGTTTAGTTTAGTTTTGTTTATTATTAGCCGCAGTCTGAGATCACCTCAAATATAAAATGTTTCTCATTATATTCATATCACTTCTTTGTCATGTTTCTGTCTGCCTCTTTAATTTCTACATTCTGCAAACCTCGGTGATCACTGCATTTCTCCAGTTCTGGCCTCCACCATGAGCCTGATTTCTATTTGTACAGTTTATATGGCATAGGTCTGAAACATTGAAATTCCTTCCCATTATTTGATGCATTTAACATGGTCCTTAAAATCTACCTCTGTACCAGTTTGTGATATAGTACTATTGCAACGGAGAAAGTGCAAATACAAAAAATGTGCAAGGGCTCATCAAAGTAGATTGGGAGATCGGGACTACACCATTAGCTTATGAGAGGTCTGTTTAGTAATTGATTAACAGTGAGGAAGAGGCTGATCTTGAATCTGAAGGTATGTACCTTCAAGCTTTTGTATCTTCGGCTTGATGAGAGAGGAGAGAAGAGGGAATAACCGGGATGCAAATGGTCCTTGTTTATGAATGAATCTGGAGCTGCTGATTCTGAGGGAACCCCCGTTCATTACGGAGCTGGAGCTGCCGTCTGTGAGGGAATTCCCGTTCCAGCGCTGGTCCGCAGAAACAGCAAGTACAGGAAACACAGTACCTGGAAACAAAGGGGAAGCCTCATCTGTGTCCGGAAACGTGGCCGACGGGCAGGACTTCAGGTCAGAATGAAGTGCAGGGGACTTCGGCCCCCTCTCCCTACTATCCTACTGGCCAATGTACAGTCCCTTGAAAATAAAGTGGAGGACTTAAGGGCAAGGCTGCTTTATCAAAGGGAGCTGAGGGAATGCTCTGTGTTCTGTTTCACAGAGCCATGGCTCACCCCCAGCTCCCCAGACTCAGCAGTCCAGCCTGAAGGGTTCTCCATCCACCGTTTGGACCGTACACTGGCATCGGGGAAAGGGAGAGGAGGGGGTGGCTGCCTCATGGTCAACTCTGCATGGTGCTCAGACATGGTAGTCCTGTCCAACTCCTGCTCTCCACACTTCGAACATCTGGCGGTGAAGTGCCGTCCCTTCTACCTACCGAGGGAATTCACCTCCATCATCCTGACCGCAGTCTACATCCCACCCCAGGCAGACGTCCGTCTGGCACTGGAGGAGCTGCACGCCGTGGTCAACAAACACCAGACGTCTTACCCCGAGGCATTTACCACCATTGCTGGGAACTTCAATAAGGCAAACCTAAAGAAATCACTCCCCAACTTCCACCAACATGTCTCCTGCTGCACTAGAGGACCAAACACCCTCGACCACTGCAACACCACCATCAAGGATGCCTACCGCTCTATCCCTCGCCCTCACTTCGGTAAATCCGACCATACCGTGGTGCTGCTTCTTCCTGCCTACAGGCAGCAATTAAAGAGTGCACCCACAGAGGTGAGGACAGTACAGAGCTGGTCGGCCAGGGCAGAAGAACAACTACAAGACTGTTTGGAGTCTGTAGACTGGGCTATGTTCAAGAACTCGGCAACGGACTTGAATGAATACGCCACAGTCATTACAGACTTCATAGAGAAATGTATGCAGGACTGCATCCCTACAAAAACCTTCCGAGTGTTTCCCAATCAGAAACCTTGGATGAACTGTGAGATCCACACTCTTCTGAAGACCAGACACCGGGCATTCATGTCTGATGACACAGTGGTCTATAAGAAGTCCAGATACGACCTTGGTAAGGCCATCAAAAAGGCCAAAAGGAGTTCTGCTCCAAGCTGGAGGATGAGACAGATGTTCGGCAGCTGTGGCGGGGACTGAATGCAATCACCTCTTACAAGGCGAAACCAGGAGGCAGCTCGGATGTCGGCGATACATCACTCCCTGATGAGCTCAATGCATTTTACGCACGCTTTGATAGGGAGAACACCGATGTGCCTTCCCGAGCCCCTATTCGCTGTGCTGGTATTTCAGTCTCAGTCACAGAGGCCGATGTCAGGAAATCCTTCAGAGGGGTGAACCCTCGAAAAGTGTCTGGACCTGATGGCATACCTGGTCGTGTCCTAAAAACCTGTGCGGACCAACTGGCTGGAGTATTTACGGACATTTTCAACCTGTAACTTCTGAGGTCTGAGGTTCCCACCTGCTTCAAAAGGGCATCAATAATACCGGTGCCCAAGAAGAGCAAGGTGACGTGCATCAATGACTATCGACCTGTGGCACTAACGCCTGTGGTGATGAAGTGCTTCGAGAGGTTGATCATGGCGCAAATCAACTCCTACCTCGACAAAAACCTGGACCCACTGCAGTTCGCTTACCGCCACAACAGATCAACGGTGGACGCAATCTCGCTGGCCCTCCACTCCGCTCTGGACCACTTGGACAACAAAAACTCATATGTTAGGCTGCTATTTATTGACTACAGCTCGGCATTTAACACAATCATCCCCTCCAAGCTGGTTACCAAACTCGCAGAACTGGGTCTTTGCGCATCCCTCTGCAATTGGATCCTCGACTTCCTCATCCACAGACCACAGTCTGTTCGTATTGGTGGAAATGTGTCAGACTCGATAACAATCAGCACGGGGGCACCTCAGGGCTGCGTGCTCAGCCCCCTGCTGTACTCACTCTATACTCATGACTGCGTAGCCGGTCATAGTGCAAACTCCATCATCACGTTCGCTGACGACACCACTGTTGTGGGACGTATCACTGATGGGGATGAGTCCGAGTATAGAAGAGAGATCAAGCGACTGTCCATATGGTGCCAGCACAACAACCTGGCCCTCAACACCAGCAAAACCAAGGAACTGATTGTGGACTTTGGAAGGAGTAGGATGGGGACCCACAGTCCTGTTTATATCAACGGGTCGATGATTGAAAGGGTCAAGAGCTTCAAATTCCTGGGCGTGCACATCTGTGAAGATCTTTCCTGGTTCGAGAACACAGATGCAATTATTAAGAAAGCTCATCAGCGCCTCTACTTCCTGAGAAGATTACGGAGAGTTGGTCTGTCAAGGAGGACTCTCTCTAACTTCTACAGGTGTACAGTAGAGAGCTTGCTGACTGGTTGCATCGTGGCTTGGTTTGGCAACTTGAGCGCCCTGGAGAGGAAAAGACTCCAAAAAGTAGTAAACACTGCCCAGTCCATCATCGGCTCTGACCTTCCTTCCAACGAGGGGATTCATCACAGTCGCTGCCTCAAAAAGGCCGGCAGCATCATCAAGGACCCACACCACACGCTCATCTCCCTGCTACCTTCGGGTAGAAGGTACAGGAGCCTGAAGACTGCAACAACCCAGTTTAGGAATAGCTACTTCCCCACAGCCATCAGGCTATTAAACCTGGCTCGGAACTCTGAACATTAATATCCCTCCATCTGTTATTTGCACTTTATTAATTTATTAAGTCATGTGTGTATTTATGTATAGAATTGTAGTCAATGCCTTCTATGTTCTGTTGTGCTATGCAAAGAAAGATTTTCATTGTCCTGTCAGGAACACATGACAATAAACTCTTTTGACCTTTTGACCTAGCTTTCACAAGGCAGCGTGTTAATGGGGACATGGCGGTGGAGGATAGGGGTGGTGGGTGGACTGAAGAGGCAGGTTTGTTTAACAAAAGACACATAGCACTGGAATAACTCAAGACAGGCAGCATTTCTGGAAAACATGGATAGGTCTCATTTTGGGTTGGGACCCTTCAATCATTCCGAAGAAGACTTCATGTCTTTCTTTGTAAACCAGCATCAGCAGTTCCTTGCTTCTATATTAGGCTGGTTGCTTGGTGGACTGTTGTGCATTCAAATTCTCTGCAGTTGTTAAAAGATTCTCTGTGAGTTAAGGAAGTTAAGTTCATGATATTGGATCCTACTGCAGAAATATTTTAAAGATTTTTAATTTTATTTGTGACCAATGTAGGTTTGTAAATTGAAATCTCATGCTAACAATGAGAACATAAAAAAGGCAATGTCAAATTGGAGCCAGTTCCAAAGAACTCAGTTGTATTTGGTCAATGTGACTGCTTGCGTCATAAACAGAACAGACATGTGTTTAAAATAAAGTGCATAGCATACCATTTATGCCTCATTGTAGACACTATCCCCTTTGTTTGCAGACTCTGGTGTATATTAAATCATTAAAAGCCAAAGCACAATTGTCTGTAAAATAGAGCAGCTATCATCCCACGTTATATAAGTATGGAATTTGCAGTGAAAGACATTGTGATCTTCTGACCACATATTTCCGCTTGAATTTACAAAGCATTAATTATTAGAGTAATTTGCTTTCCTGAAGGAAAACAAATGATTTTATGGTTTGTTGATCTCAGTGCAGCTGTTAGCCTAATAAGTAGAACTGACAGTGTCTGGAGGTCTTGTTTAACTTGGTTGTATGAAGATAAAACTAAACCTGTGCAATGAAGCTTAACTCAATTTTATGGAAAGTTTAATGTACCCAAAGTATATTTAGTCAATGAAAGTGTATCATTGGGAATCAATCACAGCCATTATTTATGGATACAGGAAACCGTGACTTAGGAGTTTAAATTCCTTTTGCATAAAAAGTATATGGAATTTTAATGAAATTAGTAGGTTTGCTTTTTTTTTACCACAGGAATGGAATTAAGAAAAGCATTTGTTTCCTTAATGTGCAACATATGGCCAATTAGTGGGATGGAGGTTCTGTGCAATATTTAACAATGAAAATGATTTTGAAAGGTTTGTATGTTTGCTGGTGATCTATGTTGCATTCATCAGTGAATCAGAAGATGACAGTGTACCATTTTGGGACAGAGTGAATTCAGAATTAACGGAGGTATTAGGATATACAGTCTGCAAGAAGTGTTCCATTTTATACTTGGGTAATATAAATACAGTGGTGCTGAAGGAAGACCATTACTTGTTTAAAATCCTACTCACAGCTGGCAGAAAGGCCATTACAAGAAACTGGCTTGGAGCGGACACACCCAGGCTTAGACAATGGTTAGACATAGTACAGGAAATATTTGTCATGGAGAAAATGACATATTCTCTAAGAGTGAAAGAAGACGAGTTTAATAGAAAACGGGAAAAATGGATTAGGTATAGAAATAAAGACATCAACACTATATAATTTTATAGACAATAATGTAAGTTATTGGAAAATGTTTTAATATTAAAATAGTTCGGTATACTGCATCATTAATTGTAAACTGAACCCCCCCGCTACACTATTGTACGTCTCACCGTAATGTTGTATGTTTCGTTGTTATATTTGTGTTTCATTTGTGTATACATCAAAGCAATAAAAACTAAAGTGTAAAAAAAGATGACAGTGTAATTATATTTGTGATTTCTATGTTTTGTCATTGCAGTAAATAGGTGACTGAAATGGTACTTTCAACAATGTACACTAATTGTTACTGACATGCAAGATAATTTGCAGCTTAAAAATGTCATGGATATTATTTCTTCTTGTTATATATAACATATAAGATGTAAAAATAATTGTTCATTGTAATTAAATAATAAAATATAAGTTTGTTATCTTATAAATCAACAATCAACATTATGAAAACTGGCAAAGAACAAATAAAAAGTTTGATATATCGGATTAATATTTCAGAAGATATATTGGAATGATAGTAATTGTAGGTCAGAAGACCTTAAACAAACTTTAATTTGTTACAAAATATACACTTTTTAATGTTAGGCATCAACAACATAGTTGTCTGAGAGAATTTTTAGACAAAATCGTGACCTGCAACAGAATAACAATTTATGTTCTTTGCTAATATAAAATCCATATACTATTCAGGGCCCTTACGTCAAGTTTCATTTTATCCAATCATTTCAATCATCACTTCTCTTCACCGGAAGCCATTGATTAATGTGTACATTGGGATTAAAAACAAACCCTTATGGCGTATCACATTCATGTGGATGTTCTTGAAGAGTACAAGCAGAAATGAACTCAGGCAGATTGCTTGACCCTGGACCTAAATCGCAACTGACTTTAATTTTGTCCACACTTAATAGCCAGTTGTGAACTTTCCAGCAGGGGTCACCAGATAGCTATTAAGTGTGGAAATTCAACCAATATACCCAACACCAGCCATGAACTAACTGTCTTAGCTCATACCAAGGATTAACATTGAACCTTCCTTATCCTCAGTGCTACATCATATACAAAGCCAGGAAGCCATGAGGAAAACATTATGTTTTTCAACTTCTGCATGTATTATTGTCATGCGTACTGAGATACAGTGAAAAGCATTGTTTTGCATGCTATCTAGTCAAATCACATAATACGTGAGGAAAACAGGTAGTGGAATAGAAAAATAGCCATAGTAAGGGGCAGCACGGTGGTGCCTAACAGCACCAGAAACCCGTGTTCAATCCTGACTATGGTAGCAGTCTGTGTGAAGTTTGTACATTCTCCCTGTGGCCGTGTGGGTTTTCTCCAAGTGCTCCGGCTTCCTCCCACACCCCAAGACGTACAGGTTTGTTGGTTAATTGACTTCAGTTCAATTGGCCCTAGTGTGTAGGATAGTGCTTGTGTATGTGTTGATTGATGATCGGCATGGACTCAGTGGGCCAAAGGGCTTGTTTTCACACTGTATCTTTAAAGTCTAAAGTCTAAAGTCTAAAGTCTAATGATCACATTGCTGACTACTCGTGCTAGCAATCATATTACATCCACTACCACTCCAATTGGACTTTACAGAGAGAACATCCATTGAAATTGAATAATTTGGAAATAAGTTAAATCGTAGCTGGACATCACTTTACACCTTTCAATGACAGATATTGAATAAAGCTGCAAGAGATTAGCATAGTTACAACTGCTTTAAATTGACAACATTGCTGAATGTATTAATTAGATGGTGCAATATTGATATTCCTTTATTGCTAAGTACTTAATATGCACACACTATCTATAAATTAACCAGAGGGCCTCAGTTTTTCAAAGATTATCCCAGTCCAAAAATCAATTGTTTCCACAATGCACATTTCGCCCTCGTCTTTCTGGAAGAGTGCACTGCACTTTTTTCCAACAATCTTTTTCCTCTATTATATAAGTTCAGTCTGTTTTTCCTCACTTGGTCCCATTCTAAATTACCCAAGTGAATTTATAGTATCCTTTGCGATTGTCTCGCTTCCCACTTGCACAAGCTATGTGAGTTCTCTGAGTGTAAATTCTCTTCAATAGTATGGAGGGACAGGACAAGTTCCAACTGTGCACAGATAATATTTAAGCAGAACTCTAATGTACCTCACAAACCATCCACCACTTAACAGCCATCAGGCTATTAAACCTGGCTCGGAACTCTGAACATTAATATCCCTCCATTTGTTATTTGCATTTATTAATTCATGGGTGTATTTATGTATAGAATTGTAGTCAATGCCTTCTATGTTCTGTTGTGCTATGCAAAGAAAGATTTTCATTGTCCTGTCAGGGACACATGACAATAAACTCTTTTGACTTTGACTTTGACTTCTGTATTGTCAGTGAATAATCTGATATTTAATCCTGGATAGACTGCAAATTATTGTGTCAACACACCAAAGTATGTGAATTCACTCTTTAAATCTCTGTACATTAAGCTTGTTGTTTCTCTTCTCAAAATCCACCTCTTCACCAATCTTTTCTTTTATTCAGTTATATATTTGGCTCAACGTAGAAATGTTAATTATTACACCAGGATGTTTTCTTATATTTAAGGAAATGCATAACAATAATTTACAATTGGACAACACATATAGAGAAACAAAATGCAAATGGGTGCTTCACAATAAATGACATAATAGGACATATTAGGTCAAAAGACATACAAAATCTAAATGCAAAATCTTGTGGAATATGTTAAAGGAGAAAGGGAGAGGCAGAAAGATTTATGGAGAGAATTTCAGAGGCTTAAGTATGCACCAACTGAAGGCATGATTGTTAGTGGTGGATGGATTAAATTCAAGGATGAAGATGAGCAGTGATATTTTAGTTATAAAGCTGTAAGATATTTTAGAGATACAGAGTGATAAGAGAATAGAAAACAAGGATGAGTATTTTAAAACCAAGGTATTGCCAATGTAGGTTGACCAGCATGGGTATGATAGATGAACAAGACTCTGCAATTAGGTCAAGCAGCAAAGTTTTGGTTAACATCATAATTATGGAGCAGAGTTGGGAAAGTGACCAGGCACGAATGGGAATACCCTAGACTTGATTTAAACTAAGGAATTAATTAATGTTTTTGGCAACAAATTATCTGAGGTGGGGCTAAACTTGTGAAATGTTACAGAGATGAAAATAAGCCACGTTTGTGACAGCATGGATCCGTGACCCAAAATGTAAGGACAATTATATCTCCAATCAATCTGTATCAGTAGATACCAGCTGCAGTAAATGACAAGAGGTGTGCTAGCTAGGAAGCAGATTTAGTGATTGGGAGGCCAAACCTTGCAATCTTATTTTTAAGAAGGAACTGCAGATGCTGGAAAATCGAAGGTAGAAAAAATTGCTGGAGAAACTCAGCGGGTGCGGCAGCATCTATGGAGCGAAGGAAATAGGCAACGTTTCGGTTTTGAGGGAAAATTCTGCTCATTCAGCCATGAATATCAAACACCCTAAAATCCAAAGCCTGAAGTCTGAAGAGTCCTGACCCAAAAAAAGTCTGTCCATTCCCTAAACAGATTATGACTAACCTGCTAAGTTCCTCCAGCACTTTGCGTTTTGCTTGAAATTCAAAAATTGGAAGAGCAACAAAGGAAAAGTTGAGTATTTACATTTAACGTACATATTGAACCTGTTGTGTATATTGATGTTGAGGGATACATATGGAAGAAAGCAAAATATCTTTGGAGGAAATCTCGAGAAGTAGTACACCTGCAGGAAGACCTCTTGCCCATGATTCCCTAGCTATAATACAGGCAGGAATGAAACCAAATGATGGTGGAAATACCTATGTAAGACATAAAGAAGTTTTGGAAAATAATTTGATCAACAATTATCAAATCTGGAAAAAAAGGCCAAGAATGAGAACAAAAAGATTGCACTTGTCCAAATCATGATTTTGATCAGTCATTTTGCTACATTGTATGAACAGCAAACTAGATGGAGGGATTCAAATGAGGTCACATTGGATGTGCTTGAATGAGGTAAGTGATACAGTACATGTTCAAAAAACTTTGCAGAAGAGAGAGAAAATAGGAAGGGATTTTACAAGTACGGAATCAAGTTTTTTCTTTGAGAGAGATGACCATTGGAGAATGCTGTATGTGCCTAAACGGAGAGAGCTTTTACCGAAATCAGCTAAACTAGGGGCCAGGAAGGTACGTTTTGCTTTCAGCTAGTAAATTATGGTTGTGTCAAGTCCATAGGCATCTCAATAAAGCATTTATTCAAACTCAAAATAAGACACATTAAGTCACACATTGTCATCTCATGACCAGATTATACATTTCTGGTAAATTATGTTCATTGTTGACAATTTCAATTGCTTTCTTGGAATGTGGTTAAAACTGAATGCTCTGCATAGTTTAGTACTGAATGGAATTCATGCATAGTACTAAAACCAAGAGGAAATTATCTTTGCTAACCATATAAAGGAATATTAATTGAAGGAAACAATGGCTCTTTGATATGTCAATATCATAAATGGATGCAAACTCCATATGTTAAGTGGTAAGGAATGTAAAACTGGATCAATTTTGTAATTGAAGATTTATACGTTACAATAGTGTATACTGTCAATAAATGGAATGAAAGCGCAGAGCGCCCCTTTGTTTTTCTGAGTGACTGAGACAAAGTTCAGATAAAATTATCGCAAAGTTCTACTAGTGCAAAAGTGGGATCACCTATATCAGCTTCAATAAATTGCAGTCTTTTAGTAAAGGCAGCAGGGGTGATAAGTTTCTTCAGATAGGCACGTAAAACATTAAGGCAAGTGGCCTGACTCATCATAAACAGGATAAATAAACAATGATAACGGTGTTTAGTTGTTTAGTGTAGTAATAGTAATATTACATATTATTTAATTATTGAACAATGAATCCATATGCAGTGGCCTTTCTACGCACTATTATGCTCGATGTTTGTGAAAGGGCAGTCTGAAGAATATTCTGGAACTTTCATTTGTTTAAAATACACCTTTTTTTGGTATCAATTTTTGATCACTTTAAAATATTTTATTACACCAAGGTGATCCTTTTAAAATCACTTTTTGTAATGGAAAAATAGGAAATAGAATACAAAAATAAGTTTTATTTGAAAAATATATAAATAGAATACAAAATGTATTTTTAAAATACGAACATAATTACACTTAAATTGGTATACTTAATGTGAAAATATAACTGTATTCAAAGTCATAGACACATTTACTCAATAGATGCAAATGGCTGACAATGACACTTCCAGTTTCCAACGAAAGGAAGTGAAACACCAAATACACAACCATTTTTAGCTTTGACGAACATCTTGTAAAAGTTTGTTAATTTCTGCCACAAGTTCACTGGCATCAATGAGTTCATGTTTACTCTCACGCTTACAAGGAGCAAGCTGGCTGAGAACATTATCAAATTCATCTTCTTCGTAATTCTCTGGGATTTCCTCCATGGCCGGCAACCACTTAGAAAGAGGTTGTGGGTTAATATGATTTACAGGAGCAAGACCAACACTGTTCACTGGATTCTGGAAATGAGTGCATGCTGCCCAAGCTGCTACCCCTTGTGGGTAGGGAAGTGGCTTTAATGCCAAGTGCCCTTTTTTATTTTCCAAAGAGCTTCCACTGCCAACCCCATTGCATTCTGTGTACATGTCCATCTGTGGAGGCAGTAGTCGTTGGAAAACGCTGTTCATTTCAGATAGGAGGGAGGAGGTTCCCAGGTCCTCTGCCTCTTCATTCTGGGAGTCTTTGCCAAAGGTCAAAAAGCTTTTTTTCTTCTCAGTGGAATCTGAAGAGTCACAATCATCTTCTTTTGGCTGCTGTGGATCCTCACCAGGAATAAACATGTTGCTTCTGTAATCAGCAGAAACCCCTGCAGATAAGGGAGGCATCCAGCATTGATCAGAGTGTCCCAGTACTTTGCATTCATCTGTGCACAGCTTCATTGCTGTAATACAAAAACATTGTATGTTACATAAGTTGCTGGCATCTGACATCTCTACCACTATCACTAAGAAAATCTAAACGTCAATTGCCAAGTTTTCTCAGGACCAGAAACAACAATCCATGGGTAGAAATTGATGAACTTATTAGTACGTCAGATTAGTAACAGAAGAAGTACAAAACCTATAAATTACAAGGTCTGACAATCTGGCTGAGGTAATAATATCTAAGAAACAATATAATGATGCAATATAATTATACCAATCATGGTTTTTTGTAACTTAATTTTATGAAATTATTATTGATTGTTTTTATTTGCCAATACGCTTTGGATGTTAAGGTCATATCAAACATGTCAGAAATGAGTCTACATAAATGCTGAAGATATGACCCAAATGAGAGTCTTCTATAAACACAGACTTTCTACTTAAGCTATGGCTGGAACTTGAGACTTTGCACTTAAATTGGTTATGGATATTCAATTTACAATTTTTGCTTATTTCCAGATGAGAACATTGTCCTTGTCTAATTAAGGTAATTTGGTTGATTTGTTATGGTGATACTAAATAAAATGAAAGATAGGAATAGTATACATATACCATAATGTCAAACTGGCTGCTAAAGCAGAAATTATTATTCTGAAGTCCACAAGGGGAAGCCGCTTTAGTTTGGAGCTTGTACCACTCTAAATAATGCATTAGAACTTTCCAATCCATGATGCAAACAAGGATGGCTTCATTTTGAAGAGTGGTCATGGAAGTCCATTAAGCAACCTTGCTTACTGTAAGGCTCTTTTGCAAAATTTGAGCTTTCCAAATTTCAATCCAGTTTCTGGCAGACTCAAATTCAATAATGGAAATTATGATTCAACAAATTCACCATTGCAAAACACTAAATTATTCTCTTGTACATTGTAATTATAGTTGAGAGAAGACAGACTAATTAATCAACAATAAATCTATTTCTGACCGGAAATGATTTGATTTTAACAGCAGGTTTCTATAATTTAAATAACATTTTGTTCCTGAATATTGTCACAAACCATACAAAATTCAACATTTGAGTACTGAAACAAAACATCAACGTACATCAAAAGTAGGGATTGCAGGAATAAAATATAGTAGATTATTAGACACAATACCTGGATGAAATCGATGGTTGTCATTCACAAAAAGATCACTGAAGCCTTCACCCAGAAGTCTGTCAATGGGAGAATCCCTTCCCAAATCATAATCACTGTCACCAGCTTCACTGTCACCTCTACCACTGTCTTTCAGACTGAATTTGTCCATATCTTGCAGAGCATATCTGCAATGCACAAATTATAAACCATTAGAACCATCTCCATTATAACACAAGAACTGGAGCACTTCAAAGTCAGAAACCAAATATATATTTTGCTTACCTGTAGCTTCTAGAATATTTGTTTCCACGGAAATTTGGTCTTGGCTGATATTGACCTTGATGCAGCATGCTCAAAAGTTGGGAAACTTGCTAAACAACAAGAAAAACAACACAAATATACTTTCAATTAATTTTTAACAAATAAAATCACATCCCAAGTTAACATTTTATGTAATTTATCATTGACTTTGCCAGTGATGATCTCCTTCAAGGGTTGTCCCACCAATTGCTATAATTTGATTAAGTTTGTGGAATTCCCATAAATGTTGAAACCAGCATAAACGCCGTTTACTCTGTTGCAAGTGTTTTCATGGGACCTCTGTATGTGATAGTGAACGAGTGGACACTTATTCTTTATAATTTCATTATTTGCCCTCCTTGAACTTAAGTATCAAATAAGTTAAATAAAATATCGTGGATGATGAAATGTGGTGTTATTTATTGGCATTCAATTAGTTGAAATTCACTCTGTTAATTAGTTAGCAGCTACATGGCAAAGCTGTGTGTGTTACATTAGAGAACTTGCTACCAATTTAGAGCAACCACGCTATTGGTACAAGCAAAAAAAAATTCTGTGAAAGATTTAAAGCAGATTTGCTGCAGAACAATTTCAAACTCTTGGGAAAAATTCAAGTGGGAAGAAAGGAAATCCAGATGGTATAATTAAGTTGACTAAATAACATTGTGTTTCCAGTTCAAATTAATCAATTGAGCTGTTTTCAAATTAATGATCATATTAATTTATTGATGAAACATAACATGTGACAAGGGACATCTTGGGACATCAAGGGACAAGGTCAACTAGCCCATCAATATTGAAGGTTATGTGATGAAGAACAGTAACATTATATACCAGAATGTGACAGATAAGGTCACTGCTTATTTCATGATGATAGCCTATTCTGGATTTTATACCGAAGAATAGTGACCTTATCTGTCACATTCTGGTATATAATGTTACTGTTCTTCATCACATAACCTTCAATATTGATGGGCTAGTTGACCTAAAGGTCATTAAAAATATTTGCTCTGACTCCTTACCAGATGCCTATACATGCACCCTTCCAACTGGGGTCAGTATTGTTATCAAAGCTGATCCTTTCGCTTACAATACTAATGTTATTGTACTTACACCTCAGAGATGAACTATTATGACATAAACCAAGGATTGGGAAGAGATTTCACTAGCCTGAATCATTC
The DNA here is from genome assembly GCA_963514005.1 of Raja brachyura. The sequence goes on from OY740781.1 coordinate 148,821,232, forward strand.
AACTTAACCACCGAGGGCAGATATTTTTTTAGTTTTTGGATGTAACAAAAGCAAAATATTTCCACAGAACTAAGTGGACCCAAAAGTTAAACTCCAGGATGTCACAGCTTGCAGCATGGTTGATGCTGGTGGGAACGTATCTCAAAGACCTGCACTTAAATGCAACTAGGAAGCATAAGGGAATCATAACCCTTGATTGAAATGTTTGGAATCACAACTAATTCTGCCTGTGCATGAAGCACAACATTGAAGATTCTCACCTCAACTGGTGGGGAGGTGTGTGTGAGCTCCAGCGAAAAGTTCTCGGGCAAATGGTTGGAGGATAAGGTCACCAAACTGTTGAGAGATTGCCGGCTATGATTAGTTTGTCTGCTGCACATCTGACCCCGCTCCATTCCTGAAAGGGTCGGTGAGGAGGAAGGAGAAGCCCTATGTTGGGATCTGATGGGCAGAGTGCCTGTAGCAGTGTGCACCAGAGTAATGTCTCCTTTGTGAATCTGCCTTGATGGTCTTTTAGGATGATGTTGATAGGTGGATTCTGCTACTCGACAGTTATAGGATCTGGTGTCCTTTTTCTCCCGATTGCACCTTGTGGCAAACATAGCCATGATGAGGAGTAAAACAGCACAGATTACACCCAATGATATAATGATGATCATGGAGTCATCCAAACTACTTTTTTCATCATGGTAAATTTCTTTTCTTGGTTCGGTCAACACGATTTTCAAGGCAGCCACTGCACTGAGTCGTGGAGTTCCTTTATCTTGCACAGCCACAGTAAGGTCCCAGCTTTTCCCTTGAGCAAAAACAAAAGTATCATTTGTGTAAATGTCACATGTTCTTGGATCCAAAATGAAATTTCCATTTTGATTACCATCAAGGAGTGTACAGGTAAATTCTGCATTGATGCCATAGTCATAATCAATTGCTGCAATGGTGGTCACCATATAATTGGGCCTAACATCACTAGGAATTGGAATCTCTGCTGTTCCATTGCGCAGATTAGGCTTTAAAATAGTCGGTGCATTATCATTTTGATCAAGAATAGTCAAAACGACGGTGGTGTTGTTGCTGAGTTGAGGGGTGCCTCCATCCCTGGCCTGGACTACCAATGAAATTGTGTTGATCTCTTCACGGTCAAAGGTCCTAAGTGCATAAATTGCCCCAGTCGATGGCTCAATAGTGAGATAGGTAGTGATGGAGCTTCCAGATATGTATGACTCCAGAATTGTATAGGTGACCTGGCCATTCTTAGCAAAGTCCACATCGGTGGCTGTCATTAAGGTGATGAATGCACCAGGCAAGTTGTTTTCATCAAGCAACAATTCATATTTACTCTTTTCGAATTGAGGAGCATTGTCATTCACATCGGTTATCTGGACGGTCACATATTGGATGCTGGTTAAACTTGGAGTGCCCTTGTCTTCTGCGGTGATTTTCAGCTTATACTGGGCGATTTTCTCTCTATCCAGAGTCTCGTTGGTCCGGATCACGTAGTTTTTCTCATTGGTCTGTTGAAGTTTGAAGTGCCGGTGTCCTTGCAATCTGCACCCCACCTGCCCGTTGACCCCCGAGTCTCTATCCTCGATCCGGACCACGGCGATTAAAGTCTCATTGGGTGCCCCCTCGGGCACAGAAGCCACGTCGTTACCCAAGGAAATCAGGGTGATGGCAATCTCCGGAGGGTTGTCGTTCACATCCACCACTTTGATGACGATCTTGCAATGGGCCGGGATGGAGTTGGGTCCCAGGTCTTGTGCCTGGCCGTCGATCTCGTAGCTCTGGCTGACCTCGTAGTCTACTGACTTCAGGAGGACCAAGTGGCCGGTGTCGGCGTCAATGTAGAAGGTCTCCATCACCTGGGGGGACACGTGACTGCTGAAGGAGTAGATTACTTTTCCATTACTCCCTTCGTCCGGATCAGTCGCGTTCAGGTCAAGGAGCAGCGAGCCCTGGGGCGAGTTCTCGGGCAGTTCGATGGTGTAAGTGGATTGCTCAAAAACCGGGCTGTTGTCGTTGGAGTCGGCGATGTTGATCTTAACGAGGGAGGATCCCGATTTGGGGGGCACGCCTCGGTCGGAGGCGGTGAGGCGCAGTTCGTAGCTCCCCTGCCGCTCCCTGTCCAGTTCGCGGATCACCATGAGGTCGGCGTACTTGGCGCCGTCCGTCCTGGTGCGGACTTCCAGCGCGAAGTGCTCGTTGGGGGTGAGCGAGTAAGTGTAGAGCGAGTTGTTCCCCACGTCGGGGTCGACGGCGCTATCCAGGGGGAAGCGAGCTCCCACCGAGGCGCTCTCGAAGATTTCCACCGGGATGATGGAGCGGGGGAAACGGGGCGAGTTGTCGTTGATGTCGAGCACCAGCACCTCGACCTGGAGCAGCTGCAGATGTTCGGTGGGCAGGGTGATGACATCGAAGCTGATGGAGCAGGGGGTGGTGGGCTTGCACAGCTGCTCCCTGTCCAGCCGCTCGGCGATGCTCACCAGCCCGTCCTCCTCCCTCACGGACAGCAGCGACGAGTTGTCCCTCTGCATCACGCGGAACTGCTTGGACGAAGGGTTCAACTGGTCGGCTAAAGTTTCCGAAAGTCTGCCGATCACCGTGCCGACCGGCTGCTCCTCGTACACTTCGTACCTCACCGCAATGCCCGCCGCTCCCCGGAAGGTCCAGCTGAGCAACGCCGCCAATAACCAAACACTCCGGTGTCCCGCACTCTTCTTCTCCATCTTCCGCACCCTCGACTTCTGCCGGCCCGCCCGCCCGCCCGGCTTTGTTGTTGGCGTTGGCGCTGGCGACTCTTTTCCACAGACACAAAGCAAAAAAAAACAATTCGCAAACTCCTGTCGATCCCCCGGAGTCTTTGCCCTTATTCACACTCGAGGCACATTTAGTGTCTGGGTTTTGACAGCATAGACAAAGCAGCCTTCATGTAACGTCGCGGAACCCGCAGATGTGCCGATCTGTTAACTTTCTCTGCAGACAGAGAGAGAGGGAAAAAAAACACTCTCCGTCAAAAATACAATTCTAAACAAAAAATTCTGCCAAGAGTTATTTTGCCGATCGATGTGTAAAGTCAGTGGCGGGGTGCCCCTCAGCCGAGTGAGGGGGAACGACTGCCTTTCTCCGAGCTGCACTCGTTCCCTACGCCCCGGCTTTAGCTGGCGATCCCACCCAGCTCCGGGACAAACTTCACTCCAACTCACTCAAACTTTCCCAAAGGCGCCTGCCGCCAGCACGACCAGCAAATCGCACAGCGACTTCGCCAAATCCCCGCCCCGATCCGTCTCCACGTAGGCGGGAAGGGCGGGGGGTGAATGGGCAGGTCCGCACCCCCGACCCCGCCTCTTGGCTCTGCTCGGAGGGACAGCGGAACAATGCAAGAAAGTTGGGTGTCCGGGGCTGCATCTGGCAGCAGCTCTCGGTGTTCGCTCCAACGCTCGCTCTGCTCCCAAATCAACGCCAACTACCTTTGTCCTGCCTCTCCTCCTTCCAGCTTTCGCCCCCCACCACACCCCCCCTAACTACAATCATTCGGAAGAAGGGTCTCGATCCGAAATGCCATCTATCCATGTTCTCCAGAGATGCTCCCTGACCTGCTGAGTTACTTCAGTACTTCGTGTCTTTTTGCCAACTCCCTCCTCTCACGTTTCCATCTGCCCTCCACCGAACCATAACTCTTCTGATTCATTTTTTCCCCTCGCCTATTCTATTGTTACTGTTTTGATCGTCTTCGCCTAAATCTGCTTTATTTCCTGAATTTACGCATTTGTACACATATTTAAGATTTCGGTCTCGATTAATTTTGAATCACTTTTGTTGTCAACGGAATGGGATCACACCACCCTATTTTCATATGTGACCATCTGTTTTCTTAAATTGCATTGCTTTTCAGGAAGCGATACCCATTACTTTAGGTCCGATGATCTCGTGGGTTTTTTTAAACAAGGCATCGGTTTTCATTTTTTAAATATTCCGTACATTTTGCCGAGAAGCTTGGAGATAAAACCTTCAGTTGCACATACAATAATTGCGTTTATCTTTTTTTTACGGCTTTATTATTAAAACATGCGAGTTCACAGCTTTCATGCCGAAATTGAAGATCCTTAAAATTCCATTCGGTGTTACTTAAAAAAAAGTAGTTAGACTTACCAACACCATGCAGCCACAAATGGATGTGTGCAAAAACGCTTTGCATGAGTTCTCTACTTGCAATGCACGTGCATGAACTTTCTCAGGAATAAAGCTTACATGGAAATCTGTCATGGTCTACATCGATTAAATCTGCCTTGAGATATAAGCACCTGCAACAGTGGCAAAATAATCTTTATTGCAAAAAGAAACCTGAAGTTTCATCAACCATCTGCATTTGCTTGTTTCGCACTTTCTATTGCTTGCTATAATCCCATTTACTCTTCTTTCCATGGTTCTCTGAATCTCACTGCCCCTCGGTTTCTATGTTGGTCTCTTTTTTTCTCTTGCGTTGGGAGGGAGTGTTTAAAGTCACTAAAGAGATTCCAGACAGACGTGAAAGCGAAGCGCAGACTCTCGCTTTCTCCTGCACTGAAATGGCTTTTAAAAGCTATTACTGATCCTTCATACAGGCAGCGTCGTGTGGAAAATCATGGATAAAAGAAGAGTGCCTCATGAATGTATTTAGTAATAGGTCATGCCGGTAGGCATTCTACCCCATGAATACTGTTTTACAACTTTGCGGTCTTTTCAGAACTTATCTGCGAATTAGCATCCTATATGAGGAGAGAAAGCAAACACGAGCAACTGCAGCTTTTGAGACCCACGGCCATCTGGCGCAAACCTTCAACAATCGACCCAATAATTACATCAATTCAGCTTTAGCAAAAAAAAACCCTCCATAAACACCAATAGGACACGTTACCACGGCTCAAAGGGATTCCAGTGATCAGATAATTCTATTAGTTCATACTCTGTTCCCAGCAAGCTCTGATAATGCTCAGAAAATCGGGACCGTGTACGTTCACGTGAAACATACATTTAACAGACTTTTTGGTCGAAACGCATCAGTCAGTACATTTCCCATCGACACTGCTTTGTAAACGTTTGAAGGAGATAGAATGAATTTAGCTCAAGTTCGCCAAAAGCACAGGAAATCTTCCCAACGAGTCGGACTTCTGATGACTTAGGGCTTTATTAAAAGGAAATTGCGAGATTCGACCTTTTACTGCTCATATCGAGCTTATTCGATACTTCGTAACTTCCAAAATTCTGGATTGGTGTGTGCAAGTAAAATGTATTAAAAAAGTAATTGGTAATGGGAATTATTTCCTTCGACTATTATGCAAGAAAGTTTAAAAGTAATTAATGTTTCCTGCCCATCTTGAATGTTCGGATATACTTGGGGGATATTGCTCATTTTGTAACTCCGTGGATTTAGTATTTGTCGGATTCTGGTGGAGAACTTTTAGGTTAAATGATGTGACAATAGTCATTACAGGGAGTCGTAACCCCACAAACGTCCCATAGCAACATCCCTCCAACAATGCAACTCGTTGGTTGACAATGAAAGGCAAATACTCACGAGTACAACCACCAGAGCTCATGTTTCTGCTAGAATTCTTTATTGTCGAGGCACGCGTGTGTGTGGCTATTGACCTCACTAGGCTACTGAACCATGGGCTCTGTCCTAAGCGCTTTCCTATTTTCATTTACTGGATTGTGATTTCGAACAATGAATTCTATCTACAATTTATACAGATTCTTCAACCTGTAAAACTTTGCAAGACACACCACTGACGGTTTCTAAAAGCTCCGTCAATATATTGTATTAGTACAAAAAATAGACACAAAAAGCTGGCGTAACTCAGCGGGACGGGCAGCATCTCTTGAGAGAAGGAAAGGGTGACGTTTCGTGTCGAGCCCGTTCTTCAGACTGAAGCACATTAGTACAGTTGAGTAGCGTCATACAGCGTAGAGACTAGTGTTTTGGCCCGTAATTTCTATGTCGGCCAGCCTAGACGCATTCCCGTGTCCCAGCGCTTTGTCTGTAGCCTTCTGCTTCTCACCAATTCAAGCGCTCGCCTAATACAACCAAATATTATGACAGTACCTGCCTCATCACCCCCTCAGTAGGTTCCAGATTTCCGCCTTCTCTGGGTGGAAACGGAGAAGCCAGGAATTGCAGATGCATGAATCTTGAGCAAAACACATAGTGTTTGCGTAACTCAGCGGGTCAGGCAGCATCCGTGGTGGAAATGGATAGGCCACGTTACGGGTCGGGATCCTTTAAACCCTTCTTCAGATTCCGTCGCCTATCGTTCCCTCCACAGATAGTGCCTGATCTGCAGTGAAGTTACTACAGTACATTTTTTGCTCTGCGTGAAATCATTCATCTCAGTTCCACTCCATACACTTAATCTATATCCGAAGTCTATGCCCTCTGGTTTTAGGTACCTCTGTTATGCGGGAAAGCTTCTTAATGTACATCGCATCAATGCCACTCATAAAATGTATGTTTCTGCCAGGCTCCATTGACTTTAGACAATAGACAATGGGTAGGCCATTCGGCCCTTCGAGCCAAAACCGCCATTCAATGTGATCATGTCATGGCTGATCATCCACAATCAGTACCCCCGTTCCTGCCTTCTCCTCATATCCCTTTACTCCGCTATCTTTAAGAGCTCTATTTAACTCTCTCTTGAAAGCATATAGAGAACCAGCCTCCACCGCCCTGTGAGGCAAGGAATTCCACAGACTCACAACTGTCTGTATGAAAAAGTATTTCTTCATCTCCTTCAAAAAGGCCTACTCCTATTCTTAAACTGCAGCCCCTGGTTCTGGACTCCCCCAACATCGGGAACATGTTTCCTGCCTCTAGTGTGTACAAACCCTTAATAATCTTATATGTTTCAATAAGATCCCCTCTCATCCTTCTAAATTCCAGCGTGTACAAGCCCAGCCGCTCCATTCTCTCAGCATATGACAGTCCCGCTATCCCATGAATTAACCTCGTGAACCTACGCTGCACTCCCTCAATAGCAAGAATGTCCTTCCTCAAATTTGGAGACCAAAACCGCACACAATACTTCAGGTGTGGTATTACTAGGGCACTGTACAACTGCAGAAGGACCTCTTTGCTCCTATACTCAACTCCTCTTGTTATGAAGGCCAACATACCATTCACTTTCTTCACTGACTGCTGTACCTGCATGCTTACATTCAGTGACTGATGAACAAGGACCCCCCAGATCCCATTGTGCTTCCCCTTTTCCCTACTTGACATCATTTAGATAATAATCTGCCCTCCTGTTTTTGCCACCAAAGTGGATAACCTCACATTTATCCATATTAAACTGCATCTGACATGCATCTGCCCGCTCACCCAACCTGTCCAAGTCACCCTGCGTCCTCATAGTTTCCTCCTCACAGTTCACACTGCCACCCATTCGGCCCTTCGAGCCAGCACCACCATTCAATGTGATCATGGCTGATCATCCACAATCAGTACCCCGTTATTATCTACTTGTTTTAAAGAACGTCTTAAGGAGAGAAAAAAAGTTTTGGGGAGAAAGATAGATTTAGGAACTAAGTACTTATGAAACTCCTGGCCATTGGGTCTTCGGTCGTCGTTCTGGTCAGCGGCGGCGCGGTTGTTCAGCGGGTGGATCGGACCCACGCGGCTTTCCGGGACACTAATAATATCAACTTAAAAATCGTACTGTTTACAAATTTAATAATTGCGTATTCATGCTAGTGCTTTCATAATAACCACCGCCCAGTTCAGTTTACCTTCTGTCTCATAATCAGTTACTCTATGTATCAACTGAAGCCGCTATCTCTCCATTATGTACACAAAAATTACTTGCAAAATATACAAGTCCTAAACTGGTTGCTCCAATGGGTCTTTACTCTAATAATTATTTTCTAACACACGAGTCTATACGCTGATCGACTTGAAGATAATAATGATTTGAACATCACCTTGGCATAATATAATTCCGTTGTCTTTATCGCCACATTAGAATCGTGCTCAAAATGTATGAATCAACCAAGGTTGGTTTTTGGAAGCAAACTGAGAATCGGAAGCACGATTTTTTATTTTCAAAGTACATATTATGACGCGTAATACAACGGAGAGTGACAGATGAAGCCGAAAGGGACGAAATTAACCCAATTCAATTCAAACTTGGCGAATTGAAATTATGTGCACAGGATTGACAAAAATATACTGTGGGCGCTTGGAAGGTGGAACACATCCATTTGTCTTTAAGTTTGGGAAGTAAATATCTCATCTCCTACCCAAAGTCCTGAACAATACTTTTTAAGCGTTACTCATTGATTGGAAGCATAAAGAAACAGAACCCTGAGCTTCGGCAGTCACAGAAAATTGATCAGGGAAAAAGTTATATCTAAATGTTTGATTGCAAACTGGTGTTAGTTCTACAAGAATACCCCTTGAGTCTGCGAGAGTGGGGCGGAAGATGACTCATCGACAGACTACACGGCAACAGACCTAGGAAAGGAATCGACTATGAGTATTACAACTAGCACAGCAAATGACAAAGCAGCAGCACTGGCAGGACATAAGCTTCGAAGTTGTGTCTGTGGCTGGGAAAAGATAACATCAGAGAAGGGTCTCAAGATCCACAAGGGCAGGAAAACGTGCCTGAGAGAGCTTGGTGTGGGGCCTCGCATTGACCACTACTTTCTAAGAAGTAGGCCAAATCAGTTGAGTGAAGCCCAGTGGCAGGATAACCACCACAGTCCACAGGGTATCAGCATCCCAGGCAAAGCTCAACCAGGTACATTACCACCAACGGACACGAGTCCAGAGCCCAATCAGCCACAGCCACAGTAGAGAGAAAAATGGAAAGGAAAAAGCCACAAATCTTGTGGCCTAAATCTTGCCAGAGGAAAGAATGGGAAGTCATTAACACTGACCTCGTCCATCTTCTGGAAGGATTGAAGGGATGTGTGGAAACAAAACTGGAGAAGATGGGAGACACCATATGCAACTATGGGGCGGAGAGATTTGGGGTGAAGGTCGTGAAACAGAGGACACAGAAGGAACCAGCACTCCAGTACAAGTCCAGGAGGCAGCAGGAGATCAAAAGACTGATGAAAGAAAGGAGGCAGCTGAGAAAACACTGGAGGAAGGCCACAGAGGCAGAAAGGAAAGGACTCGAGGCACTGCAGGCAGATATAAAGCAGTGCCTGGCAATCCTACGAAGAGCAGAATGCCTGAGAAAGCAACACAAGAAGAGAGAATGGGCGAGGACAAGTTTCTACAGAGATCTGTATAAGTCTGTCAAAAACATCTTTGTCAAGGAGAAGAGTGGGATCCTGAGAGTACCTGTAAGGGAACTGGAGGAGCATCTGAGGAGGACGTACTCTGACAACCGAAGGTATGAGCCAGTCACCATTCCAGATGACAAACCACCTATCCACCCACCTGAGCACCAGATGGACGCAAGACTTCCTATATGGAAGGAGGTGGAGAACACAGTCAAACGGGCAAAAACAGCATCAGTCCCAGGGCCCAATGGCATTCCGTACAGGCTCTATAAGAACACCCCTGGTGCCCTTAAATACCTTTGGAAGTTAATGAAAGTGGCATGGGGGAAAGGAATCATACCTAAGGTATGACGAAGGGCAGGAGGGATCTTAATTCCAAAATAAAAGAATTCCTGAACCATTAGCCAATTCCACCAGATCAGCCTTCTGAATGTGGAAGAAAAGATCTTCTTTGGTGTTGTGGCCCAAAGACTCTCAGCATTTTTGCAGAGCAACAACTTCATTGACACGTCAGTGCAGAAAGCAGGGGTACGTGGTTTCTCAAGATGTCTGAAACATGCAAACGGCATCTGGCACCAGATACAAACTGCCAAGAAGGAAAAGATCTGCATGTGGTTTTCTTAGATCTTGCCAATGCCTTTGGTTCGGTGCCCCATGAGACTCTTTGGGCAGCTTTTAATTTCTTCCAGGTCCCAGAGGTCATCACAAAACTGGTAAGAAGCTTACTTCCAGGACTTCCAGTTCTGCGTCACAACACAGGACACCACCGCCTGGCAGCACCTTGAGGTAGGCATAATGGCAGGCTGTATCATTTCTCCTCTGGTTTTCACCATGGCAATGGAGCTCATCATTCGAGCATCACGATGGGTGGTCAGAGGGGAACGCTTGAAGAGTGGGCTGCGTCTTCCTCCAATCAGGGCGTACATGGATGACATGACCACAACAACAACAACAAAAGCATGTACCAAACACCTGCTGGATAAACTCCAGGAAAACATGAAATGGGCACGAATGGAGATTAAACCCAGCAAATCCTGCAGTATTTCCATCGTCAAAGGCCGGCTCACTGACGAAAGGTTCCGCATCAATAACGAGACAACACCAACTGTCCTGGAGAAGCCTGTCAAAAGCCTCGGACGATGGTACACTGCATACCTCAAGGATGCAGAGCAGGTGGAACAACTCAGGCAGGATACAATCAGTGGCCTCAAGCAAATCAACAAAACTGCTCTCCCAGGGAAGCTGAAGCTTTGGTGCCTTCAATTCAGTCTACTGCCCCGACTTATGTGGCCAATTACCATCTACGAGGTCACTTTATCCCATGCCAACCAGCTGGAGAGATTGGTGAACTCACAAGTGAGGAAGTGGCTTGGTCTACCGAGATGCCTCAGCAGCATAGGGCTCTATGGGAATGGAGCCCTCTCACTGCCAGTCTCAAGCCTGGTGGAGGAATATAAATGTGCCAAAGTGAGGCTGGACATGACACTAACAGAATCCCGGGACCCAATAATAAGAGGTGTCGCTCCAACCCTAGCAACAGGGAGGAAATGGACTCCAGCAGCAGTGGTACTGGATGCAAAATCGGCCCTCCAACATCGGGACATAGTGGGCCATGTCCGACAAGGCCTAGAGGGCTTTGGCCTGGGAGCAATGAAACCTACCTGGCAAAAGGCTACTCCAGCTGAACGTCGGCACCTGTTGGTGGAAGAGGTGCGCCACCAGGAAGAAGCAGCCAGGAGTGCCAAAGCCATATCCCAAGCCAAACAAGGCCGCTGGATGACGTGGGATGGCATTGAGAGGAGGAAGATCACATGGAGAGAGCTGTGGACCATGGAGTCAAATAAGTTGAGCTTCATTATCAGAGCCACATATGACGTCCTTCCCTCTCCCACAAACCTAAATCTTTGGCTGGGAGAGGATCCAGCCTGCCCCCTGTGTGCAGTTCCAGCAAACCCCAAGCACATCCTGGTCAGTTGTAAGAGCAGCCTAACACAAGGCAGATACATCTGGCGACACAACCAGGTGCTGAGGTGTTTGGCAGTTGAACTCGAGTGCAAGAGAGTTACCACCAACGCCATGCCTATCAATGCCCAGATAACATTCCCGCAAATACCATCCTTCATCCAGGAACGAGAGAAATGGAGGACTAACCCCTCGCTTGTCAACTCATGCCCACTGAACGCAGCCCGGGACTGGGAAATGCGTGTTGACCTAGGCCAGAGGCTTTCGTTCCCAGTTGAAATCGCAGTTACCAACCTGCGACCAGAACTCGTTCTCTGGTCCAACTGCTGTTGGCGTGTTTTCATCATTGAGCTGACGAGGCTTATGAAAGGAAAAAGCTTTGATATTCAAACCTTGCAGCAGAGGCAGAGGAGAGAGAGGTTGGAGGGTAAGGGTGTGTCCAGTGGAGGTGGGGTGCAGGGCCTTTGTAACCAGTTCCACCGCAAGGCTCCTGAGGGAAGTAGGAATCAAAGGGCAGGCACAAAGGAGGGCAATAAAAGAACTTGCCAATGCCGCCGAACGGAGCAGTCACTGGCTGTGGCTGAAGAGCAAAGATGCTGTCTGGGCAGCCACGTGACCATCTAGAGGCTAGCAATAAGACACACACCCAGGTCTGATCAACCTGTGGTGGGCCTTCCTCGACTGAGGGTGTCTTGTGATAAAAGGCCGAAACATCCAGTGACGTTGAGGTACACTACTGAAGATGTGTCTGTATGTTGGGATCTGGATCATGTGCATGCAGGTGAGATTAGTTTATTTTGGCCACATGTACAGCACCAACATTGTGGGTGGAAGACATGCTCCTGTTATACATAGCCCTATTGATGTATTTTTATTCGCCCAAATTCAGCTGTATAATCTGATCGATTATTTTACTTTATACATTGTAACATGCAAATATTCTTGTATAGTGGCATTGCATGCAGACATGTTGATGGTGTCTCTTTTTAAATAGTCATATGCCACAATGAACAGCATAGGGATTTAATGATCTACATATCAGAATATATGAGTACATGAATGTTAACACCTCCTTCATTTCAAAACTACTTTTAACAATGTCTGTGCACGAATATTGAGAGGGAAGTAAATATATATTGGAAACGCAAGAGCCTGCAAATTCTGGAAACTTGAACAAAATATTGAGTAAAACTAAATACATATATAGGTACAGGATTAAGATGAGTTTAACTCACCATTGAATTAAATATCTTATTTTCAAAAGCTGAAATTGTGCTGTGTTCTAATTACTGCTGGATTGAAGTATGTGTTTTCAGTCAATTGTCAAAATCTAAATGTATCAGAAACAAAACTTTGGAGAAGATAGGTCAGATTCTGTAAAGGAATGCCTACCTTGTTTGACTTTTGTGACGTCTCCCTTACAACTTGTGAATCAATAGTAGTTCTGTTTCAAACATTAATTTTGAAAGCAACCAAAATAACATTTTTTCTGCATGAAATTGCTTCAGATGTGTGATTAAAACTGCCTATTCTCCTTTTGTTTATTCCTACTAATAATAACCGTTTAAATAATGCAAATTGATTCAGTACACTATCCAGATGAACTGTTAAATGTTGCCAGATGACAGGTGTTGCTTTGTTGGTTTTATTTCTTGGCAATAGATATCTCCACCATTGGCCTGAGGAAAATGAAGTACCTTTTGTTTTGCATCATTCAAAGTCTTGGACTGGAATCAGTGGGTTAGGCTGGTAGGAGCACGTATAGCACTGCAGATGCTCATGATAGACACGTTAGATTTGCTCTTTTTTCTTCCCCTTCGTTCCCTGTCCCTATTAAATTTACCAGAGATCTTGCCACATTATCACAATGCAACCCTAATTCTGAGATGAATGATTATGGCGAATCTGAGTCAAATAGTTTAACTGTGCCAAAGAAAGCAGAAGTGACAGATGCACTTGCATTGTCCAAATGAGCAACAGAAACAAGCATGCTTCATTCTCCAATAGTAAGAACATATTGGAGCATGAAACAGGAGTACACAATATGCTAGGAGGATTACATTCAGTCAAAATTCTACAATAAGATTATACGTTTCAGATTTTAACTTTGCAAGTATTGTATCACTTTGGGATGTTGGAACCAAAGTATCTAAATATGGAACCAGTTGTACAGGAAGTGCTTTAAGTGTGACTTATGAACACAGTAATATTTTATGATTAGCAGTGGACACTCTTTTAAGCTGGAATTATATTGCAGCATTTCAAATTTTGAAATAAATTGATGGAAGACATCCATGTTCTTTTCAATAGTTTGTAATAATCCCATCACAACTAACATTTTCAATGAAATATTTGCTTTTTCAGTTGATGGTTAATAGATTGGGAAAAGAACATTTAGCATCACTGGTGCTTTTTTCTTTAGTCACACTAAACTTCAATGTTCCTGGTTCTTGGTCATAAATTTCTAATTAGAATGAGAAAATATGTTTAAAAATGTGATATTATAGTTCCTTCTTTGCTCTCTTAGGCAATCTCGAATTCATTGATGACTTAATTCCTTTATATTCAGACACTTACAATGGCTGTGCATGGTGGGTTGGGTTGTTATTGCCACCACCATAAAGATACAAAGTATTCAGTCTCTTCCTGATGTTTTTTCTTCTTCATGTTAAGTGGTCAGGAATGAAGGTTTCCAATGAGGTAATAAGATGTTATATTCATTTTTTTTAATATTTCCTTGAAGGGTTTTTTCTGTTATATTAGAATACCATTGCCACGATAAAACTATGAGCAGTATGTTTGTATCAGGGATGACACAAAGTGCTGGAGGAACTCAGCGGGACAGGCAGCATCTCTGGAATTAAGGAATGGGTAATGTTTCGGGTTGAGACCCTTTTTCAGACTGATGTTAGGGGAGTGGGTGGGACAGAGATAGAATGTAGTCGGAGACAGCAAGACGGGTGGGAGAACAGGGAAGAGGGAGGGGATAGAGAGAGAGGGAAAGCAAGGGCTATTTGCAGTTAGAGAAGTCAATGTGCATACCACTGGGTTGCAAGGTACCCAAGCGAAATATGAGGTGCTGTTCCTCCAATTTGCGCTGGGCCTCACTCTGCCAATGGAGGAAGCTGAGGCTAGAAAGGTCAGATTGGGAATGGGAGGGGGAGTTAAAGTGCTGAGCAACCGGGAGATTAGGTAGGTTAAGGCGGACTGAGGGGAGGTGTTCAGGGAAACAGTCGACGAGCCTGTGCTCTGTCTCGCAAATTTATAGGAGTTGACACCTGGAAGAGCGGATACAGTAGATGAGATTGGAGGAGGTGCAAGTGAAATGCTTTAAGGGAAATGCTTTAAAACATGTGGTTCATTACCAGAAGTAATTGAGCATGATCAGTGCTGGCCCGGGAAAGGATATTGGTTTACTATCCTCAATACTGGCCTTGGAAATGGTATGATTGGTGCAGCTATCCTGCCAATGGATTGGGGGAATTTTGCAAATACTATTGGCAGTATTCCTTAACTGAGAAGAGATCAGGAAATTCAGCTACTTGCTATTAACCATAACCATGCTATCTATCGACAGCCCAATCACCCAAGAACATATCCTTGATGAGTTATCTCCCATTTTCAACATCCCATTTATATTTGGGAATTAGGAGGCATTAAAAAAGGATGTGGAGAAATCAACAATTATTGGAAGCCATACTTTGATTATCTTCTCAACCAGTACTATATTGTTTAACATAACCTTCCTTGATTTGAAGCCATGGCACATTATTCACCACAATTTTAGAGCTACCTTACCCTGGCACAAGGTTCAAAAGTCCATACAACAGCTGAAAATCAACTAGGCCTCTGGAATTGAGGAACTCCCTGCCACAAATCTAAAGGTTGGGAATGGGAAACCATATCAGCGTAATTGTAACCAAGAAAGGAGACCATTAGATTGCTGTAATTACAGGGTGGTGTTAATATTTTCAAGAAAAGTCATCCAGGATCCTCCTTGGCAGCCTCTTCTCAGTGACCAAAGGACTTTGAGTGACCAAAGGAATTATTATCACATGAGGAAAATCAACAAATTAACGATGGCAAGAAACTAAAGGAAAGTTCAAAATGTTGGTTTATTTGTTCCATATGATCATAATGAAATATAAGGATTGTTTTCTAAATCTCCATATCTGTACTGTGCAATTTACACAGAAAATGCAAAAAAGGGAATCTATGTTTATGAATATTTTCTAATATATTCAGGAGGAATGGAGTTTGTTCAGTCACAGTTGAGGGAATTGCAGATGATCACCGAGACGGAAGACACAGTTACAGTTTAAAGATGAAGAACCACATGGTTAAGCAATAGAAGGCTTACTCATCTCTGCACCAGAGTACTAAAGGGTGAACATTAATGTTTGGTTTCCAAGGCTGAACAGGTTGTATAATACTGCGCACATAGTTTCTACCTCTTCTAAACTTCAGTATCCACCCCGTTCAATAGAATTGAATTCAAGCGCAGAATACAATACATAGCTGCTGCATTGTTGTCAGTTTAATTCTGGGATGAATTTAAACCTCCATCAGTTTGATATAATTTTTCAATGGATGAATGTTTCACAGAAAAATGGATACCGAATTAAAGACAGATTCACACAAGGCATTCTTGCATTAATCCTTGCAAAATTCCAGAGTGATTTGGAATCACAATGCTCATCTGTTTTATCTGCAGCTGTAGCACTATGACTGATGTAAGCTCTTAGATTAATGTGAGAGAAAAAGTCAAAGGATTGGGAAAATGTGAATTACCTACTATTGTTACTCTGGATTCAAATAGATATAACTCTCCTTATTGCTGGTGGTAAGAGATGATCAGGAGATAGTGATCAGAAATTGATTGTTGTCATTTTGAATTTGTTTTAACTAGCTCCCCTAAAATCCTGTATATGGTCCCCTTCACGCTTTACATGGGAGTCATAAAGTCATACAGCACAGAAACAGGCCCTATGACCCAACTTGCCAATGCCAACCAAGATGCTCCATCCAACCTAGTCCCATTTACCCTGGTTTAGTCCATATCACTCTGAATCTTTCCAATCTGTCCAAATGAATTGTAAGTATTGTTATTGTACCTGCTTAATCTCCTTCCTCTGGCAGCTTTTTTCATATACACATCATCCTATGTGTGAAAATGTTGCCCCTTGGGTTCATATATTTCCCCTCTCATTTAAAATCTATGCCACAGTGCAAAGCTGGTAGATCTGTTGCCTCACAAAGCCGGAGACCCGGGTTCAATTTTGACCTCGGGTGTTGTTTGTGTGGAATTTGTACATTCTCTTTGTGACCTCTGGGTGCTCGGATTTCCTGCCACTCCCAAAGATGTGTAGGTTTGTAGGTTACTTGGCTGCTGTAAATTGCACCTAGTGTATAAGGAGGGGATGTGAAAGAGGGATAACATAGAACTAATGTGAATGGGTGATCAATCGTTGGCATAGACTCAGTTGGCCAAAGGACATGTTTCCATCCTGTATCTCTAAACTAACTTAAACTAAACTAAACCAATCCGGGGAAAAAACTCTGTGCATTCACCCTACCCATTGCCCTCATGACTTTATGTACTTTGATAAAATTACCCCTCAGCTTCTTAAACTCCATGGAATAAAGTCCTAGCCTACCCAACCTCTCCCTGTATCTCAGGCCCTCAAATCCTGGTAATATCTTCATAAATCTTCTCTGCACTCTTTACAGCTAAATGGCATCTATCTTATAGCAGGATGACTAAAACTGTACACAATACTCCAAGTCCAGTCTCACCAACATCTTGTAGAACTGTAAAATAATTGCCAAGTCTATACTCAGTTTCCTGACTGATGAAGACTGACATGCCCAAAGCCTTCTTTGCCATCCTATCCTGTGACTCCAGTTTGGGGGAACAATGTATTTGTTCCCTTTGCTCAACATCACTCACCATTCACTGAGAATGTCCTACCCTGGTTTATCTTATCAAAATACAACACCTTACATTTATCTGAATTAAACTCCATTGTTCATTCCTCAATCCACTTGCACAACTGATTACATTCC
Source organism: Raja brachyura (assembly GCA_963514005.1). The sequence continues at coordinate 148,838,524 of OY740781.1, forward strand.
AGCCATAGTTCTTGATAACCATCTTCACTTTACGATACCGCTTATTGTAGCATCACCTGCAAATCCACTAACCATGCCTTGTACATTCTCATCAATATCACTGATATAGATGACAAGCAACAATGACTGGCACTGATCCCCGAGGCACATCACTAGTCACAAGCCACCCAGGCAAAAAAACAATCTTCCACCACCACACTCTGCCTCCCACCATGAAGCCAATACTGTATCCAATTAATATAGACATAAAGTGCTGGAGTAACTCAATGGGTCAGGCAGCACCACTGGAGAAAAAGGATGGGTGATGTGTCAGATCTACTTCTTCTTGGATCCAAAACAATCTAACCTTCTAGTGCATCCTATCATGTGGAACTGTATCCAAGTCCTTGTTGAAGTCAATTTAGAGAACATTATATGGCCCTGCACTCATCAATTTTTTTGGTTACATTAAAAAAAACCTCAATAATATTTGTGAGACACGATCTCCCATGTACTATGCTGCCAGAGCTATCCCGTGTCCTGTTTTTGCCCTCCTAATTTCCTTCTTCAGTGTGTTCCTACTCCTCCAGGGATACACTTGATCCCAGATGCCTTAACCTGACCCATGGCTCCTTTTTCCTGACCCAGGCCTCAATTTCTCTCATCGTCCAGGGTTCCTACTCCTAGCTGTCTGGCTCTTCACTCTAACAGGAACATGCATAACTTGAACTTTTAGTATCCCACTTTCCAAACATCCCTTTGTCCACAAACAACTACTTTTGCAAGTCACTGTCTAAGACCATCAAATAATGCTTTGTCCCAATTTAGAACTTTAACTTGGGGTCAAGACATGTTCTTATCCATTACTATCCAAAAGGCTCACCCACCCACCAACACTTCAGCATTTACGCTTCCCACGATTCTCAGAGTATAAACACATTTGACAAATTCCATCACATCTAAGCCCTTAGATGGCAATCTGAATCTATATTGGGAAAGTCCATGATGACCCTTGATGATTGCAATCTCCCAGCATATTTCTTCCTCTAATTTCCATTGACCATTTGGTGGCCTGTGGTACAAACCCAGCAATATAATCATCCCTTATTTCTTTCTCAGCTCCACCCATATCGCCTCAATGTATGGTCCTTCATTAATGTCATCTCAGACTATTGCTGCGATATTCTCCTTAATCAATGAAGCAATTCCCCGTCTTCTTTTACCCTCACCTCTATCTCACCTGTGGTCCCTGTATCCTGGAACCTTAAGCAGCCAGTCCAGTCCCTCCATTCACTGGGTTTCTGTAATACATTCTGTAATATATTCACACATACTTATGCAAACCCCAGAGTTCATCCACCTTACCTGTCAAGATTCCAGCATTGAATTAAATATTTAACACAATATCTGGACCAACAACCCTTTTGTTGGACTTTTTTTTCAAAATACCTGGAAGGCTAGGCTGGAACATGCAGTTTTTAAAAATGTATACTTGTGATTTAGATGTCACTGACGTGATTAACTTTAACTGGTGATCCTTAATTGGTCCTGGAAAAGTGATGTTAACAATCTGGCTTCTTGAGCCACTGCTTTCATGTGTACATTGCGTTTATGGCTTTTCACGATTGCTGTTCATGTGTGTGGGTTTATGAATGAAAATGATTAAGAAATAGTTTGAAGAAGTCTCTGATTTTCTCTATCATTCTTGAATTTAATTATGTAAGTTTTATTGCTGGAAATAAGAAACTCATAACAACTGGAATATTGTTTTATGGAATGTTATAGGTAATTTTAGCTAACTGTTAATAATAAAAATGGAATTGGGATAGTTTCAAAGTGCAATTATTTGAAGGGATAAATTGCAGGACAAAAGTTCCCAGCATCTGGTTGAGGTGATAAAATGAAGACTTGGGCTTTTGTTCTGCAATCTGTTTGACTAAAGGGGCCTTACACTGCCATCATGTCTGTGTTAATAACTGAACAAGAACAGAGCAGATTGATTCACATTCAAAACCTTGTTTGGCATGATTTTTTGGGAAATATGTGTTTAGCTGCCATAATTTGCTTGATATTCAGAGTTTCACTTGTGAAGTATCCATTTTAGTCTGACAGAGAGACTGTAATAAACAAGCTACTGGTGGAACTCAGCTGGTTAGGCAGCATCTGTGGCAGCAAAGGAACACTTGATATTTCTGGTCAAGACCCTGCATTAGGACTTCAGGCAACCTGTATTTAACTTAGCTCTGCTTTCTACCCAATATTTATAAATGACTAGCACAAAGCAGGCTTGTCAAAATATTAACATGTTATTTGAGCCTGAGTTTAGTCTAGTCTATCTTATCTCATTTAAACTCTCACATGTAGGGTCAGATAACTGTCGGTGCTTCAGGAACCGTTGAAGTAATCCCCTCTTTTGCGTCTATCATTAAGTTAGTACAGCAGGCAATCTTTCTTCGGTCCTGGTTAATAGAAAAAAACAATACACTTCCTGCATTTTAGCACTATGATATCCTTTTCTTTAGCAAATATTCTCATTTTATCCAAAATTTGGTAACAATAAGAATACTTATTTATTTATTTTTGTTTGCCACTAATTCTAGGCTATGCTGCTTCCTATCTGAACATTGCACCTGGATACTTATTTAACGTTGTCAGTTTAATGCTTCCTTTACCGAAAAGAAGCACCTATTTTCGACTTTCAGAATATTACTCATACCCTGCTTATTTATTTTGCCTGAAATGTCAAATGTGTACTACTTAAATCGCGCAATATTTTCACGATGGTTTCATTTATAACTACAAGTAATTTTGCCGAAATTAGTCCTTTAATATTAAACGCCAAGTTCCGAATATAAATCATGTTATTTTAATGTCTATGTAATTAAACAAAGAACCTCGCTGGTCACATAGCCAAAGAACCATAGCCAACCTAACAAAGTTAGATACGGGTTTAAGAACACATTGTGGAGCTAGCAAGCAAACTCAGGCGTCTGTAGTACAAATGGGATGAAGGCATAATAAAGTTAAACATGGTTCCAAGTCATAATCACAGCCTCACTACAATACTGCGAAAAACCTCGGCCACTGTTAACTGGGTTGGACATGGGCTATTTACAGAATTGCATATGGGGACAAAATCTGGAAATTAGATTACCAAGTGCATAGGCAGATTTTAGTATTGTATAGAGAGTTTTAAAGTCTCAGAAAAAGTCATTAAAAACCCACTGTGCAGATGCGTGCAGAAATTGACAAACAAGTCACAAAATGCGATCTGTTGTGCAAACGAAAGACTTGGTTATGACCAATTGAGGACCTTGGAGATAAACTTTAACCAGATTCCCCAAAAAACAAAACAAAAATGGACACAAAGTGCTGGAGTAACTCAGCGGACCAGGCAACATCTCTGGAGAACAGTTATACGTGACATTTCGGGTCGGAGCCCTCCTTCAGACTGAAAAAAGGAGATCCATTTTCTGTTGATTACTGATTCTTAAGTTTTATTTCATTATTACTTCTGGCTGATGTAGCCTGAACAATTTTTGAGTGGAACATTGTGATTGACAACACCAGGCGTTACTTACGTTGTCTAATTCTATGTCTTCGAGACGGAAGCAGCTAAAATAGTTGTCAGCAACTTGCTGGAAAAAGGGACTTTTTTTTGTTGCACGTTGTACCAAAACTGATCTCGCTTTTTAACGAGCATTGCAAAGTGATAAATTCGCATACTGGATTGCTGCTTGTCAGATGTCTTTAAGTAAACTGCAATGGCTGTGCTATAAATGTGTCCTGATTTATAATAAACAGCGGTGTCATTGTTAGTCGCGTGACAATGGATCTGGCAGGTGGCATGTAGCTAGGATTCTGGCATCTCGATCGCCGGGGTGCCACCACATCAGTCATTTTTTTTGTTGTCGCTGGAATTTGAAGAAGGATTTTTGTGAAGGCACGCGAGCATCTGCCGCTGAGCCTGTGCTATTAGCATTCATACAATTAACTCCTGCAGCTCCCAGTAGCCAGCAGTGAAAGCACACGGCCTTTATTGCCTTTGTCTACACAATAATGCTGATTATTCATCTCAACCTACTCCCACTGACCTCGTTACCTACAAAAAAAGTACACAAGTTGGCACGTGCACCAGAACCTTTAAAATGTTTTTTTTTTGGAGGGGACATGTTGAAACTGCTGGATTAGCTGCCTTTTTGAGTCTGATTTTATCACGTTAGGATATTAAGAGACACAAACTACCATACTTAACTTCCTGAATGTAGCGGGATTGTATTGATGCAAAGAGAGGACAGCGTCAACAATTGAGATACTGCAATGCAATTAAAAGAAAAAAAGCTCGCATGGGAATGATGGAAATCGCCTAATCCATGTGCACGTTGCTTTGAAGTTCATGTCTTGGCGGTATATTATATCCCGTCGATGGCGTCCGTATTAAATTCGTAACAAAACAAAATCTCGTGCAAGATTAGTTTATTCTAACCTGCACAATTGGTGATTTCGAGCTTCATTAGGAGTGCGGCATTTCATTAAACGTGACGAGGACATTTTCTATTGAAAACAACCATTTATTGTTTTGGAGTCTGCATAGTGTGGTACTAATTCAAGGGAAGAGGTTAAGATGTCTTTTGGGTAAGATAGATTGTTTATGAAGTTGACAATTAAAAGAAAACCCCACGTCCCATGCGTCGGCGTGGCTTTTTACTGTATTCTTACAAGCACCTTTAATTGGGCAAGTGATATAGATGAGCCAGTAAATGCGACCCAACAATCGCCGTCTTCATTACAACTTCAAATTACAGGTGGCTCTTTGCGAAGGCACAACAAGAGGTTCTGTTTTATTGACAAATCCATTGCTTGGAAATGAGCGCATGCAGCTCCGTGGCACAAGTCCAATTCGTGGCAGCCAATCGGAAACTACCGGCTACTTTAAAAAATACTGAGTTTACGTACAACTTTAGTCACAAACTTCATGCGTAATCAACTCCATAGCAAAACAAAGACAATTGGATTTGGCTTGAAATATTTTAGGCGCTTTGGGAAGTAAGGCTTTCTGGCGCATATTATATAGCTTTAATTTATCATCCTTGTCCCAGTCAACAGGTGCTAGATACTAAAACGAACTGCGCCCAAACAAAGAAGATTGATCAATATTCAGAGACGCGGCCTTCAACCAGGCTTGCTCCTGATGAATATTTGTCCTGGCCATATTCTCTTTCATCCATGTGACACCCCGACCTTTAAGTTCTAAGGAAAAGTTACTAAAACGTTCTGTTTCGCCTCTAATTCGGCGCTACGGTCAAAAATCAACACAGCTCTCATCACTTGCTTACAACTTTCACAATAAGCGAAGACACTGGTGACATACTTTAAAAAAAATTCTAATCCTGCAAAATGAAATCGTCCCCAAAAGGAAGATCTGTTCAGTCTATATGCAGAGACATCTGTCACTGTACTAAATCCTCGGGCAGATGCCATCAGTAAAACAGTACTGCTAATTATGTTAGGTTGCAGAAAGTAAAGTTCCTCATGCAACAATATATTCATACACATTAAGTCATGCCATTTTACAACCACTCATTTTGAATTCGCATTTTGGACAATTTAACGCAGAGCGTCGAAGAGCCGTAAGTAGCTTGTTGCTTGGCTTAGCTAACCACACAAACGCACGACAACTGAACACGGCAGCAGTGAAACACTTTAGGAAGAAGGCACTAATTGGTGCAGTGCGTTGGGCATAGAAGATCATGACTAATCTGTTACTCGTCTGCAGAAAGGTCTCGACCCGAAACGTTACCTATTCCGCTTCTCCAGCGATGCTGCCTGACCCGCTGAGTTGCTCTAACATTGTGTGTCTATCTTAATTTACTAATATTCAGCGTGGCTACCTGAGAACCTTATCTATTTTCATCCTAACAGCCATTGCACCATTATATCACAGGTTATTTCTATGGTTCTTATATTCATCTTGGTTCTTGATCTTTGCCTTTCACATCAAGATGCAAACACAATCTCTTGGCCCACAACGAACCCTCGTGATTTAAATTAAAACATTTCCCCATGATTTAGAGCTTGTCAGAGAAAATTAAAGTTCAATTTCGATTCGGAACTTGTAAGTGGTCAGTACGTGAATATGTATCTGAATGTGTGTAGGTGGGTGTGTGCGCGCCTTGTCTGATTCAGTTTTTCTGTACAAACGCACTTAAAACAGTGTTTGTCTTTCAAGAAAGCGGTTTAATTTACATTCAAATTGGGGCCTTAATATTTCGGGCAAATAAAAACAATGCAGTCTATAGCTGTATTCTTACTTTAAGTATTTAAATGTAGTGACAATTTGCAGTATTTTAGTCACGTCGAGTTACACCCCTTTATTTCAGCCATTCATTCAAAGGGCCATTTGGTCTATTGTTATGGAGGTTCTGCTCTTTTCAGTCGACGGTCCTTAATAATATGTGAAAGGGTGAGATGTTAAAATGAACGTATGAGTTGCAATTCGGTAATTGGGTATATTTAGTAATTCTTGGGCTAAAATTAGTTTTGTTGTTGTCCCCCCCCCCCCCCACCCACCCACCCACCCCATTGTACAGTTACTTGATAGATATAATTGTTGTTGCAACCGTCCAATACTGATGTTAATCTCAGCGATATGTAAATCAGTACACAGCATCGCCACACTTTGCAATGTATTAGGGAGTCTTTCAAGGTTTTGTCAAGACTTGATTGATCTTCTGACCCAAATGCACGCAGGACAAAGAGAGGCAGAGAGCTTGCAGCAGGAACAGCAGGAGAGGCAGCCTGCTCTCAGTCTGAAACTCCCCCAATAAGACCGACGCAAACTATTCTCCGGCCGCCTCTGTTGGAATTTGACAACCACCATTAGCGGGACGGGTTCAGCATCATTTAACAAACTATCAGAAAGCTGGCCAAAATCTCGCACAGCAGCAGGGGAGGCATGCTCGCCTCAGACTCCCGAACAGATTCCATTCCCATGCACGCGAAAATAGAAAGAGAGCAGAGGGAATTAAACTGCGTTGTTTTTGCTGAAAACTCAAGAGTTGCTTGTAGAAGTGAACTGCTAATAAGAAATGGAGGCGGGCACGTCCTCTCGCCAAACGACTCGGTCTGGTGTGTGAATTGTTTCATATATATTTTTATTGCCAATAAATGGAGGCGTAACCGACCTAGTCTATCGCATTATACGGCAGATGCGTTTGGCCAATGGAACATTTTTTCCCCCCAAGCGCTCTCAAGAGGTTTAATTAAGGGTAAAATAAATCAATATAATTCGTTACTGGCTGTTGCCCCCCCCCCCCTCCCCCCCCTCCTCTACTATGAGCTCCCTCCTTCATCCACGCCATATGGCAGCTGAGTCGGAGCTGGGACATGCCGGGGGGGTGTTCAATTTTCAACAAAAGAGGCCTGAGCCTAAAAAGAGGTCCATGAATGTATGGGACACATTCATATAAAGAAAAGCGCCTTCAATCCTGTCAGAGGAAACTAAAGGGGAGGGTGATGGACACGACATCAGTTTTGAGTTAAAGCTACCAAGGATATCTCCACCGCACACCCCACTCCTTTGGTCCCTTGCTGAAATCCTATTAGTTACATCAGGGCTGGACTCCAAACGCTAGGTGTCGAAGAAATACAAATTAGGTTGTCATATCTGTGTAAGAAGGAACTGCAGAAGCTGGTTTAACCTGAAGAAAGGTCTCGACCCGAAACATCACCCATTCCTTCTCTCCAGCGATGCTGCCTGTCCCGCTGAGTTACTCCAGCTTGTGTCTATCTTAGGTTGTCATATCTGTCCGGTTTCAATTGCACAAAAGCACTTTGATTGCTCGCCAGACTTCTAACAGCAATGTTCTATCACTATTTACATTAAACTCGCTTAAGAATTAGGCATGATGGTATTTTTCATGTACGTTCGGTGTTACGTTTTACTTAATCTTCTTATAAACTAATCGGCATGTCCCATTTAAACAACCTTTTCCCCTCCATGTGAGCGTACTCGGTTTTACAGGAACAGAAATGCTATTATAATTTGCCTTGTCTCTTTCGTGGCTATTTTTCCCCTTAAAGTCTGAATACCAAACATCTGTGCTGCACGAGACTAGGCAGCATACCTCCACTAGAAAAGAAAAATACCCATTGAATTCAAGACGTCTCCAGGGGATAAGACTGAAGTAGAATGTTTTAGTTGGAAACGTTTCTGAGCCTGAGCACTGTCTGGCTTTGTGGGCATATTGCAAGTCATCCCTTACAACGGTCCACCGGCAGCTTGACTTACACCGCGCAAACACTTTGGAGTCACTCGTTGAACAATACAACTATTCAAATGTGCCTTTCTCTGCGGTCACATCTGTTTACATGCCTTGTATCCACGAGCAAAAGCACCAGCCGCCCACCTCCATTTTTATCCGCTACAGGCCGATGAAAGAAGATAGTCTGGAGCTCTTTGTCCTTTCGGGTTTAATTTATTGAACAAGAAACAAAAAAGATGACCATCTCCCTTGAAGTAACAGTGGCTACGTGGTCAAAGGAACAGTTATTTGTAAAACAGCAATTCAGTTAAACTTATGTGATATTTAGTCTGGTTTCATGTCTGGGGTTGTTCTTGTAGAACGAGGTAAATATTGATCAAATGTTACCATATAATGGAGGAAAAAAATCATAAATCTGCGATAAATCTCCATGGCCGCCAAAATACCGTTACCCTCTTCTTTCGCACCCTTCTGCAGAAGCCGTTATTTCTATAATAATTCTATTCGCCCCATGTTCCATATTCTCCGTTTAACATTATAAGGCCCCGAGGTGAAAGGTTTTTTTTTGCTGAATGGAACAGTGGAGCATGGAATATCTGGCGTCCTCTCCTTTGTTTAGTTTAGCAGAGCTATGGAAAACTTTGGAGGGATTTATTTCGGAGAAGTTTGTTTCTGTTCTTTTAACTGTCCCCAATTGAACCATCTGTAAACGATCGCTCCATGGCAAGAAGCCGAGACCCGCCTGCAGTCAGAAACATTAGGTTTTCATTTGGGGAAAGGGGTCGAATTTCAGACTTTTTTTTTACAGATGACTGCGTTCTCAAGCACAACTTCCTGAGATAAATATAATTTTTGACGTAAACTATTTTTATCTTGAAAAATAAACTCATGTTACTGTTATTGGGAAAAAAATCTATGTAAGAGGAAAAGTGGAATGTAATGTGAACTGTGACAGATCCTAAATAAATATCACTTGCATTTACATGGCATAAATTTCTCTGAAGAAGGTTTTCGACCCAAAACGTTGCCTATTTCCTTTACTCCCTAGATACTGCCTCACTCCAGCATGAGTTTCTCCAGCATTTTTGTCTACCATAAATGTGCCCACGTTTCGTACACTATATAACATTTTCGAACTGCATTAACCATTTAGGGAAACCATTCATATATGTTGCATGCATGAAGTGAGTTATTTACATTTTTAAATTTTCATTTCAAAAATAAATTGTTATAGAGATAATCTATCAGTTTAATTACTTGCATAGATTGACATTTTAAACTACACACGTCTTTGGGAATTGGGGATTGGCTCAACCGTCAGAGTCAAGGAAGAGATGTGATCATTAGAAGGACCAAGTTACAGCAATAAACTTTGGCCCTTTGTAACATCAGGGCCGTGAGAACTACACCAAGACTATCCCATGTCATAACATATGTTCAATGAACTTTAAACAACAATACAGGATAATAATGAGCCATCCTCAAATTAGTTTGGGGGGTGGGGGGGGGGGGGGGGGGGGGGGGATAGATGCTGAATTAATAATGAGGAATTACACTCAGATTTCCCCAAAACACAAAATAAATAAACAGTGGAAGATTCTGTTACTTATGAACTGTGTTGCACAGTTAGCAGAGTTTGGCATGAATATATGAAAAAAAAGCTGGCAAAATAAACAGTGGAAATAAAAATATAACTTGCCGCATGTTCTTTTTCAAATGAGTAATTTTCCCTGTTTCCCAATGTCGGCATAGGATAATATGAAAGAGGTAGGCTAAAAACCTGGCAGCAAGAAAAGGTTGGGAACCAAAAGGAAGGATAATAAATAACATTCAAGTATGTAAAGACAATAGCTATGTTTTCCTCTGGCAGTCAAACATTTTTACAAGCAACTCACATATTTCTCTGCCAGACATGATCCAAATGCCATATTTTGCATTTTGCATGCATGACAATTCTGTCCAAACTTTACTTTTGCTTGCTACTTAAAACTATAAAGGCAGCCATTAATATTTAATAAGACTTTTGAACATCAGTGGCTGCCTCCAAATGTTTTCTTACAGAGCAACGTTTAAAATACAGTAAATTGCAAAAATAGCCATGCGAGTGTTAAACGGCCTAGCTTTGCTGGGTGTGATTTAGAAAGGATGGTGCTACCTTAAAAGATTTCTCCACTTTTTAACTTTGATTATTTTCTTATTTGCTCTTTGAGATTTGTTTTATTTCTCCTTCATGTTGTTTGCCATTTCTTGTTTCATTTGTTATACTCCATATCTTGTTCTAGTTCTTTATCCGTTTCAATTGACTCTGATCCAAAAGGTTCCCACAATTAACTTACAATCTCTGCATACCTGATTCACATCTGCAGCTAACTTTCTGTGAAAGAAAAGTAAGATTAAATGGGAATTTACCAGTTTGAAGTTTGATCTTGATTTTATGAGGAGTTACGTTGGTGATTACGTGAAGAAGACCCACCAGGCCGCATGCGCACCAATATTCAAAGCAGCGGTATGAAATCACAAATAACAACACCGAAGTGACATAGTAAGATGCGTGGCTCGAGAACTACCAAATGATCCTTTATGAGAGAGGGTTGTGTGTGGCTGGCACATAATCACCAACGTAACTCCTCATAAAATCAAGATCAAACTTCAAACTGGTAAGCTCGTTTAATCTTACTATTTTACTTCGGAGTCACGTGAGTGATTCCGTGAAGAGTTCAAAGCTTTGTGATTTCATGCCGCAGGTTACAAATCTCGGCATCCCACTGCATTGATTGACTCGAATGAGAAATTAATGCATTAGTAGTAACATTGCATTTCATGCAGTAATAGAGTTTATTAAAAAAAATAGAAACAAACAACAGTACCCCTCTATCCCAGTGCACTTTAAACAGAACTTAAAATAGTATTGGCTAACAGCCATAGATCGGCAATCGGCCGATGATAGAAATTCTGAAACATCAGCTCATTTGCCCATCCGGCGGCCGCCAAATATGGTCGACGGGCACGTCATGAGATGTAAACGCACTAAGTGATACGCTGACATTGATGCTTGACCTGGTGGAATGAGATATACAATCGTCAGTGTTAATACCTGTATAACCCAGAACATGCTGCAGCCGCCTTGAAATAGTCTGAACTGACCTTCCTTTGTGTAGTTGTTTGTTGACTAATAAACAATGCTGATTCCATACCTCTTAGGGTTCTGGTGGCCTTGATAACATAGACGTGAGACCGTGGGGTATCCGAAATGATCTTAAATCATGTCACCCCAAAGTCTACTCTGCTTGCGTAGACCAGAAGGTAAAATGTAATGGCACCTGCAGCCAATTCCATCCTATCTAGCCACAGCGTTTGCAATGTTTGCCGTCGTTGTGCTGATATAAGTGTCATAACTAAGGATGTAGATGGAACCCCTTGGTGAAGTAATATTCACACATTTTCAATAACCAACTGCATAATCTTGTAGTGGGAGAACTTGTGTCAAGATCTTTTAACAACTCGATATCCGGGTTGAACCCGACAGTGTAGTTCCCTTATGTCTCTATAACTGAATTATTGTCAAATACCATTTAAAATGAACTGGAAAATGTCAGTAATCTTTACCATATTAAATGTAACATTAACATTTAACAAAAACACTTCTGATCCCCTCAATAGGAATGTACTGCATTTTTGGGTGCTATCCTTGCACACTGCAGTGAGCACCTTCATGGCTTGATGTGACAACCCGAGGCATAAGTCAATCCATTCAAAATGTGTAAGTCAATAATTGTTTTACTGTGCATAGGCCGGTCTCCTGAACTACAGTTTGAAACAGCAAGCTCTTGTTTTTTGGAATAACCATATACCGTTGTGCCATAATGCCTGATGAAGCAGGCAACATGGACGCTTGGCCAGTCCGACAGTACGAACCCAAGCGAGGTCTTGCTGACTGTTTTAAGATCCGGCTAATGAAGCAAAAATGAGGAAGACGTAAAAGACCATTCCTCCTATTGAAGCGAGAATGTATTTCTCCGTGCTGTTGTGCCACATATTTTTGCAATCAGTGAATAAACATGTACCAACATGTCGATATTCGATGTAGTATTGAACCATACTTTCATCATACTTTGAGATTCAACACTTATTCTGTGTTATCATCAATCTGAACTGGATGATACACCAGTGGCAAAGGAGATTTAGGTAATTATTACAGGACACCTTTACTTGATTAGCATGTAACTAACATATGTCACCATCGTAGAGCAGCAACTTGAATTTGAGCATGTAGAATATGTATATTCGCTCAATAGCCCCTTACCATGGGGTGCATCTAGTGTATATATTTAGTGGATACCAACAATTGAAGAATTGGTAACTTATGCAATCACCAATACCTCCAAGTAGGTGATGGTATTCGGAACTTCTCATCTTAGAGTTCTAAGCATCAGTTTGTAATAACTGAATTCGACCGACCACACTACTGTAGCGAGTTTCAAGTTCAAGTTCAATGAGTTATTGTCATGTTCAGCAATGCTGAATACTGTTACTTATTCATTGTGACTGAGGTAGCTTCAGCTGACAATAGCATCAGGTTGTTAACAATGGTCTAATTGCTACTACACAATATTAGTTCCTTGATTTGCTCGGCTGAAACACAGCTGCTATATTTCCAATTACTCTTGATGAAAATAAAACTCAGTTTTATAATTGTCTGGGGTACGTCTACGGTTAAATTGTATCTCAAATGAATAATTAGCTGTTGTAGATTATAGATTGTATATTATGTTACTTATTACATTACTATTGATACATTATCATCATTGTTATTATTATTATAAGCAATGTTATTAATAATGGTGATAATTATTATTATTTATTAATTATTTATTAAATATGGAAGAAGGGTTTAGGGAGAAGGGGTGAGATTAAATAAGTTATTCTTCTTCTCACTCCTTTTCGAGCTTGTAAAGAAAAAGTGTTGGACATTTAAATTTTGCTTTATGCTTTTCATTGCTTTGCAAATATTGCCTGGAATGTCCAATTGTTTGACTATTTCGATTTTGTCGTTGTTATTTATTCCTATTTATGTCTTTACTTGTTCGGAACAAAGAAACAAATAAATAAATAAATAACATATTGCTATAACTCCAGTCTCTTGCCACAAGGCGGAGTCAAGGCTAATAATAATTAAAGGTAAATCCCAATTACCAACAAACAGTTTATCCCATACCCCAAAGCTTTACTGTTATAGTACAGTTATATTGTCTTTGATAACCTCTGTAATGGGATTTGCATAGCATGGGTCTCTGACCCTTATGAATCTGTTGTTAGTCAGGAAAAATAAGTTTTCATATTCGGAAAGTTCATATGCCCGACACTCTCCATTCTTCATAATAACATGCCACTCCTGCCTTATTCCATGGGTGGTTTGCATGAGAACTTCTGCCCAATTTTCAAACCTTAATTCTTTTTTAAATAACCCTGGCCATAATCCAAACTTGCTTGGAATGCTCCGACTGTGCCTCAACCAAATATTTTTACCCTTTGTGTGTTGTACAAACAAATGTAAATATTACAACTTGAGAACGGTGCACTCCCCATATTTTGGAAGTGCCAGACCCATTTTGTTAAGTAGGATTGGTAAGGTGCATGGAACTTCTGAGCTGTCATGTTGCCCCCAGCTCCAGTGAACCGCTTACTGCCGATGAGCGCCTGGGGTGCATTCTGAAATGATGACTTTTGCCCGCCATTGGCCCAATTGATTAGTCTGCCAGGCTTACTTCCCCTGTTGAATAGGCCTACCTGAATAACAGATTCAGCGGCTGGCTCTCACATCCCTGTTGGCGCTGTTCACTGCCGGCACATATGTGCTTAAGTATGTTCTATTGACTTCTTTAGAGCCTGGAGTCAGATATATCTTGACCTTTTGCTCTTCCCTCCTCAGAGAGGGTAATTCGTAGGCAAACCTACCAATACTGATACGAACCCATTGGCCTTAACCCAAATAGAATATTCTGCTGAGATGGCAACTTTGTTGTCAGGAAAAAGGTACCTCTTACACGTGCCCTTCATCCTTTTGGGTATGCCCCATGGCCATACCCTGAGACTCAGTGTCAGCAGGATACTGACCCGTCTTGGTCTCTGCTTCCAAGTGGGAGACCTCTGTAACATTGTATGCAACAGTTGCTGTATTTGGGATAGTCGTTTCAAACGCACTATCCAGCCCCGGTGAGGAATTCATCCCCTAACTCCATGGGCCTTGCTATCCAGCCCTGGTGGAGAATCATCTCCCGACTCCATGGGCGTAGCAGATTATGTGTGAACTTGAGCAACCCTGTCCCAGGCGTTGCTGGTGCCACCTTTCGTAAAGACCGGTGCTTTTTGACATGAAACAGCCCTGTACCAGGTGCTGCTAGCACGGCTCTCTTGTAGGCCGATAATGTCACAAATGAAACAGCCCTGTATCAGGCGCTGCTGGCACGGCTCTCCCGTAGGCCAGCACTTTCATACATGAAGCAGCCCTGTCAGCCGCTGCTGGCACGACCTGTCCCATAGGCCCGCACTATTACACATGAAGCAGCCCAATCCCAGGCGCTGCTGGTGTGGCCTGTCCCATAGGCCCGCACTATTACACATGAAGCAGCCCTGTCAGGTGCTGCTGGCGCGGCCTGCCCCATATTACAGTGTAAGCTCACTAAAACAACATTTTTAGTGTACAGTTTTACCTGTGAAGGGTTAAAACAATTCACAGCAACTTCTGCTAAACAACAAGGATTACATTGACATATAACAATAACTTTTTATGACTTTAACTTTGCCTTTAGCTTTTAACTTTATGAAAAACACTATAACATACATACATTTTATTATAAGGAGAACCATTTGTAGCCCGACTCCCTGAGTCCAAATAGGGCTGAATTAATCCCATTTAATTCCTTGCCTGGGGCCAACGTCTGTGAGCCACTGACCCCACTGTCAGTGACTCTAGCGTTACCTCCTTGCCGTTCCAACGGCATCCCCGCAGGCTGGGAGCCACTGAATACACTGTCAGTGACTCTGGCTTGAATTTCTTGCCGTTTTACGGCATCCCCGCAGGCTGGAAGCCACTGACTACACTGTCAGCGACTCTGCTTGAATTTCTTGCCGTTTATACGGCATCCCCGCAGGCTGGGAGCCCTTGACTGCACTGTTAGCGGCTCCTTATCTCACAACCCGATCTATTTGCCGGTTATCCGCTTCTGCGGTCGGACTGGGTTTCCCCACTGTCCATAACCGGCACACTAGTTGGGCTGCGAAACTGGCAGGAAAACCTCTGTGAAAAGAGGCTCCTGCCTGAAAAACCCTGGTAAGTAAAAAACGAAATTACCTTCTAGGTTTAACTTACCACTGGCAGGAGCTCTGTCCTGTCAGTCTGGTGCTTGCACCAGTGTGGCTGATGTACTGGTGCACATGCGGCCTGCCGGGTCTTCTTCACGGAATCACTCACGTGACTCCGAAGTAAAATTGTACAACATTACCTGGACCACAAATAAGAAGGTTAGTAAATAAAAAAGAGGTTCTCCATGATAAAAAAAATATAATACACAGCAAGTTCTCGCTTTCCAATTCTTAGGAAGAACAATTCCACTCCAGACACTACACATTCAGAGACCATTGGTTTACTAATTGGCAGCAGCGGTGAGCCCCAGCAGTGGTGGAACCTCAGTGGCAGTAGTGAGCCACAGCACCAATGGTGGGGCTTTGTGGCTGATGGAGCATCGTGGTGGTCGGCGAAGCCTCGCGGGTCAACCTGCGACCGGTGGTCGATGAGGGCACAGGGAAATCAATGGGGACCTGGTGTGGGGGGACCGTTGGAAGAGAGGGGGGGGGGGGGGAGAGAACAAAGGAGGAGCCTGCATGGGTACTTTGTAACTTTGTTAACCCCCTTATGTGGGGACTATTTGCATACCTTGGGTGTGCAAGCAAAGAATTTCATTGTGCCTCATCACATGTGATAATAAAGTATTCCATTCCTTTCCATCCATAATTGCATGTGATCAGGCCTATTCAACCAGAATGATTTGGTCATCTACTGCCCTGGCATTGCATGCAATTAAAAAGCAACTTATTGTAGTTCTAAAAATCAGAAATAATTTGCTGCCTACCTATAGTAAGCTAACAATATACTCACTTGATCAGAATCTGCAAAAATGGCTAAAATAAGGGAGGTCTTTACTTGTGCCTTATTCTGATGATAAACACCAATCAATTTCTATATCTGCACATCATTTTATTTGAAAATAAATAAAAAGTAGTGCAAACTAGAATCAAAATAGGAATATGTTATCATCTAACGAACAGGGCACTTAATCTAATTTTTCTATTCATGCTTAAAATGTCTGCAAAAATAATATCCAGAGGCACACAATTAAAACCACATTCTGCAGAGTTTGTTCCATTTCTCACTATGGAAATAATCAAAACTAAAGATTTGCTCCAAGACAAGACTAATTTAGAATTTAAAAACATCCATAATCAACTGGTGCAGATAATCTACACATTTTAACATTCTGTTGACTGAAATTGAATAATACTAAGGAAATACAAAGAACAAGACAGAAAGGTTGAAGTATTTTTGCTCATTATGCCAATGGCAGAAACAATAGCTGGTTAGAAACAAAAATCTTTCACAAATACAAAATATGATCCATATCAACAGATCAACAACATATTTAGAAAAAAAAGCATTCATAATAGCCGAGTTCATATTCGTTTTTTAAGACCTTTCTGTTTTTTCATTTTACCAGTAACATCCTCACATTACACAAAAGTCTGATAATGGGTGAATAATTTAGTGTTCAACAATAAATGAACTGCTAATTTTGCCGAAACACTGCCCAAGTGGTGATCAAAAAGTGCACTTTGGAAGCTAAATCTTGCATTTGTTAATGGTCTTGAGTAAATCTCGAGCCTGTGTGCTGTAAATGCAATCACAAAATGTTTAGTTTAGTTTATTATTGTCACGAGAACAGCTTTTTTTGTTGCGTGTTATCCAGCCAGTGAAAAGGCTATACATGATTACAATGAAGCCGTCCACTGTGTACAGATACAGGATAAAGGGAATAACATTTAGTGCAAGATAAAATCTAGTAAAGTCTGAGAAAAGATAGTCTGAGAGTCTCCAATGAGGTAGATGGTAGGTCAGGACTGCTCTCTAATTGGTGATAGGATGGTTCAGTTGCCTGATAACTGCTGGGAAGAAGCTAGTTTCAAGATTTTTGCAAGATTTAAAAACAGCAGTATAACAAAATGTTCTGTTTACCAGCAGTTGACTATCAGAAGTATCCTGTTATGGGTTTAATGTTTTAATTAGATCATCTTTATTGTTCTCAACATCTATGTAAAATATTTAGCACAACAACACATACTTGAATCCATTGCAGAGAGTTACAAGCCCTTTCATAACACATTTGACAGTGGAGAGTGATTTTATAAAACAAATAAGGAAGAATAAATATTTGCAGGGCACAAAACAAAGTGTCTTACAATCATGATATCTCTGGTAATTCAGAAAGACCAGTAGAGCTGGAATCGTTGCAGCATTTTTAAAGGAAGGTTGAGAGATTTGGAATGTGCACATTGGACAGGGGACTGTTTGTGCAATGCAATTGCAATGGATAGTAATGATTGATGAGTGGAATTTGGTTCAAGATCAATTGGAGAATAGTGAAAACAAAACTAAGGAGAGTAGTGAGAACAGTGTTTGATTCTGAATGGAATGTTTTTTTAAATTTTGCTTTTAATGCATTGCATAGTCAAGAAACCCCCAAAAACTTAATCTATGCAATATCTAGTGCTGAAATATGGGTCAGAAAGCCCCAGCCAGTGAGATTAGCTTAACTAAAAATGCTACAAGCTCTCTTTTCTTTTCTCATGCTTTGGTTAACATCAGAATAAACATTCTAACAGACTGCAAAATCTGAAAACCAAATTTATGGAAATTAAAGATTAAATACTGATAACATAAAGCTATATCTCAAAGTCAAAATAACAATTTCATCTGATTTGACTTGTATCCCCCAATCAGTTAGCATTTCTTTTCCCAAGGGCAATTAATAATTTTTGAGTGGCAAATGGGACTATTTAGTCAAAGATAAATTCCCTTTCTCTGAATTACAGATAGATAAAATAAAACTTTAAACAGATGAAACTAAGTGCATTAACTAAACCTAAAATGCTGCTAAATATGTAATCTATGTAAAATTTTGTTTTTGTTGACAGTGTGATTTTTCCTAAAAAAATCACACAGTAAATGAAATGACAACATTGTGAGTGGATATTGTTTATTGACACTCACTATATGCTGCGAGACTTCTTAGCTTCATTAATGATTTGCTCTACTTCCCATTGGTGCATTCATGCATGTGTGTTTTTCCTGTGCAGACAAGATATATAAACGATTAACATAAAAGCTGGAAATGCTCTGCAGGTCAGACAGTATCTATGAAGAAAAAAAATAGTTGTTTTCTGATTAGTGTCCTCTTAGCAGAACTTTTCAGGACAAGGACATGTTAGGCTGTTTAAAGGAATGTAAAGCCATGAGGAGAGGTGCAGACTGGCATCAATACTGTTCTTGTATTGAGTGTCCTTGGGTGACCAATGATTGAAAATTAGTCTGTAAAAGCAGAGTGATCTATGGGCTCTACCTGCCTGCACATAGTTCAACATGTGTCCACATCCTCTTAGTTCACTCTACTCACATTACCCTAATTCTTCTGGGTAGTCAAAAAAATAACGGTATTTACCAGGGATTTTGATTTGCTCTGCACACCTCGCTTAATGCGTGAAACTAAGAGCACAGGATCATTGTTGCAGCCATGCTTGTCCTTGTTTCTGTTCTACTGAGTGGGGCGAATGATCCTGCACAAAGCTATCAGCATTCACAACAGCTGTCTGAACTAATCCGGTAAATAATTGCATCTTATTTTCTGTCGTCATTTTGTTTCTTCAGATGAAGCTGTCTAAAATCTCTTTATTGTTTGGATCAATCCCTAATTTACATCAAAATCCTTCTGAAATCTCCACCCGATTAGAACATTCCTGCTAAGCATGGTCGGAAATGTACCATATATTCTGAGACTAGTGTATGGTAGAATGAACCATGTACCGGAGGTGGGCCTGCGGTGGGTGCCGGAGGTCGGTTTAGGACATGCCACCTAGAAAACAAAGAGGGACCTGGTGAAGGGGGACTGCTGAGAATGAAGAGGGATCCGGCATGGGGGAGCTGCTGAGGAGAAAGGACCCAGCAAGGCTGGGCGGCGAGAGAACAAAGAGGTACCCAGCATGGGGGTGGGGTAGGAGCGTCGAGAACTACGAGGGATTATCGGAACTATAATGAATACTTTGTAACTTTGTCACCCTATATGTGATGACTCTTTGCATACATTGTGTACAGTATGCAAAACAAATAATTTCACTGTGACATGTAACATGTGATAATCAAATATCATCTATTCATTCATATAACAAACAAAGTAGAATTTATGAACTGCAGATGCTGGTTAATACACAAAGGACACAAAGTGCTGGACTAACTCAGCTGGTCAGGCAGCATCTCTGAAGCACATGGACAGGTGATGTTTCAGGTCCCGAAATGTAACCTGCCCATTTTCTTTAGAAATACTGCCTGACCTGCTGAGTTACACCAGCACTTTGTGTCATCTTGTAACAAACAGTTCAATTTGTATCTTTTCTAAGCCCTTTATGAACAAGCAATTGATAGCATTGTGATAACATATTTACATGTATAACAACTTGTAAATTCTATTGCAATCCCACAAATACAGAAAGGAAGAACATCTCTCCACTAATTTAATCTTCTGCCAATCACATCATAAATTCCAGTAACATAATAATTTAATATGAAGGCAAATATCCAGATGTTATTTAATTGTGCATTTCTGCCATAAGGGTCAAATTGGGACGAAGGTCTATGCTGGGCAGATTTGTGGATACGCCACATACCTCACTACAGCACAAGATCCCAGCAGCAGAATAATCTCATGGATAGAATTAACCTCCATAATCGTGAAGATTTTCTCAAATTATATTAGTAAAAGGGGATCAAGAAAACACAACACAGGGTCTTTCTCATACCATTTTCTGAAATCCAATCATTAAAATCTAAATGAAACTCCAGGCCATTCAGAAAGGATGCATGAAGACTATTTTTTTTTTAAATTAGCTGTTCATCCTTTTATTTGAGGGGATAAATATTTGTCCAAGAAAGGAAGTTTGACGCTTCTGTTTCCTTTCCTGCACAGTGTACATTTTTAGTATGTGGGAGGAAAGCAATCAGACTTGATTAACTCAGAAGAAACCCATGTGGCCATCTGGACAACATGCAAACTCCACAGATGGCATCAGAGGTCCGGCGTGAATCCAGATCACTTGAGCTGTGATGTGACAATGCCTCTCAGAAACAGCAATTGATCTACTTAACATTGCTTACTTGCTAATATTAGAAAATAACAGTAATGCTCAACGTAGACAGTAGGTGAATAGTGGGTGTGGAGTTTGAAAGGGGAATGCCATTAGATATTATTCAAGTGACTGAGCAAATACTCTCAGCGTTTAAGATACCTTGGAGCAATGCCAGTTTTGGAGCATTCAGAACTGGAAGTTTAGTCGATAACTGAAGGGTTTATTCATTTTGTGAGTCATTCAGTTTAAATATTGGGACAATCTTGGATGAATTAATTATTTCTAAATACCTGCAAGGATGTAAAATATTGATGCTTTTAAATTATAATGTAAAGTGAAGGGCTCAGTTTTCATTTTTCAACAAAGGATTTAATGTGCCTGCGATACTGATGTGATTTACTGTAAAATCTGCATTAATGGCACTTCTGTTGTTGAAGAATCCATTTTGAGAACAATCTGAAAGATCTGCATCTGTTACAGCAATACAGACCATGAAATTGTGGGCATACATTTATTTCACTAGTGCCTTGCCTCTGAGTGTATATTTGGTCATGTGTAAATTTTATCTCTTAGCCCAGGCCAATAATGAATCCACCAACAACATTTCTAAAACTGACTGTCTGGCTATTGCACATTGCACATTGCACATGCACATTTCTGCTCTGGGAGCTTGCTGTGTGAAACGGGCTTGATTGTGTCCTGCAGTATAATAGCAACTATACTCCAAACTAAATTGGTTGTCACTACTTGTGACGTTCTGAAATGAATGTGAATAGGTCTTTCCATTTAGAACAGGTATACATTGACTGCAGGTTTATAATAAACTAGACTAAGTGGGACCCATTCATGGCCAGTGGGGGGCCAAATGGATTATTGGGGTGGCAGCAGTCACTCAAGCCTGATGTGCTGGCAGCTCACTCACGGCTAGTGGGCTGGCAGTTGACATGGCTATTCCTTGGAATTCCATTTCACGCTGAGTGCAAGGCCACCAAATTCACGTGCAGTTTCATACCACTTCAAGCAGGATGCATGGCCAACAAATTCAAGTGCAGTTTCATACCACTTCAAACAGGGTGCAAGGGTACCCAATTCAAGTGCAGTTTCATACCACTTAAAGCAGGGTGTAAGGCCACCAAATTCAAGTGCAGTTTCATACCACTTCAAGCAGGTTGCAAGGCCACCAAATTCAAGCGCAGTTTCATACCACTTCAAGCAGGGTGTAAGGCCACCAAATTCAAGTGCAGTTTCAAACCACTTCAAGCAAAATGCAAGTCCACCAAATTCAAGTGCAGTTTCATACCACTTCATGCAGGGTGCAAGTGCACCAAACTCAGGTGTAGTTTCATACCACTTCAAGCAGGATGTAAGTCCAGCTAACTCAAGTGCAGTTTCATACCACTTCAAGCAGTTTGCAAGGCCATCAAATTCAAGTGTAGTTTCATGCCATTTCAAGCAGGGTGTAAGGCCACCAAATTTAAGTGCAGTTTCATGCCATTTCAAACATGGTGCAAGGCCACCAAATTCAAGTGCAGTTTCATGCCACCAAACAGGGTGCAGGCCATCAAATTCAAGTGAAGTTTCATGCCACTTCAAGCAGGGTGCAAAGCCACCAAATTCAAGTGCAGTTTCGTGCCACTTCAAGCAGGGTGCAAGGCCACCAAATGCAAGTGCAGTTTCATGCCATTTCAAGCAGGGTGCAAGGCCACCAAATTCAAGTCCAGTTTCATACAATTTTATGCAGAGTGCATGGTCACCACATTCAAATGCTGTTTCATACCATTTCAAGCAGGGTGAAACCACCATAAAACCACACAAAACACCACTAAATACCACACTCACAGTTCAGTGTGTTCAGTTGATTCACAGCTCAGACAGAATCATGGCCTCTTCCTCCCTCATCTTGCAGAGATTGAGCCACACCTACACTTCTGGGTTTTATAATCCCCCCACCCCTCCCACCGGAAGGGCATGGCCTTCATGGCGTGATTGACAGGAGAGAGATTCTCAATATTTTTAAAACACTAATGACACTTTTATTTTTCATTGATGGGAAGAATCCTCTGCACCTGATGAGCGGAGGGGGACTGAGTAAGATGGTCAATAATCACAGCCATAAGTGGTAGCATTTTATTTTAAATCAATATGAAGTGCAAACAGGAAGTTGTCAAGTTCCAACCATTTGTTGTGCTTTAGTTCAAACCACATTAAGGGCATTCAAGATCAGTAAAACCACACTCACAGTTAGTAAACATGTGTTCAGTGTTATTCACAGCTCAGACTGAGAGATGTGACCCTCTCACTTCCCCCATCTTGCAGAGACTGACTGAGGGGCATGGCCTTCAGGAGAGCGAATCTCAACATTTTTTAAACACTAATAATTCTTTTATTTTTCATCGATGGGAAAAATCCTCTTGTCCTGCACAGCGGAGGCGGACTCTGAGTAAGGTGTCTAAAATCACAGCCATAAGTGGCAGCGTTTTTTATAAAATCAACATACAGAACAACAGGAAGTGGTCAAGATCAGACTTTTAGTAATATAGATTAGAACGTAAAATCTTAGATACTGAAAGACACCACCATGAAAGAGCTATCCAATTATTCCACTTCAGTGATCTTTTCCTATAGCTCTGCAAGAACTTTTAGAAATAAATACCCACTTGCTTTGCTATAATTGGGTCTACTTATACCACCCTTTCAGATGGTGCATTAAAGATCATTTTAACTTGGACCATTGAGAACGCATGCACAACCAGCATTAATAGAAAACTTATAAGGCAGAGCAAACAATTTTCTAAACTCTGACAGTTTATTTTTTGACTATAAAACATATTTGGATATCATGACATCAGGTATGATGTAAATATTGTTTTAGTTTCCTCCCCCCCCCCCCCCGTCCCGCTCCCTCCTCCCGTCCCGCTCCCTCCTCCCCTCCTTCCTTCCCTCCTCCCCTCCTTCCTTCCCTCCCTTCTTCCCTCTTTACCCTCCTTCCACCATCACCTCAATCATTACCTTTTTCCTATCTTCCTTCCTTCCTGATGTATTTTGCTATTAATCAATATTGAGACAAAAATACTGTAGACAAAGGGTCCAACTTGAAAAGTTGTTTATCCATTCCCTCCTCAGATGTTGCCTGACCCTTTAAGGTCCTCCGGCATTTTGTATTTTCTCCAGATTCCAACATGTGCAGTCCTTTATGTCTCCTTGTGAAACAAATAGTTCAGTTAAGAAATAGATTTCCATTCCCAGTTACATTAAAAAGGCAATCCTTTTGAACCCATGCAAGGAGAAATCAGAGGGAAATTCGTCTATTTCTTTCACAAACAGATTTTCATGGCTGCTTTGAGCAATAATCATCTTGTGTACGTGGTGAAATGGAATTAGGAGCACACATTTTAAATATTTAATACAAGACGTTTTTTCATTCTTTTGTTTTTACAAGCTGGGTTCCTTTCTTCCAGCAATTACAATGCACTCGGTCTTACACCACAAATGTGCATTTGAACCATGTGTGCATTTGAATGTAAGCAGACAACCAATTTTAGAAATATTGATTTATGGGTTAATTATTGACCAGGTTTAGGGCATATTTTCTATCTTCTTTGAAATATTGTCTTGGTTTCTTTGGGGTCTCTGTTTGATATGTCTCAGCAAAATGTTAGTACCTTCAACAATGTAGCACTTTCTCAGTACTGTACTGGAGTAGCACTTTAGGTAATTGTACAAAGGTCAATGCAATCGGACTTGATACATAAAAGGTACAACTACAAACTTGGGCAAGGAATACTTCAGAATTATGCTATGGGACTTCAATTTGGCTGAATTCAATTTGGCTAATTTCCAAAGAATGTGAAATGAATTTTGTTATTGAAGTCTCAATCCAGTTCTTTGTGAACTTCAATAAAAAGCAAAATGGAAGAGAAATCTGAAGATCCACTCCTTCATATTGCTGCTCTTACGATAAATGTAAACATATTAGCACGATGTCCTTCTGGTGTCCTGTCCAATTTGAATGCCTTGGCAAGCACTTTTGTGCTTCAAACAATGGCATAATTTACCTAATATTGATCACACCACATTAATTCAGTATTCCACTGTTTTGATGCTTTCGGGATGTGAAGGATAGCTGATGAATAAAACTCATTGATTATGCAATGATAAGTTGACATTTCAGCCAGAGACCATACAGGATAGGCAGTAACAAAAATACCAATTTGATTGATGAAGAGGTTTCTTTTTTTCAAAAAATTGTGTTAGTAAACATTTATAGTACAATGCTGAGAGGCTAAGTTTCACTATCTTCCTGTTCACTCACATTAACTTCAGTAGAAGAGCTACAGGTATATAGTATAGCTATTAAAAAACTGGCATGCATGTGAAGTTATAGCAGAGAATATGGAAAGGCCTTGTAGGCACCCACCTCTAATGGGCCTGTCCCACTTAGGTGATTTTTTTAGGTGACTACAGGATGCTATGCGGTTGCCACACGTTCGAGGGTGGTTGCCGGGGTGTCGCCTGCATGGTCATGAGTAGTTTCCTCAGACTCGCAACAAGTCATAACAGAATTCTGATTGCCGCTAATTTTTCAACATGTTTGAATGGCGACAGTGGTTTTAACGCCATGGAGAATAGCTTGGCTTCTCACGATGTAGATGCAATGGAAGTGGGTCCCCAGGATCATGTAGGCTGTTGCCAGGTGACATAGGTTGTCGCTGGTGCTGAACGGTGAATTTGATTGGTGCATTGAAAAATTTAAGTACACAGCTCCATGTGGTGCACTGCTTTGAAAAGCAAATTATTTAAATATATTTTGATGACCAAAACAAATACAAACACAAGCAGTGCTCTGCATTTAAAATTAAAACCCTTTTGTGAGGATGTGGGTGACCCTGAAAAGGGACTTACTTGTGGTCTGTAGTGGGCTCTCTTCCTGGAGTGGTGGACTTCTGTTTGTGGTGTGGGATGTTTGCTGCCATTCTTCAGATCATGGCGTTCTGCCATGTTACACTGCCCAGTTTTGAGTTGTAGTAAGTGCAGAGATGGTCTCTCTGCTCCTTGGCTCTCTTTTTGCCGGTGTTTCCTGGCAATCTCTCCAGTGGCACCATAGATGCAGCCTGTCCTCCAGTTCTCCATGAGCCTGGATGTTGCCCGTCTGGTTGTCCACTCGGTCACCATCCTCCATGGCTGCTGCTGCTGCACTTCTGGTATGGATCAGATTGTGGAGGACACATGCTGCGTACACAATGGTCTCCACACAATGGGCTCCTGCTCCATTGTAGTCAGCAAGCATCTGAATCTGCTGGCGAGGATGCAAAAGGCGTTTTCCACGACCTTCCTTGCCCTGGACAGCCTGTAGTTGAAGATCCACTGCTCCCTTGACATCTGCCTGTGAGGGTATGGCTTCATCATCCATGATCTGAGTGGAAGGCATCATCAACAACCAATGTGTAGTGGATGTCAGGGTTGTCTTCTCCTGGCAAAGGTTCTGGATCAGGAAAGCCTGCTGTTCCTTCTTCCAGTGCTTGTCCAATGGAGGTCTCTTTCCAGATCCCACCATCTGCGACATTGCCAGGTGTGCACACATCCACAAACAGGAAGTTGTACTTTGCATTGACCACAACTAGGAGTGTGATGGAATGGGACTTCTTGTAGTTGAAGTAGATTGAACCTCCCGTGGGTGTGCGCCTGATGGCCACATGCTTGCCTCAACTGCCCCACATGTGTGCTGGAAGTTCCATCTTGTATCAAAGCCCTGCGCCACTCTCTTCCACTCACCTAGTGTACTAGGGTAATCCATGATCTCATCTTCATAAGCATTGATGATGGCCTCACAGGTCTCTCGGACAATCTTGCTAATGGTGTTGTGGGCCACAAGAAAGTTGTCGGAGAGGCTCTTGTAGGAGTCTCCTGATGCCACGTAGTGGAGGGTGATGGCTAGGCGCAGGCCTGGTTCCAGTGGCTTCCTCATGAAGGAGAGGGCCCACCAGTGTCTTCAGCTCTTGAAATAGCTCAGGGGGGACTCTAGTGAAGTTTCTGAAAGCAGCTTGATCTTCTTGCTGGAGCACAGTCATCAGGTGACCTGACCTGGGTCTCTTCTGGAACGAGGGCTTCAACCACACAGACCTCTTATTGGGCTTCTTCTTCACCACTCTTCTTGTCTTTCTGTCTTGCAGATCTATAAGCATGAGGGCTGCTGCACACAGTAGGGATTCTTCTTCTACTGAGTGCAATGCCCTCTAAAGTTTCTTCATGGTAGTCATGTCTCAGAATGATTGGAAACTCCATTCTGCAAACCCTTTAATAGTAAAATAGGATGATGTCATTGTTTTGGTGGTCATTGTGAAGCCTACAGGATAGTAGCTTGTCATAACTTGATACCCACAGGGTCACAGCTTGTCGCCGCTTAACTTCGGTTGTCGTAGGTGGAGTCGTAGGTGTGTCGAAGGAGGATGTCCTAAGTCGCTACTATTGGGTCACCAGTTGTCGGAAGCTTGACTTCGACTAGCTCGTAGGTTGTCGTAAGTTGTTGTAGTGTTAATATTGACCAAATTGTAGACACTATAAAATGGAGGATCCCTGCATTTGTAAGATTTGCTTAACCTTTGTCTGCAGAAAATTACAGGCTGTGGATGGCGCCAGCCAGTCTGAGCCCTAGCTTGATATGCAAGATGGGGAAAGATCCAGATGTCCTCCCAATTGATAATATGTATGAAGACCCTGCAAAGAAATTTCAAGGTGTTATAAATGCATTGCTTTGATTGGATTGCTGCAAAGGGATTGTAAATAGTGTTAATAATGTTGCAGGACAGTTATCCTGCTGTTTGAGGATTGGCAGAAGCGTGAAGCCTTGTTTGAATTGTTTGCATTACCCGGGAGAATGTTGCGTTATTTGATTAATTGATTCCTTCCAGAAGCTTCTGTAGAAACATTGTTTGGGACTCTTTGTAATTGGGTTGGGGGATTGTCAATAATACTTTAATGTAATTGATATGTGTGATTGGCTTGTAAGGGGAGCCACCCCTATGTAGTTTGGCCCCACAGGGTTTGTTGACCTGTAAAAGGAAGCCCCCATTTGGATTGGTGTCGATCGGGGTTGGACAGGCTAGATGCAGGAAGATTGTTCCCGATGTTGGGGAGGTCCAGAACAAGGGGTCACAGTCTAAGGATAAGGGGGAGTTCCTTTAGGGCCGAGATGAGGAAAACATTTTTCACACAGAGTGTGGTGAGTCTCTGGAATTCTCTGCCACAGAAGGTAGTTGAGGCCAGTTCATTGGCTGTATTTAAGAGGGAGTTAGATGTGGCCCTTGTGGCTAAAGGGATCAGGGGGTATGGAGAGAAGGCAGGTACAGGATACCGGGTTGGATGATCAGCCATGATCATATTGAATGGTGGTGCAGGCTCGAAGGGCCAAATGGCCTACTCCTGCACCTACTTTCTATGTCTATGTTTCTATGTTTCTGGAAGGGAGCTTGGGACTGCATTATCTTTTGGTAGTGTCTGCTTGCACGAGGGCGATGGGCTTGGACAGGCAGAGACAAGGATCAAACCCGTGGTGGTTTAGGCATCGTATAGGGGGATTTGTTGTTCGTTCAAAAAGAAAGTTTAGTTGGTCCAGTGCTTGACTCAGGGTTTTACTGAACTAGACTAAGGGGGGTAAGCTTTAGGAGCATATTTACATTAGCTTGTCTTAGGCATAGTCGTAAGATGGGGTACAGTCACCAGATTTTACTCGATCTGACAAGACTATGATAGTCGCCGGCAGTCGCCTAAAAAGTCACCAAAGTGGGACAGGCCCTTAAAGAACGTTTCCTTTGTGGAACTGCATTATACAAATTGGCAGGGGTGCTGAGGAAGAGGATTTTTTGGAAAGTATGAGGGATAGTTATCTAAATCAACATGTAGAGGAACCAACGAGAGAGCAGGCTATTTTGGACTGGGTATTGAGTAATTGAGTATTGAGTAATGAGGAAGGGTTAGTTAGCAGTCTTATTGTGCGTGCCCCCTTGGGCAAGAGTGACCATAATATGGTCGAGTTCTTCATTAGGATGGAGAGTGACATTGTTAATTCAGAAACAATGGTTCTGAACATAAGGAAAGGTAACTTTGAGGGTATGAGGCGTGAATTGGCCAAGATTGGCTGGCAATCAATTCTAAAAGGGTTGACGGTGGATACGCAATGGAAGACATTTAAAGACTGCATGGATGAACTACAAAAATTGTTCATCCCAATTTGGCAAAAGAATAGATCAGGGAAGGTAGTGCATCCGTGGATAACAAGGGAAATCAGGGATAGTATCAAAGCAAAGGATGATGCATACAAAGTAGCCAGAAAAAGCAGCATACCAGAGGACTGGGAGAAATTCAGAGACCAGCAGAGAAGGACAAAGGGCTTGATTAGGAAAGGAAAAATAGATTAGGAAAGAAAACTGGCAGGGAACATAAAAACTGACTGCAAAAGTTTTTATAGATATGTGAAGAGAAAGAGATTAGTTAAAACAAATGTAGGTCCCTTGCAGTCAGAAACAGGTGAGTTGATCATGGGAAACAAGGATATGGCAGACCAATTGAATAACTACTTTGGTTCCGTCTTCACTAAGGAAGACATAAATAATCTGCCGGAAATAGCAGGGGACCACAGGTCAAAGGAGTACTTGAGTGAAATCCAGGTTAGTCGGGAAGTGGTGTTGGGTAAATTGAATGGATTAAAGGCCGATAAATCCCCAGGGCCAGATAGGCTGCATCCCAGAGTACTTAAGGAAGTAGCTCCGGAAATAGTGGATGCATTAGTGATAATCTTTCAAAACTCTTTAGATTCTGGAGTAGTTCCTGAGGATTGGCGGGTAGCAAACGTAACCCCTCTTTTTAAGAAGAGGGGGAGAGAGAAAACGGGGAATTACAGACCAGTTAGTCTAACATCGGTAGTGGGGAAACTGCTAGAGTCAGTTATTAAAGATGGGATAGCAGCACATTTGGAAAGTGGTGAAATCATTGGACAAAGTCAGCATGGATTTACGAAAGGTAAATCATGTCTGACGAATCTTGTGGAATTTTTCAAGGATGTAACTAGTAGCGTGGATGGGGGGAGAACCAGTGGATGTGCTGTATCTGGACTTCCAGAAGGCTTTCGACAAGGTCCCACATAAGCGATTAGTATATAAACTTAAAGCCAAAGGCATTGGGGGTTCAGTATTGATGTGGATAGAGAACTGGCTGGCAAACAGGAAGCAAAGAGTAGGAGTTAACGGATCGTTTTCACAATGGCAGGCAGTGACTAGTGGGGTACCGCAAGGCTCTGTGCTGGGACCCCAGCTATTTACAATATACATAAATGATCTGGATGAGGGAATTGAAGGCAATATCTCCAAGTTTGCGGATGACACTAAGCTGGGGGGCAGTGTTAGCTGTGAGGAGGATGCTAGGAGAATGCAAGGTGACTTGGATAGGCTTGGTGAGTGGGCAAATGTTTGGCAGATGCAGTATAATGTGGATAAATGTGAGGTTATCCACTTTGGTGGCAAAAATAGGAAAACCAACTACTATCTAAATGGTGGCCGATTAGGAAAAGGGGAGATGCAGCGTGACCTGGGTGTCATGGTACACCAGTCATTGAAAGTAGGCATGCAGGTACAGCAGGCAGTGAAGAAAGCCAATGGTATGTTAGCTTTCATAGCAAAAGGATTTGAGTATAGGAGCAGGGAGGTTCTACTTCAGTTGTATAGGGTCTTGGTGAGGCCACACCTGGAGTATTGCGTACAGTTCTGGTCTCCAAATCTGAGGAAGGACATTATTGCCATAGAGGGAGTGCAGCGAAGGTTCACCAGACTGATTCCTGGGATGTCAGGACTGTCTTATGAACAAAGACTGCATAGACTCGATTTATACTCTCTAGAATTTAGGAGATTGAGAGGGGATCTTATAGAAACTTACAAGATTCTTAAGGGGTTGGACAGGCTAGATGCAGGAAGGTTGTTCCCGATGTTGGGGAGGTCCAGGACAAGGGGTCACAGCTTAAGGATAAGGGGGAAATCCTTTAGGACTGAGATGAGAAGGATTTTTTTCACACAGAGAGTGGTGGGTCTCTGGAACTCTCTGCCACAGAGGGTAGTTGAGGCCAGTTCATTGGCTATATTTAAGAGGGAGTTAGATGTGGCCCTTGTGGCTAAGGGGATCAGAGGGTATGGAGAGAAGGCAGGTACGGGATACTGAGTTGGATGATCAGCCATGATCATATTGAATGGCGGTGCAGGCTCGAAGGGCCGAGTGGCCTACTCCTGCACCTAATTTCTATGTTTCTATGTTTCTATACCCCATCTGAAAAAGTCATCTTAATTTCTCTGTCAAATATCAAGAAGTGAAGCTGCCAGGTTAAATAGCATAGATCACTGACAATAAACATGTTGATAAATGACAGTGTCTATTTATATATCATGGTGGAAAACATTTTAATTGTAAATCTTGTGGCAAGACTAAGTTCAGGCCATGTACTTTAGTTGTCTATCATTAAATGCTAAGTACAGGTTAGGGACATGGTTCAGTTCTAAAATTACATATAATCCTCATAGTTTGAAAATCAGGAATAGTCTGCCTGCTAACCTGTTCTTCCCACTGCTCAATATATTTCTGAGAACTATACTGCAAATGAACACTTGCCCTTCTATTGACTGAGGTGAGCATTATGTGTTGGAGAAGTGTGGATGTAGTCTCAAGTTTGAGATTTTACCGATTTCTGAGGGTTAATATTCAAATGGTCTAGATTCATGTAAGAAAAAAAACAGCAATGTGGGTGAAATCCTTGTGGTCTTTGGTTTGTCTGCAAAGGTACTGAAGCAAATGTCAGCACCTATAGGAGAAGAAACGAAATAAGTCATTGAGAAAGAACTTTGAGAACTGGAGGCTCATGCAATAATGGAAACACTTCCTTAGCAGAGCTGTTCCCATAGGAACACTTAAAATGATCATTAAAAATTCCTCTGTGTGCTCTTGATAGCTTAACAACCTCATTAGAAAAATGCAGAGGAATTTGTTATGAGGACACTAAGTACCAATGTAATCTCAAATTTTGCTTTGAATATTTTAATAACTATAATGAATTGTGCTAGTCAAAAAAATTCACTTAAAACAATTTATATTTTAGTGGAATCAAATGCTTTAAAATGCTGCGAAAATTCACAATTTGATTTTCGCATATTTAAATTCAAAATTATTTGGAGTAAACCTTGACTTTCCAAATCTCTGGGGTTCTATTTGGCTGTGAAATGGGATGCTAATAATAATCCTTTGAGATTGGCACAATGCGGACAAGATGAACCTTTGCTTTGAGCCTGTGTGTGTCAATATATGTGAGTGTGTAAGTGTACACATGGTTGTGTCTGTGTGTGTGTGCATGTCTATGTGTCTCTGAATATGTGTGTGTGTGTGTGTGTGTGTGTGTGTGTGTGTGTGTGTGTGTGTGTGTGTGTGTGTGTGTGTGTGTGTGTGTGTGTGTGTGTGTGTGTATATGCACAACCTGTAAGACATAATTAATTGAAAATGGTGGGAGAGAATGTAACCAAATAACCAATAGACAATAGACAATAGGTGCAGGAGTAGGCCATTTGGCCCTTCGAGCCAGCACCGACATTCAATGTGATCATGGCTGATCATCCCCATTCAGTACCCCGTTCCTGCCTTCTCCCCATATCCCCTGACTCCGCTATTTTTTAAGAGCCCTATCTAGCTCTCTCTTGAAAGCATCCAGAGAACCTGTCTCCACCGCCCTCTGAGGCAGAGAATTCCATAGACAAATCAAATGCTAATGTTGCTTCGGGAAAGATCTTGCATCACCAGCCACTGAAGCACCCTAACGACTATGCATCAGTCATTTGGGAATGGGGACTTGTGGGTCTGGGAGAAATCCTTTATGTTATTCAAAAGATATTTTGGTTGTGTTGAGTTTAGACAAGCAACAGACTGTAAAATGGATTTAAAAAATGCAAATGCTAGCACCAACACTACATTGCCCACTCACATCTTAACTTGAATGCTTTGCAATTATTCGATAAAAGCTAGAAAACCTCTACACCAAGGTGGTGGTGTACTTGCATTCAGAGGTATTTGTGCACCATTGTTGAGTAACAGAGACCATTGCAGCATGGAATTAATAGTTGGTACAGTTCTTCTCGTAAGGCTCAGAGAAAATTATTCGGTCTGTTTGGTTGGTGATATTTTCTGCTGCTTTACCTGCTCATATATCCCATATATTTGCTGTAAAGTTTTAGTTTTAGTTTTTAATTTTTGAGATACTGGAAACAGGCCCTTTGCCCCACCGAATCCGTGCCGATCAGTGATACCCGCACATTAACATTATCCTACATACATTAGGGACAATTCACATTTATACCAAGCCAACTAACCAACAAACCTGTCTTTGGAGTGTGGGAAGAAACCAAAGATCTCGGAGAAAACCAATGTAGGTCATGGGGAGAACCTACAAACTGTGCAGAAAAGCACCCTTAGTCAGGATCAAACCTGGGTCTCTGGCACTGTAAGGTAGCAACTCTACCGCCGCACATCCTCATATATAGAAACAGTTGTAGTATCCTTAATTTGTGATGAAAAGTCCCAAAATCCCTCATGGCCAACTGCTGATAAAAGGAAAACGAGTCCCTTATTTTTCCTTATGTTAGAGGCACCATGTAAATGAATATTGTTGCTATTGTTTCTGTATCTTTGCTGTTGAATGCACAAAAATGCCCTGTGTATATTAAACAAAATTTGTTTTAAAATATTTTCAAAAACTGTCCATAAAAGGTCACATTCCAGTGAGTGCATTCAAAAACAGAGCTCAGTTGTGAATATTGTTACATGGTCAGACAGAGTTAACAATGAATTACTAAGAATTCTTACAGCATAAATGTATTCATGGATGGATGGTTGCATTTTCCTTTTCAGTGGGAGATTTACTTTTATGCTGTCCTGCCCATCTTACACTGAATGTCTCCCATTTTTTTATAGAAAAGCAATGAAGAACTGAGCTTTCCTATAAACCATAAGCAGCAATCATGAAAGGGTTTATGGAGGATTAGTTCTCTCCTGAGGCAGCTTTCATATCCAACAGACTGTGCATGAACATTAAGGAGGCTGAACTTTTCACTCATTTCAGTGGTGGTTTATGTATTCCTTTTGATTTTGTGTGGACTTTTGTCTAATCCTGCTGGCTTTGTATCTCAAATTATTATTGCAGGGGCATCTTATTCAAAGCAAAAATGAATCATGGTCCAATGCTTTAAGTGTTGTGTATGTGCATTTGATATAAATATACTTACGTGCAACAAGCTAAATTTTTAAATGCTATATGTATCTATGTGTTTTAGCACAAACGTAGTTCTTTACGATGCCACAATGTTTTGGCAGGAAACAAATATTCAGGCACTCCATGCCCATGTGTTTAGAAATTAAAATTACGATCGTATGTGGTAATTGTTTTCAGAATGCTTTTGCTTTGGTTTTATGTGGTAAAAGGATTTTTAACTGCAGTGTGGCTGCATTTTTCAGGCACACACTTATGATCAACAGGATTTACATTGCTGATTACAGTCCAAGCCTCCCTTACCAGCCACATGATTCACAGTTGGTGATTCATAAAGAGCTTTGACCTTCGGTCATATCTTCTCATTTAAAAGTAGAACATGTTGGTCAACAGGTCAGGGGGCATCTGTGGAAAGAGAAACAGTGTTAATTTTTCTGATATGAAACCCGTTGTATGGTTTTGTAATACTAACTATGCTTCTCTTTCCACAGATGCTGCCCGATCCACACACTGTTTCCAGTTTTTATTTCAGATTTTCAGTGTCAGAGGCTTTTTGGGGTATTTTCTTCTGTCTTATTTATTTGATTGTTGCAATAATGTATTGCACAGTGGCACAGCTTGTGGAGCTACAGCCTCACAGTGCCAGAGTTCCGGGTTTGATCCTGACCTCGGGTGCTGTCTCTGTAGAGTTTGCATGTTCTCCCTGTGACCACGCGAGTTTCCTCCGGGTGTTCCGGTTTATGTCCCACATTCTAGAAACAGGCGAGTCTGTGGGGTAATTGGCCTCTGTAAATTGTCTTCAGTTTGTGGGGAGTGGATGTGAAAGTGGGATAACATAGAAGTAGTGTGAACGGGTGATTGATGGTCGTTGTGGACTCAGTTGACCGAAGGGCTTGTTTCCATGCTGTATCTTTCAATCAATCGGTCAATCATCACACACATGAAAACTCAAGTTGTAAATTTGGCATGGCTGCCTGTGCTAATAACAACAAATTGTTTTCAGAAGACTGATATTTTGACCCCAGTTAAATTTACTATTTCGTTTGATGTAGTATAAATGGGGAGTTTTCTTTTAATCTTTATTTTCTTGCTCGTAGGAATGAAATGTTGAAATTATGCTGTTAATGGACTTTAACTTAAGATGATGAATGACCTCAGTGAGAGTAGCACACAATTCGATATGAGTATTGACAATTGCTATTTTTTTGGATATGTGCAATGCTCAGGAATATAAATGCAGTAAAGCTCCATTAATCTCTACTCAATTGTTTGGAAAGCCTAACATTTCAACATCTGCCTCAGTGAGTACTGGTTCCCATGCTTCCTTTAATATCTGGCTCCTGGTTCTTGAACTGCCATTAACACCAGTCTTCTTCTTCTTTCGTATGGCGTGCACAGCCTAAAGTTGTCGGACAACTTGTTCTATTTGATCTTATTTGATTGTGCACGCCGGGTTGATTGGATTTGTTGAAACAGGGTGGACCACGTGAAGGTTGCAATCTCCCACCCCATTAACACCAGTTAATGGTTTTGTATGGTTTTGCAATACTAACTCTGCTTCTCTTTCCACAGATGCTGCCTGATCTGTACACTGTTACCAGCATTTTCTGTTTTATTTCAGATTTTCAGTGTCAGCTCCAGTTCCCATTCTCTCTTTAATGCACTGGGGCATTAACTGAAGCTCTGTTTTTGATATGTGTCGGAAGGAACTGCAGAAGGGTCTGCAGAAGGAACTGCAGAAAGGAAGAAGGGTCACGATCCAAAACATCACCCATTCCTTCTATCCAGAGATGCTGCATGTCCTACTGACTTACTCCGGCATTTTGTGTCTCTGCTCTGTTTTTGATACTCCTTTTAACACAGTCACACTCTGTTACATATGCCCCTTTAAACAATGAGGTCTCATTTTCTGTACATCTTTCATTCTCTTTTTAACACAACTTCAGTTTTCATTTTCCCTTTAACTCAACCCCAGTTTCAAGAAGATAGACTCAAAATGCTGGAGTAACTCAGCGGGTCAGGCCGCATCTCTGGAGAAAAGGAATAGGTAACGTTTTGGGTTGAGACCCTTCTTCAAAAGGAGAGTTAGCGGAGAGGGAAACTAGAGCTATGAAAAGATATGAAGAACAGATGAATGAAAGGTATGAAATGAACAAATCAAAGCTATCAAGGATGATCAAGGAAAGGTGGTCCATTCGAGTGGGGGAGGGAGGGAGAGAGAAGGAATGCAAGGGTTATTTAAAATAAGAGAAATCAATGGGTTGGGTTGTAAACTGGGTTGTAAGCTGCCCAAGCAAAATATGAGGTGCTGTTCCTCCAATTTGTGTTTGGCCTCACACTGACTGTAGAGGAGGCCCAGGCCAGAAAGGTCAGCATAGAAATGGGAAGAGGGGTTAAGATGTTTGGCAACCGGGAGATCACACAGGCCAAGGCAGTCTGAGCAAAGGTGTTCAGCGAAACAAAGGGTCTCAACCCAAAATGTCACCTACTCCTTTTCTCCAGAGCTGTTGCTTGACCAGCTGAGTTACTAAAGCATTTTGTGTCAATCTTCGGTGTAAACCAATTTCTGCAATTTGTTCCTACTCAGTTTCAACACCTCCTTGAACTCACCAGGGCTCCATTTCACGCAATTCCATTAACCTCATTGGGCTCCAGTTCCAGCTTTCCCTTGAACTCACCTGATCTGTTTCCCATGCTCCATTTAAAATGACCTAGCTCAGTTCATTAACTCTGGAGTTTTACCAAAATCTGATTATATTGTCCATAAACATAATAACACGACCAACACTTAGGAAAGTATGTCTCAAATAGGTTTCAGGTGTTTGAAAAATTAAATAATTAGTGAAGGTGTCCTGAGACAAGCACAATCTTTCTCTCACAAGAACGCAGCTTAAATGTGAAAATGGGTCAACTCTCAATGGGTTGGTTAACCACCATTAATAAATTGTGGATTTGAACCTCACTTAAGGCTCTTTGTGTATAATCTAGGCTGCTTCCTGAGGGCATAGGCATGACAATAAGGCCTGAGACTTCTTCTTATGACCTGTTTTCTGGACGGAACCAGTAAACTTAGAAAGAGAGCACAAAGAGAAAATAATGAAAGGCCTAGATAGAACAGATGCGGAGAGGATGTTTCCATTGGTGTGAAAGTCTAGGAACAGAAAGCACAGCCTTAGAATAAAAGACCATACCTTTAGAATGGAGATGAGGAGGAATTTATTTGTCCAAAGGGTGGCAAATCTGTGGAATCCATTGCCATACATGACAGCGGAGGCCAAGTCATAGGATATTTTTAAAGCGGTGATTGATAGTTTATTGATAAGTAAAGGCATCAAAGGTTGGGGGCAGAAGGGAGTAGAATGCAATCGAGAGGGAAAATTAGATCAGCCACTATCGAATGCCGGAGAAGGCTCGATGGGCCATTTGGCCTAATTCTGCTTCAATGTCATGGTCTTAACCAATGAAAAAGGATATCAGGCAGGTGCACTTTAAATGATTAAATGTTATCTATTTTATGTCCTACCCCAAAATAATAAATTTCACTGCATTTTTCTTAATCACAGCTGGCAGAGTTGCTGCCTCATTGTACCAGAGACCCGGATTTGATCCTGACCTCAGGTGCTGTCTCTGTCTCTATAACCACCTGGGTTTCTTCCGGGCACACCAGTTTCGTCCTACATTCTAAAGACATGTTGGTTTGTAGGTTAATCAGCCTTCATAAAATTGCCCCTAATGTGTCAGGAGTAGCTGAGATAGTGCAATGACATAGAACTAATGTAGACTGATGATCCATGGTTGGAGGGAACTGCAGATGCTGGATTATACCAAAGATAGACACAAAATGCTGGAGTAAAGGGCCTGTCCCACTTGGGCGTCACTTGCGCGTCGTTTACGTGACATCATTTACGTGACATGACGC
The DNA here is from genome assembly GCA_963514005.1 of Raja brachyura. Next base: position 148,876,418 of record OY740781.1, read on the forward strand.
ACGACCCGCACGCACGGCGGAGTGCATTACGCGCGCATGGTGTGTGGAGACGTAGGCAGTGATGCGCGGTCACGCACGGCACCCCAGGATTTGGGGATTCACAAAATCTTTGCGCGTCACACAGGTGACGCCCAAGTGGGACAGGCCATTTACTCAGCAGGTCAGGCAGCATCTCCGGAGAAAAGAAATAGGTGATGTTTTGGGTCGGAACCCGGAACTGAGTTTGAAGAAGAGTTCCGACCTGAAACATCATCTATTCCTTTTCTACAGAGATGCTGCCTGACCAATTGAGTTACTCCAGCATTTTGTACCTATCTTGATCCATGGTTGACATGGACTCGGTTTGCCAAAGGGCCTTTTTCCATGCTGTTTCTCTAAACTAAACAAATATAACCAAAATATAGCAAATTAACTCATTGTATGCAACATTTCTGTTTTCTGTGAGATCATTTTATGAGCATAATGAAAATTTCCATACATTTCAGTTATTGGTTAAATGAAATGTGAATATGCTGCCGAAATAGACTTCTTTTTGCTTTTCATATATTAATGGAAGAAACGAGGTGGAAGAGATTCTCTGCATTTTCAAGAGTGAATTCCAAAGGAGGACATAAGAGAGCAATAACTAAAGGAAGTAAGAACAGCCTTGGGGCAGAATTCTCTTTTGCCTCGGGCCAGGCAAAGTTAGAAATATCTTGGTTTCGTGTTTTGCGCATAATCTGGCAATAACCGAGGTCAAAGTGACCACTGACTTTTTATGTTACCACTGCCTTCAGTTGCCAACATTTGTTGGACAGTTTACTTTGATTAGATCCAAAGATTGCATGCATTGGATTAATTTCCCACAACTTAGAATACATGAATTCTCTCATGGGCTATGAGTCTCCAGAGAAACTAGCAGCTGCTTTCAATCTTACAACGGGTCAGATCATGCTGCAGGAGGGCATCTTACAGTGTAAACTATTAACTAGACATCTCTCTGCTGCCTTTTTGCTGGAAATATATATTTTTGCAGCATAGCCTGTGGAATTATAAGTGTTTGGAGTGGAGGCGAGGGCAATAGGGTAATGGCACTTTAATGACAAGCAAGGCCAACAGTGCACTTCCTAAGCAATGAGGCAAGGATGGAGAAGGAAATAAAGAAATGATAAAATTAAAATAAAATCATACGCAGCAGGGGAGATAAATATAAAGGGAAAAAACAAGGAAACACATCAAATAAAGGAAAAAAGCTTTAACAATGTTGAAAACTCACACTGTTAACTACCTTTAAAAAATGAAATGGAACATTCTAAAATACTTATTTTCTGGTTGAGTGAGTTTCATTGACTTTGCATTGACAATAATTCCGCAGACTAAACAGGATAGCCCCTAAAACAAGGCATGTGTGCAAATTGAAAGGCAGGCCACATCATTCCCTTTTTGAACAATGCAGGCTGCACATAAATGTTGTTCTCTCTGCTTGCTTACATGATCTGTGACTAGCCACTACTATTGTACTCTCGAACAGCCAACCACCCAGACAGGATGGCCAGAACTTTTTAAGCTAGTTTGGGCCAACCCGTTCCTATCGATTTGCAGATGGACTGTAATTGTAACAGGTTCTAATTCTGAAATTATGGGCAATCATGAATACCATGACATGGTTAACAAAGTGTTAGTCATAGAGTCATTATAGACAATAGATAATAGGTGCAGGAGTAGGCAATTCGGCCCTTCGAGCCAGCACCGCCATTCAATGTGATCATGGCTGATCAGCCCAAATCAGTACCCCGTTCCTGCCTTTTCCCCATATCCCCTGACTCCGCTATCTTTAAGAGCCCTATCCAGCTCTCTCTTGAAAGCACCCAGTGAACCTGCCTCCACCACCCTCTGAGGCAGAGAATTCCACACACTCACAACTCTCCGTGAGAAAAAGTGTTTCCTCGTCTCCGTTCTAAATGGCTTACCCCTTATTCTAAACTGTGGCCCCTAGTTCTGGACTTCCCCAACATCGGGAACATGTTTCCTGCCTCCAGCGTGTCCAAACCCTTAACAATCTTATATAACTAGATATAGTTTCAATCAGATCCCCTCTCATCCTTCTAAACTCCAGAGTGTACAAGCCCAACTGTTTCATTCTCCCAGCATATGACAGTCCCGCCATCCCGGGAATTAACCTTGTAAACCTACGCTGCACTCCCTCAATAGCAAGAATGTCCTTCCTCAAATTAGGGGATGAAAACTGCACACAATACTCTAGGTGCGGTCTCACTAGGGCTCTGTACAACTGCAGAAGGACCTCTTTGCTCCTATACTCGACTCCTCTTGTTATAAAGGCCAACATGCCATTCGCTTTCTTCACTGCCTGTTGTACGTGCATGCTTACTTTCATAGACTGATGAACAAGGACCCCCAGATACCGCTGTACTTCCCCTTTTCCCAACTTCACGCCATTTAGATAGTAATCTGCCTTCCTGTTTTTGCTACCAAAGTGGATAACCTCACATTTCTCCAAATTAAACATTATCTGCCATGCATCCGCCCACTCCCCCAACCTTTCCAAGTCACTCTGCATTCTCATAGCATCCTCCTCACAGTTCACACTGCCACCCAGCTTTGTGTCATCTGCTAATTTGCTAATGTTACTTTGAATCCCTTCATCTAAATCATTGATGTATACTGTAAATAGCTGCGGTCCCAGCATCGAGCCTTGTGGTACCCCACTAGTCACTGCCTGCCATTCTGAAAGGAACCCGTTAATCCCCACTCTGTTTCCTGTCTGCCAACCAATTTTCTATACATGTCAGCACTCCACCCCCAATACCATGTGGCCTAATTTTGCCCACTAATCTCCTATGTGGGACCTTATCAAATGCTTTCTGAAAGTCCAGGTACTCTACATCCACTGGCTCTCCCTTGTCCATTTTCCTAGTTACATCCTCAAAAAATTCCAGAAGATTAGTCAAGCATGATCTCCCCTTCATAAATCCATGCTGACTCGGACCAATCCTGTTACTGCTATCCAAATATGCGGCCATTTCATCTTTTATAATTAACTCCAGCATCTTCCCCACCACCGATGTCAGACTAACTGGTCTATAATTCCCTGTTATCTCTGTTGTGCCTTTCTTTAAAAGTGGGATAACATTAGCTACCCTCCAATCCACAGGAACTGATCCCGAATATAGAACATTGGAAAATTATCACCAATGCATCCACAATTTCTACAGCCACTTCCTTAAGTACCCTGGGATGCAGATCATCAGGCCCTGGGGATTTATCAGCCTTCAGTCCCATCACCATTTCGTGCCTAATGTGGATTTCTTTCGGTTCCTCCGTCACCCCAGATTCTCTGGCCACTACTATATCAGGAAGATTGTTTGTGTCCTTTGTGAAGACGGATCCAAAGTACCTGTTCAACTCATCTGCCATTTCCTTGTTCCCCATAATAAATTCACCTTTTTCAGTCTTCAAGGGTCCAACTTTGGTCATAACTAATTTTTTCCTCTTCATATACCTAAAGAAGCTTTTACTATCCTTCTTTATATTCTTGGCTAGCTTACCTTCGTACCTCATCTTATCCCCCCGTATTGTCTTTTTGGTTATCTTCTGTTGCTCTTTAAACATTACCCAATCCTTTTGTTTCCCGCTCATCTTTGCTACGTTGTACTTCTCTTTTGTTTTTATACTGTCCCTGACGCCCCTTGTCAGCTACAGTCGCCCCTTACTCTCCTTGGAATCTTTCTTCCTCCTAGGAATGAACTGATCCTGCACCTTCTGTATTATTCCTAGAAATACCTTCCATTTTTGTTCCACTGTCATCCCTGCTAGTGTATCTTTCCAGTCAACTTTGGCCAGCTTCTCCCTCATGGCCACATAATCCCCTTTATTCAACTAACACTGACACCTCCGATCTACCCTTCTCCCTCTCCAATTGTAGATTAAACCTGACCATGTTATGGTCACTATTTCCTAATGGCTAATTAACCTCGAGGTCCTTTATCAAATCCGGTTCATTACATAACACTAAATCCAGAATTGTCGTCTCCCTGGTCGGCTCCAATACAAGCTGCTCTCAGAATCCATCATGAAGACACTCTACAAAGTCTCTTTCTTGGGGTCCAGTACCAACCTGATTTTTCTATGTCCAGGCTACTGTTTGTGGACCTGTTAGGGTCCCATTAGGGTCATTTTACCCATACAATTCCTTAGTTCTATCCATACTAACTCCACATCTCCCGTTTCAATGTCACCCCTTGCAAGGGACTGAATTTTATTCCTCACCAACAGTCGACCATCAACCCCCATCTACACCAGTACTACCAGCCTGCATTTGGCCATATACCTCCAAACCTATCCTATCCATATACCCGTTTCTTTAATATTGTGATAGTATTTGCCCCAACTACCTCCTCCGGCAGTTCACTCCATACACCCACCACCCTTTGTGTGAAAATGGTGCCCTTCACGTTGCTATTAAATCTTTCTCCGCTCATCTTAAACCTACAGTATGTGCTCTGGTTCTTGGGTTTCCGACTCTAAAAGACTCTGTTACCTACCTATTCCTTTAACTTAAGTCCTAGCCTACCAAGCTCTCCCTGCAGCTCAGGCTCTCGAGTCCTGGCAACATCCTGATGAATCTTCTCTGCACCGTTTCCAGCTTAACAACATCTTTCCTATAACACGGTGTCCAAAACTGAACACAATACTCTAAATGTGGTCTTACCAATGTCTTGTACAACCGTAATATAAACTCCCAACTTGAATACTCTGACTGATGAAGGCCAATGTGCTGAAAGCCTTCTTGACCACCCTATCTACTTGTGACACCACTTTAATAGAACTATGTATCTGCACTCCTAGATCCCTCTGCTCTACAAGAAGATCATTCATAATGTAGGTCCTGTCCTGGTTTGACTTCCCAAAATCCAACACCTCACATTTCTATGTATTAGACTCCATTAGCCATTCCTTAGCTAACTTGCTCAACTGCTCAAGATCCTGCTGCAATTTTTGACAACCATCTTCACTATCTGCAATACCACCCACTTTAGTATAATCTGCAGATTTACTAATCATGCCTTGTATGTTCTAATCCAAATCATTGCTATAGATGACAGTAATGAGCCCAGCACCGAACCCTGAGGCACACCACTAGTCACAGGCCTCTGGTCCAAAAAACAACCTTCCACCATCACCCTCTGCTTTCTTCCATGAAGCCAATTTTCTATCCAGTCAGATGGTTTTCCTTGGATCCCATGCAATCTAATTAAAGATGGTTAATAGACCATACTGTGGTAAAATGGGAAATTGACAATTTTTACATTAAAAACGGAAGCATATTACCTAAATGGCGAGAAGAGACAGAGCTTGAAGATTCAAGTGATCTGTGTGTCTTTGTGCATGATTTGGAAAAGACTTGTATTTAGGTACAGAAGGAATTAGGAAAACTAATATAATATTATCCTTTATTGCAAAGTAAATGGACAGAATACAAAAGTAGGTTAGTTACAGTATGTTTCGGTGGAACATTGGTGAGACCACATTTAGAATATTGTATACTGTGTTGTTCTCCTTATTTAAGGAACAATGTAAATGCATGCAAAGAAAATTAGAAAAGGGTCACTGGACCAATTGCTGGAAAGACCAGTCTATTGTAAGATGAACAGTCCAGAACTGTATTTGTTACAGTTGAAGAATGGTTTAGATTCGAAATGTCATCCATTCCTTCTCTCCACAGATGCTGCCTGTCCCGCTTAGTTACTCTAATATTTTGTGTCTATCTTCTGTATTTGATATAGTTTAGAAGGGGGTAAAATGTGACTTGTTTGAAACATATAAGGCCCTGAGGAGTCTCACCAAGGTGGATATGGGAAGGGATATTCCCTCTACTAAGACAATCTAGAACCCAGGTTCAAAATAGTAAAATAAGGGATAGCCATTTAAGCCATTAAGAGATGTGAATTGGCCAAGATAGACTGGCAGGTGATTCTTAAAGGGTTGACAGTGGATGTGCAATGGAAGGTATTTAAAGACTGCATGGATGAAGTACAAAAGTTGTTCATACCAGTTTGGCAAAAGAATAAATCGGGGAAGGTGGTGCATCCATGGATAACAAGGGAAATCAGGGATAGTATAAAAACAAAAGATGAGGCATACAAATTTGCCAGAAAAAGCAGCCTACCGGAGGACTGGGAGAAATTCAGAATCCAGCAGAGGAGGACAAAGGGCTTAATTAGGAAAGGGAAAATAGATTATGAAAGGAAACTGGCAGGGAACATAAAAACTGACTGCAAAAGTTTTTATAGATATGTAAAGAGAAAGAGACTAGTTAAAACAAATGTTGGTCCCTTGCAGTCAGAAACAGGTGAATTGATCATGGGGAACAAAGACATGGCAGACCAATTGAATAACTACTTTGGTTCTGTCTTCACTAAGGAAGACATAAATAATCTGCCGGAAATAGCAGTGGAACGGGGGTCAAATAAGATGGAGGAACTGAGTGAAATCCAGGTTAGCCGGGAGGTGGTGTTGGGTAAATTGAACGGATTGAAGGCCGATAAATCCCCAGGGCCAGATAGTCTGCATCCCAGAGTACTCAAGGAGGTAGCCACAGAAATAGTGGATGCATTAGTGATAATTTTTCAAAATTCCTTAGATTCTGGAGTAGTTCCTGAGGATTGGAGGGTAGCTAATGTAACCCCACTTTTTAAAAAAGGAGGGAGAGAGAAAGCGGGGAATTACAGACCAGTTAGTCTAACATCGGTAGTGGGGAAACTGCTAGAGTCAGTTATTAAAGATGGGATAGCAGCGCATTTGGAAAGTGGTGAAATCATTGGACAAAGTCAGCATGGATTTACGAAAGGTAAATCATGTCTGACAAATCTGATAGAATTTTTCGAGGATGTAACTAGTAGAGTGGATAAGGGAGAACCAGTGGATGTGTTATATCTAGACTTTCAGAAGGCTTTCGACAAGGTCCCGCATAAGAGATTAGCATACAAACTTAAAGCACACGGTATTGGGGGTTCAGTATTGATGTGGATAGAGAACTGGCTAGCAGACAGGAGGCAAAGGGTAGGAGTAAACGGGTCCTTTTCAGAATGGCAGGCAGTGACTAGTGGGGTGCCGCAAGGCTCAGTGCTGGGACCCCAGCTATTTACAATATATATTAATGATTTGGACGAGGGAATTCAATGCAACATCTCCAAATTTGCAGATGATACCAAGCTGGGGGGTATAGTTAGGTGTGAGGAGGATGCTTGGAGGCTGCAGGGTGATTTGGATAGGCTGAGTGAATGGGCAGATGCATGGCAGATGCAATACAATGTGGATAAATGTGAGGTTATCCACTTTGGTGGCAAAAACATGAGGGTAGACTATTATCTGAATGGTGGCAGATTAGGTAAGGGGGAGATGCAACGAGACCTGGGTGTCATGGTACACCAGTCATTGAAAGTAGGCATGCAGGTGCAGCAGGCAGTGAAGAAAGCAAATGGTATGTTAGCCTTCATAGCGAAAGGATTTGAGTATAGGAGCAGGGAGGTTCTACTGCAGTTGTACAGGGTTTTGGTGAGGCCACACCTGGAGTACTGCGTACAGTTTTGGTCTCCAAATCTGAGGAAAGACATCCTTGCCATAGAGGGGGTACAGAGAAGATTCACCAGACTGATTCCTGGGATGTCAGGACTTTCATATGAGGAAAGATTGGATAGACTCGGTTTGTACTCGATGGAATTTAGAAGATTGAGGGGGGATCTTATAGAAACCTACAAAATTCTTAAGGGGTTGGACAAGCTAGATGCTGGAAGATTGTTCCCGATGTTGGGGGAGTCCAGAACAAGGGGTCACAGTCTAAGGATAAGGGGGAATTCCTTTAGGACCGAAATGAGGAAAACATTCTTTACACAGAGAGTGGTGAGTCTCTGGAATTCTCTGCCACAGAAGGTAGTTGAGGCCAGTTCATTGGCTATATTTAAGAGGGCGTTAGATGTGGCACTTGTGGCTAAAGGGATCAGGGGGTATGGAGAGAAGGCAGGTACGGGATACTGAGTTGGATGATCAGCCATGATCACATTGAATGGCGGTGCAGGCTCGAAGGGCCGAATGGCCTACTCCTGCACCTATTTTCTATGTTTCTATGTTTCTAAGACAAAGATGAGGATAAACTATTTCGCTGAGAGGGTTGTGAGGCATTGTAGCTCTTTTTTCTCAAAGGGCAATGGAAGAAGAAATTTTGCACATTTTAATGGCAGAGATAGACTATATAGACTCCTGATAATCAAGGAAGTTTATCAGGTAAAGGCTAGGATGCAGAATTCTATCCTTGCTCTGCCTGGGAGAAGGGAGAGCAAGAGCATAAGTATGGGACACAGAAGAGTTGGGAGTGAGGGATAAATCTTTGACTGCGGGTGGGGGGGGTGTGGGGATATCAATTTACTAAAGAAAGAGGGCATCACGGATGTCCTAGAATGGAAGCTTCATCTTGGGAGCAGATGGGGTAGAGGCAGAGAAAATGAGAGTCGGGGATAGCATCTTTGGAAGAAACAGAATGGGAAGAGTGCAGTCCAGATATCTGTGAGAATTTGATGTATTTATTAGACGTCAGTCGATAGGAGGTATGGAGTCAGAGACATCAAAGTAAAAGTAAAGTATCCTTTATTTAAAAACAAAACATACAATAAACACATATCCAACACCACAATGAGTTCACCAGGCACCTCCTCACTGTGGTGGGTGAAGGCAAAAGTCTTAAGTCCCTGTCTTCCTCCCTCCTAGTTCTCTCTCTGCGCTGAGGCGATCCAGGCCGCCGCTGCAGCACCGCAGCTTCGTGGGCCGCCGCCATCGAAGCACTGCAGCTCAGAACCAGGCAGCTGCCGCTGGAGCACTGCAGCTCTAAGCGGACCGCCGCAGCCGCTGGAGCACTGCAGCTCTGCGGGCCGCCGCCGCCAGAGCACCGCAGCTCCGAACCAGTTACCAATGCCCTTAGAGTCTATAGATAGTTGATACTAATAACAGAAATTTTTGGCAAGTCATGCAAATCTGTTCCATCTCCAAACTCAAGATGATATTTGAGCTACTTGGTAACTACCTTAAACAGCAACTGTGGCCCGATTTCCGAGCCAGTCTTGCAAGACAATCTTGGTCCTTATACTGAACCTGCCCAATTCTAACCTGCTTGAAAAGCTAATATTGTACATTGTACATTTACCGTTCAAAGTAGAAGCATTGAAACATAGAAAATAGAGGCAGGAGGAGGCCATTTGGCCCTTCGAGCCAGCACCGCCATTCATTCTGATCATGGCTGATCGTCCGCTATCAATAACCCGTGCCTGCCTTCTCCCCATATCCCTTGACTCCACTAGCCCCCAGAGCTCTATCCAACTCTCTCTTAAATCCATCCAGTGATTTGGCCTCCACTGCCCTCTGTGGCAGGAAATTCCATAAATTCACAACTCTCAGGGTGAAAAGGTTTTTTCTCACCTCAGTCTTAAATGACCTCCCCTTTATTCTAAGACTGTGGCCCCTGGTTCTGGACTCACCCAACATTGGGAACATTTTTCCTGCATCTAGCTTGTCTCCTTTTATAATTGTATATGTTTCTATAAGATAACCCCTCATCCTTCTAAGCTCCAGTGAATACAAGCCTAGTCTTTTCAATCTTTCCTCATATGACAGTCCCGCCATCCCAGGGACTGAGATGCTCTCTGCGAGAGAGATCCGGGATACTCTATCAAGGTCCTTTCCGCCTTCATTCTTTAGATCTGTAGTAAAAATGAGGAAAATTGTTTAAAATTATCTCTCTCCCTTCTCTCTTGCAGAGATTCCCCCCTGTTTAGGCCTGTGATCAGTTTCTTGTCGGTTTCACAAAACAGTTTCAGTTCTTCCTGATGTTTCTCGCTGTGAAGTTTACTTTCCTTCCCTTCAGTGTTCAGGCACAGTGCTTGAGCTGTCTCAGTGATACTCGCCAAGGCCCGATTTACTTTGAGGGTGCGGTCTGCAATCTCCTCTCTACACTCCGGGCAGTAGTTTGTCCCAAAACTGTGTGATACAGGAACGGCAGAAGTTGTGCCCGCACTCCAGTATAACCGGATTGCTGAAGAAATCTAGGCAAATGGGACAAATCGCGTCCTCGGTTAAACTCTGGATCTGGTGTTTGGAAGCCGTTTAAACTCCGAGTACTTCCTGCTTCAAAATCCTTCCCGCACAGAACCGCAGGTGTCTAGTGCGCTGCAGTGCACGGGGAATTGATTTTGTGTTGAATAATGTTGTTTTGCTGCGAGTGTTCAGGGCGAAGAGCCTCTGCCAATCTCCCACTGATTTCACATCCGCAAGAGGCAGCCAACACATTAAACGAGCTGATAATGTCTCAATCATTTGTAATGTATAACTAAGTATACACCTTACCAAACTGCAAGTGGTCCCTTAATTGTCGAGCAGCACAGGTACAGTGCGTGGAACCTCTGGCCAGCTTTCTTGCTGCCAGCAACTTCAGTGAACCGCTTCTGCCAATAAAGACATGGGATGCATTGTCGCCGAAACTATGAAACCTTGCTCGTTCCAATAGCTTGTGCTTCGCTCTCCAGGTTTCACCTATGGAAAAGTCTTACCTGAATAGAAGATTCGGCAGCCAACTGTAATGTCCCCCTGAGAGCAGTGTTCACTGCATATGTGTTTGGGATGGTAACTTTCTTGCCAGGTATAGACCTCTGGCACATGCCCTGATCCCTTGGGCATGCTCTATGGCTATACCCTCAGACTCGGCGTTAAACTATACCAATCCCACATGCTCTCCTCTTACATGAGGGAGCCATAAAGCAGGCCTGCTACAAAGCCCTGCTGACACAATTTCCCATCTAGGGCCATTAGTACCAATTTGCTGTAATGAACACTGTTTGTCCATCATCGTGACTTTATTAATTTCAGCTAGTGTTAACAATGACCTAGATGGCACTTAATAATTAACCATTTAACAAAATAACTGTTGCTCTACTTACACAGCTGAATTGCATCTATACACTTAACAATTAGTCTAACGATTAGAACTGTTTTTTTAACAACAACTGTTACCAAAGTCTATTGACTGCAATCTGTTGCCCAGGCCGGCATCATGGCCAATTGAATACCTAAAAGTAAATACCAACATCCTACAAGTCTATTTGATAGGAACTTAATCTAACTGGATAGAGGAGCCCAATTTCTCAAATATAGTTTGAGACTTAACAGTGGATTTTAGCACATATATAACCAGCGTTTTTTAAAACTGTGAATAGTTCTCTTTGAATGCTTTTTTTGTCATCATTCTGTTATATTGCCTTATCCTAACAATGCCTCCTCACCCCCCATGATCACTGTAAATCGGAATACTCTACTAAACTGTTATTCCCATAAAGCAGGCCTAACAAGGTACCGCTGGCGCCCATGAAGCAGCCCTGAACAAAGGTGCTGCTGGCACGGCCTTTCCCATAGGCCAGTCTTTGCCATAGATTTGGCATTCTCATGAAGCAGCCCTGAGCAAAGGTGCTGCTGGCATAACCTCTACAATAGGCTAGCCTACCATAACTTGGCATTCCCCTGGAGCAGTCCTGGCAAAGGTACTGCTGGCACCGCCTCTGCAATAGGCTTGCCTGCCATAGTTTGGCATCCCCATGAGCAGCCCTGAGCAAAGGTGCTGCAGGCACAGCCTCTCCTATAGGCTAGCCTGCCATAGCTTGGCATCCCTATGAGCAGTCCTAAACAAAGGTAAGGCTGGCACAACCTTTCCCATTGGCTGGCACTGCCATAACTTGGCATTCCCATGAAGCAGCCCTACCCAAAGGTGCTGCTGGCACAGCCTCTCCAATAGGCTGACACTGCCAAAACTTTACTGCTGACCCTACTCCTGCTGAAGAAGTGTCTCTAAATTAATTCCAAGAGGTGAAACCTCCCAACTTTCCTAATTGGACTGACTATTTTTGTCAGTTGTCCCCATATCCTGGGGATTATTGTAGTTTGGGAACCCCATAGGTGAATTTCCCCTCCCCGGGAATCCATATAAATATATAATATATATATAAATATATACCCGCGGTACCCTCCTGGCACCCAGGCTAATCATTTGTGTGAGTTAACCCCATTTCCTGGGGACCACTGTGGTCTGGGAACCGCATATACTTGGGTTTCCCCTGCACCGGGAACCCAGCCTAACCATTTAGGTTAATTGTAACCCCATGTGCTGGGGCCTACTGCGATGTAAAACCGCATATACCTGGGTTTCCCCTCCACCGGGAACCCAGGCTGACCGTTCAGGTCCGTTAAGCCCCATCCCCTAGGGACTACTGCGGTCTAGAACCGCACTATTCTTGGGTATCCCCTCCCCGGGACCCCAACGTGTGGAGTCACTGACCGCGTTATCAGTGACTCCGATCATGAACCCGACATTCCCAGCTCTCCGCTTCCGCGGTCAGACCAGGGTTTTCCCCCAAAGCCCTAGGCTGGTTCACTCGTCGGCCATCGCGAATATCCCGCAAAAAACCCCGGAGATTCCTGCAGGAGACCTAGAACAGGCAAGAAATAGCACTTACCTGAAACTTTTTTAGACTTACCGTTGGAGGAGCTGCGCTGCTCCACAGTGTCTGCACGAAAGCCTCTGACGCAATGACGCACGAACGGCTGTACGGGGTTCTTCACGTAGTCACTCATGTGACTCCAAAGTAAAATCAAAGACTTGTCCCACCCCCATTCCTTCTTCTCCCTGCTCCCTTCTCTGGCAGAATGTACAGAAGCTTGAAAGTGCACACCACCAGTCTCAGGAACAGAATCTTCCCCTCTGTTATCAGGCTTCTGACAGTTCTTCCATAAGCTAGGGAACTGTCTAATTCACTTCTACCCCATTAGGGACATTGGATTTTATCTATAGAACTGATGTGCTACAATGCTGAGAATTATACATTGCATTCTGTATCTTCCCATTTGCTTTATCTATTCTTGTTGGGTTTGACGATCATATTTATGTATAACGTTGTCTCATCTGATTGGATAGTATGCAAAACAAAGCTTTTTATTGTACTTGATAGACAAGACTATAATAAAACTCAACCTAAACCTAAACCATATTGTGAGATCATTGATGACTATCTCTGTTATCAATCATTAGGATGAAAAGTATGTTAACCTTCCCACAGTTATACTCACAGCTTCATACCGAATTTACATTGGATTTGCTATATATTTTATGCCAAATGGCTAGATTATTCAAATTCACCTTGAATCAGTACCATTGTTTTACTCTTTGACAGATTGTGCTTGATTTCATTTGGACTGGCTCCAGTATAACAGCTGGAATCAGAACCATATTCCAGCTCAACGCAGTAATAAATCCAATCCCCTTTCTCAAGGCTGGTAGATAGTTACCAGTGACAAGTTACATCGCTGTTTGACAATGTGCACTAGGGATGCTATGGAGCAGGAAGATGAAAAAAACTATACTCCTTTCATATTTGAACACAATAAGCATAGTGGGATGTTAACCTTCAAACAAAATTAGAAGCTGTGAATAATGTAGCATGCCAGTGAGGCAGCATCATTCCAGAACTGCTGCATTTGCCGCAGAAGTCATCTTTTTGACTTGCAACAACAGCAGATAAGAAACCTATTTAATGGCATAGCCAATAAACAAGAACACAAATGCTTACAAACGTTTCTGTCAAAATAGACCGTTTGTTATTCTCCTCTGATTAGGTAAACCTGGAAAACAAATTATGTTTTAATAACTGGGATTAAGTGGTGCTAATGGGGAGGGGACAGGTATGGTGTAGGAAAAGACATATTTCAAACCAATATTCAAGCACGCAACTTAAAACACTGAAGCAATGCTAAATTAATTGTGATTTTATGTGCACATTATGTGATCACAACAGATTGCAGAGCAAAGCAAATATAATAAGGACAGATGTCTCATAAAATTAAGAACAGTTAAAATTAGAGACTGCTTGTTCCTGTTATTAAAAATATTAGGACAAATGAAATCACCCAGCGGTTTGATGATAGCATGCATCAGGAATTCAGACAACGAATATCCATTCCAGTTCTTTCTCAGCCAAATGATTTCACATCTGTATGAATGGAACACTGGGTGGGGCAACATTTAGACTTGTTGGTCTCCATGTCCAAATTCCCCAAACCTACTCACAAGCCCTCATATGCCAGGAATGTCATATCATTTTAGTTGTACAATTATATTTTAAATCCTCTTTGACCTTGTGAGTAAAGCATCTTGCTTGGGATTAGTTGTGCAAGTAGTTTCAGTTTTACTATTTCAGTCTTTGGATACTATACGCTCCTCAACATCTCCAGACTAGGGAAGCAGAAGGATGGTCTGAAGAAGGGCCTCGACCTGAAACATTACTCATTCCTTCTCTCCAGAGATGCTATCTGTCCCGTTGAGTCCCTCCAGCATTTTGTGTTTATTTAAGGAGCAAAAATCAACTGGATTCTTCATCTGGATGTTATCTACAGATTTCTCCTGGAAACTATGAATTCAGAGGTGTCTAAAGCTCTCATAAGTCCCATTATGAGAGCTTTAGACACCTCTGATGCTCATCATGTAAAAATACACCCATAATCACCTTTTTGTGTGATTATGCCTGAAGAAAAGCCTGTCGAATGATGTGCCAGGAAGCAATTTACTACAGCGCCAACTTATAGCATGTCATGTGGCTAGAAATTGGACTTCATCTCCCAAATAGCTGCTCCATTTCACCTTTGCACCCAATCAGGGGACCTCAAAAGTGTCAAAAAATTGAAAGGAACATGAACTTCTACATTAACTTTAGCAGCAGCATGAACCCTTTTACAGAGTTCCAACAAGTACTGGGAAGACTAAAGAGACTGCAGATGATGGAAACAGGTACAAAAAACATCGGACAAAAGAACATTTGAAAATTTGCCCGCAAATAGCACTATGAGGGAGGATTGGGAAAGAGACTGGAGTGTGGTAGGTGGAACCAGATGGAGAATAGTGATGAGCAGATGGAACCAGACGGAGGAGGACAAAGTGGAGCATCTATACTTTTTCCACAATGGCCATCCCTAGTGAGATATATTGAGCATTAAGATTTGAAGATGGCTGATGCAGATTATACATATTGATGTCCCAGTAGGGACACTTTTATTCATTTCATCTACCTGACTAGCTCTGGGCTTTGCTCCATTTTTACCAAGGTGCCATTAACAAGAGACTCAAGAGTATTTAATTATCATATATATGCACCGGGAAGGGAATAATGAAATTCTTATTTGCTGCAGCTTTACAGGCCCAATAAACCAATAAAACAAAAGATAAATACAGTATACAATAATTAACAATGCAATAAATTATCAGTGACACAAGGCAACATAACGGATGTATGTAGTGCAGCCAAAAAGTCCATTGTAGCTCGCTGCTGAGGCAGGGTTGCACAGTGTGCTTCAAGGGCTGATGGTTGATAGGAAGAAACTGTTCTTGAACCACAAGGTCATGGTTCTCAGGTGTCTGTATCTCTTCACAATGTAGCATTGAGATGAGAGCATGGCCAAGGAGGTGTAAGTCTTTTTTATCATATTAGCTGCTTTCTTGAGGCAGCACTTCGTACAGATACCTTTGATAGTGAGGAGATCAATAATGTGTTAGAAACATCGAAACATAGAAAATAGGTGCAGGAGTAGGCCATTCGGCCCTTCGAGCCTGCACCGCCATTCAATGTGATCATGGCTGATCATCCAACTCAGTATCCCGTACCTGCCTTCTCTCCATACCCCCTAATCCCTTTAGCCACAAGTGCCACATCTAACGCCCTCTTAAATATAGCCAATGAATTGACCTCAACTACCTTCTGTGGCAGAGAATTCCAGAGACTCACCACTCTCTGTGTAAAGAATGTTTTCCTCATTTCGGTCCTAAAGGAATTCCCCCTTATCCTTAGACTGTGACCCCTTGTTCTGGACTCCCCCAACATCGGGAACAATCTTCCAGCATCTAGCTTGTCCAACCCCTTAAGAATTTTGTAAGTTTCTATAAGATCCCCCCTCAATCTTCTAAATTCCAGCGAGTACAAGCCGAGTCTATCCAATCTTTCCTCATATGAAAGTCCTGACATCCCAGGAATCAGTCTGGTGAATCTTCTCTGTACCCTCTCTATGGCAAGGATGTCTTTCCTCAGATTTGGAGACCAAAACTGTACGCAATACTCCAGGTGTGGCCTCACCAAAACCCTGTACAACTGCAGTAGAACCTCCCTGCTCCTATACTCAAATCCTTTCGCTATGAATGCTAACATACCATTTGCTTTCTTCACTGCCTGCTGCACCTGCATGCCTACTTTCAATGACTGGTGTACCATGACACCCAGGTCTCGTTGCATCTCCCCCTTTCCTAATCTGCCACCATCTTCTGCAACCTCTTTTGTTACTGAACCAAGCTGTGACTCAACCAGTCAGTATGCTCTTTATCATTCAGAAATTATGCAGAAATTCAATAAACTATTTGGCAACATGCCAAATCTCCTCAATTTCCTAAGGATATAGAAGTGATATGAGGTTTCCTTGTGATTGCATCATTGTGCTGGGGCCAGGACAGATGTTCAGACATATGCATGGCTATGAACTTGAAGCCATTGTCTCTTTGTTGTTAATGATGACAGGATTGTGGATCCACAGTTTTTACTTCCTGAAGTCAACAACTAAACAAACGGCACAGTGGCACAGTGGTAGTATTGCTGCCTTACAGCGCCAGAGACTGGGTTTGGTTCTGACTATGGGTGTTGTTTGTATGGAGTTTATATGTTATCCCTGAGATCGGGTGGGTTTTCTCCGGGTGCTCCAGTTGCCTTCCTCATTCCAAAGACGTGCAGGTTTGCACGTTAATAGGCTTCTATAAATTGTCCCCAGGTGTAGGATAGAACTAGTGTATGTGTGAACATCGGTCAGCGCGGACTCCGTTTCCATACTGTATCTCTGAAACCAAAAAGCTAAAACTTGTCTTGCTAACGTTGAGAGCAAGATTGTTGTTCCAGCACCATTCAATCAAATTATCAATCTCCCTCCTGCACACTGACTCACTGCTACTTGTTATTTGTCCAACAACGGTTGCAATTGTCAGTGAATTTAAGGATGGTGTTGGAGCTGTGTCTAGCTCATTTTCCTGAGTTTGATAATATGTTTTGAGAGGAAGTAGGTGTTGAATGCCGACCTGTACATGGACATGGATATAGTGAGAGTAGAGCAGGGGACTGTCTTGTGGTCGCCCCTTTGCTGACGGTCATCAAGGAGGAAGTGTTGTTGCCAATTTGTGCTGATTGTGGTCTGCCAACGATCTAAATACATTGGACCAAGTTCCCAGAGCTTAATGATAAGTTTAGAGGCAATGATGGTGTTGAACTCTGAGCTGTACACAGGTCATTAAAGCAGGGATAAACATTTGGCAATTTGCGTTGTAATGGTCAGTTAAGCAAAGATGAATTTAACCAGAAAATGCCTGTTCCAATTTCCCAGCGAGGTGGGGAGGAATGGAATTCTACTGTAAAAGGGTTTTGGTGTGAAACTATGGACAGAACTGCTGTCATGTGTGATGTGGCAAAATAAACTGATGCCTTGCACTTCAATTTAATTTGCACTTCTGCATTATTATTCAGAAGGATTGTGGAATTTAATTATTTAAAAAATCTTCTTTACTCACCAGAAGCCTGAATAAAGATTTTTAGCAAACAAGTCACATTCTCAGCTCTTGGTAATAACTGTGTGACTGCAATTCCAGCCATCCTATTTGCAGTAGACTCCTATTTATAATTTGACACCAATTGGGCTATCACAGTGAGATGTCAGGGATGATTACTTAAAAAAAATAGCAAGGTTATGTTGGTGTGCAGTATACAGGTAAGAGCTCTGTTTACACTTAAAGGTTGGGATGTTGCCGAGACTTTCAAGGAAGAGTTTTGAGTAACCTTGACTCACAGTGGTCATTAAATGCTGTATTCTATCACTGTGCGGTGAGAAGATTTTATCTCCGAGTAATATCAATTTTTACTTTGATCAAAGGAAAATGCATCAAAATGATTTTTGAAGAAAATCAGAAGGAGAATGTGAAAAGAGATTTGTGCTTTCTTTCTGATAAAATATGGCAGTTATTGTACATGTGAAGCAAGTCTCTGTCATGCTTTAGTTACATTTTCTTGTAAAATAAAACAAAATGATGAAAGATGCAGGCAGTGAATTAGACACAAAACTGTGGTTTTAACATTGTAAATATAATTTAACTTGCAGCTTTTTCCAATATTATCATTTTCAATTTTGGCCATTTTCACAGGGAAGTAACATTGACTTTAGTTAATTCAGAAATGCACAACAATAATTCTGGCTTCCCTTTAGTCAGTTTACATTTTACTGTGAACTACTAGGAACAAAATATATAATTCATTCAGATTAAATAGCTTTGTTAAATTATCCAATGAGCAAATGGACAGATTTTTTTTTAAAAAGAGCTTCAGCTGAAAGGAGGTATTGTCTTCCTTCCACCTTTCCCCAACTTCCCACCCCCCACTTTCCCTCATGTTGATAGCTCAGCTAGATGTTTTATTGCTTATGGACTCTGATAGCAATTCAGTGAGTTACAGTATGGTCACAATTACTGTTAGCAGCCCTAAATTCCAAATTTATTGAAACACTGAGCTGAAATTCAAACATATTCCCCAGGTCAATAATCCAGATCTTCAAATAATTACTCTATTTCAGACACTATTCCATTGTAACTTGAGAATATATTTTGCTTTTGTAAATAAGTATTTGGCTAAGTTCAGGAAACTTCAGGAAGTTCCTTAGTGTAATGCAAGAAAACTGGCAAGCAATTGATGCAAACTAAAGTTGATGTTAGCAATTATATAAAATGCCAGTACTTGGTTTATAGACAATACTTGGCTTTGACCAGAATTCCCCTATGCTTCAAATTGTATAGAGGCATCCTTTACATCTGCCTGAGGCAGAAATGGACTGAAGTAGCATCCTACCATATGTATTCCAACCAGTTATGTGGACTATGTAGTGTTCTGACTAAATATACTTAAATATTTGGGTCCCCATCAGGTTTCCTGAGAAGAACACTTCAAAGGTTCATTGTTCTTGCACAAAGAACATTTATTTTTATCACAGTACTGAGCAGTTGGCCCCTCATTTATACTGTACCCATTTGTTCTCAGCCGGTAAAATGTATCTTCATCAACACTCATTGTAGTATGGAGACCCCAGATGGAATATTAAATACAGTTCTAGTTTCCCAACCTAAAAAATGATAAACGTAGAGTTGCAGACTGAAGTAGCACAGAAACAGGCTTTTCGGTTCAACATGTCCATGCCAACCAAGATGCCCCATCTTAGCTTATGCCTGCATTTGGCCCCAGTGTACCTGCCTCAACTACTTTCACTGGCAGCTCGTTCCATTTGCTCATCATCCTCTGTGTAAAACAATTTGATCCTCAGGTCCCTATTAACCCCTTCCCATCTCACTTTAAACCTATATCCTCTATTTCTTAATTCCCCAAGCTGGGAAATAGACTAAAATAGTAAGATTAAATGAGAACTTACCAGTTTGAAGTTTGATCTTTATTTTATGAGCAGTTACGATGAGCGATTACGTGAAGAAGCCCGCCAGCCCACATGCGCGTCAATGTTCAAAGCAGCGGTGTGAAATCGCAGATAATAGTAGTTGAACTGAACATAGTAAGATTGGAGAGAACTAGAGCTACCAGGTGATCTTTATGATAAGAGGGTTGGGAGCGGAGGGCTCGTAATCGTTCATTGTAACTCCTCATAAAATAAAGATCAAATTTCAAACTGGTAAGCTCGTTTAATAGAATAGAAATTAGGTGCAGGAGTAGGCCATTCGGCCCTTCGAGCCTGCACCGCCATTCAATATGATCATGGCTGATCATCCAACTCAGTATCCCGTACCTGCCTTCTCTCCATACCCTCTGATCCCCTTAGCCACAAGGGCCACATCTAACTCCCTCTTACTATTCTTACTATTTTACTTCGGAGTCACATGAGTGATACCGTGAAGATTTCAAAGCTCTGTGATTTCATGCCTCGGATATATTGTCCATGCGTCACACACTGCATCAGTTGACCAAGGATGAGTGAAATATAAATAATGCATTCAGACATGACATAGATTTAAACATGCTGATGGTTTAATGATCAAATGAAAATAATAGTGAGCCCTCTCATCCAGGGGGAAATTATAAAACAGAATCTAAAATTGAATTGGCAAATACCCCTGGTCTGGCAAAGAGTTTATTATAAAACCTTTGGAAAGTTAGTTCATTTGACCATCCTGCCGCTGCGAGGATGTGGTCAAGAGGGACGTCCATTACCCTCGCTGTTGACGTTGATGCAGCCCTGGTGGAGTGAGATTTTAAAATGTCAGTGTCCACTCCTGCACAAGCCAGAACCTGTTTTTACCACCTCGAAATGGTCTGTACTGATACCTTCTTATGAGGTTTTTTGTAACTAATGAACATAGTTAATTTGGAGCCTCTGAGGCTTGATCTTGATGTACTGTTGTAAATATGTAACTACACACAACCGAAGGCCCATGGGGTATGCCATGAAAACTAGCTTGAGCCCTGACGCCCCTGGTCTGCTCTGCTTGATTAAATCATAAACATAAAATGTTATATTATTTACAGATGAAACCATCCTGTCCAGTCGCAGTTTATACAACGCATAACCAGCGCCATGAGCCTGACCACTTTTAAAGTGAGTTTGGGGAAAGACAGGGATGTGGCTGGAGCCCACTGGTGAAGCAGCGTGAGCACCACGCTCACATCCCAAATCTCCGAGTACCTGGGCCTGGGGGGATTAGAGTTAAAAAATACCCTTCATGAACCTGGATATTAAAGGGTGAGACCCAACAGAGTGGTGTCCTGATCCCAGCAATAAGTACGATGATAAGGCGCTCTTGGCACTATTTATGGCACTATAACTCAGTTTTTCATCAAAATATAGTGTTGAGAGGAATTCCAACACATCCGATATGTGTGCCGTGTCTTACGATATGTTCGACTGTAAACAGAACACCTCCCATTTCTTGATATGAGAGATGTACTGTTTCTTGGTACTATCCCTCCAGACTGCAGTGAGCACATCCACCATACGATCTGATAGTCCAAGCCCCAAGAACGGTCTCTTCAGAATCTGCAAACCAATAAATTAATTTGGTCATGTTGTGGATGGTTCTCCCCTTTCAGAGGGTGAACCAGCAGATTACTGCATTTGGAGACAGTCATAAAAGGCTGTGTAATCATTCCCAGAACGAGTGGGAACCATGGCTGTGTTGGCCAGCCAGGTACTACCAAAATGCCGGAGGCGGAGTCCTGACGAGGCAAAATGGGGGGAATGCATACAAAAACATTCCACCCAGTGTAGCGAGAATGCATCTACCGCCACTGCCCCAGGGTCTGGTTCCCATGAAACATATTTTGGTAACTGGTGATTGAGTCTGGATGCAAACAAATTGATATCTGGTACGCGATACCGAGCGACAATGACGTTAAACACTTCATGATTCAACACCCATTCTGTGTTGTCATTGAATTTTCATGACCTGGTGTCCGCCACCATGTTGAATCTACCTGGTAAGTAGATAGCTGAAACCCAAATGTTTCTTGGAATACACCAGTGCCAAACAAGGTTAGCCAATTTATCACAGGATACCAACTTGATTCCACCCATGTGATTCACGTATGCCACCGCTGTAGTGTTGTCAATCTGAAGTTGACAACACTCTGAATCTGAAGTGACCTGCATGGAATTTGAGTGCCTGCTCCTTTGCACGTTGTAAATTTTGATAATGCAAAGCCCCAAACTGTGCAGCTGGAAAAGCTTCCACTAATTTACCAATTATACTAGCTACATTTCGAATAGAAGGTTGCTCCTTCACAATGAGATTGTTACAGGCTTCTATTAATTCTAATCTCATGCCCCAAGGCAGAGTCACAGACATGTGAATTGAGTTAATGGTGAATCCCAAAAAATCAATAATTCTAGATGGATGTGAAACCCTAATCTCTCAAACGTGAGTTTAGTAGCTGAAACAGATAATTCAGCTAATTGCAGAGTTTTCCCTATGATTAGGATATCATCCAAGTATGCCATTACAATATGATTCTGAGCCCGGAGTAGCTCCAGCACCGGTTTCAATAATTTTGTAAATAATCTGGGGGCTGAAGTTAACCCATTAGGCAATGCTTTAAACTGCCACAGTTGCCCCATCCAGCTAAACTTCAAATATCTTCGGTGATCCCAATGAATGGGTACTGAATAGTATGCATCTTTGAGATCAATGCATGCCATATAACATCCTTTGGAAACCGGTTGTTTGGCAGTAACAAAGGTTTCCATTTTGAAATGTTTATTCTGCACAAAGGAGTTTTCGAGTCAAATCAAGGCTGATTCGGCATCCTCCATCCTTCTTTTGCCTAGGAAATATATTGGACACAAATTGGTGAGGTTGATGATAGGACTTCTCAATTACCCTTTTT
Source organism: Raja brachyura (assembly GCA_963514005.1). Next base: position 148,898,947 of record OY740781.1, read on the forward strand.
TTGAATAATACTTCAATTTCTGCTAGTACATCCAAACATTCTTGTTGTGAAAGAACAAATGTCCGGCTCGGTGTATGCTGTATGGGTGGAAATGAATTGCGAAGGAATTCGATTTGGAACCCTTGTATACTGTGCAGTATAAACGTATCTGATGTTATCCAACGCCATTCATTCAAAAACAAGTGCAATCTCCCACCAACTTGCAACTGATCCATACATAATATGTTCCAGAAAGAACCAGACCCACCTACCTCCATGGTTACCGGTGGATATTTCCGCCCCCGAAGTTTGGGGGGTAGGACTGATGGAGTGCACCAACTGCGCATTTTTGACAAGGGCCGGCTTGGGCCTTGGCCTAAAAAAGACCGCTGCCCAGAGTGTTCAGCCTTTCCACCAGTTTCAGTGAACCGTTTGTTGTTGAAAGGAGAGTAGGGGTGCTGCCACCGGAGTGAAGCTTTGCTAGTTGATTGTTTGGAATTAGTCCGATCAGTTTTGCTTCGTTGTCCAGCTCCTTGACCTGCTTCGACAGATCTTCACCGAACAAGAAATTTGGTGGTTGTACGTTGCCGGCCTTGCACAGTGCCTCGAATTTGGGGTTCAGGGTAGGACGGATGGCATTTTTTTGTAAGCAGTTTATTTCAAAATGTGCGTTGCACATTAATGCCACGGCATCCTGCTGCACGTCAGGCAGGGGACCCCCATCTACCGACCTGGCAAAAGACGTGATGCCTGAGGTGAGCAACTTTAGTATTTTCTATAGATTCACCACCTGGGCTCTGATGCCCCATCCAATGTAACCCCAGATGGAGTGGTTAACAGCTGGCACTTTTAACAAAACACAGTTAGCAGGTGTGTGATATTTCCTGGAAGTTTCGTCCATTGCCTGTTCTTGGAGCTGGTGTGAGGCCAGGTAATTGATACTCATAGCCAAATCCTCATCCAGCGGTCCACTGTTTCCAATGGAATTGCAAATTTTGATGCCATAGTCGGCACATCTGGTTCGCACCCTTCGTGCCTCGTGGTATGCTCCCCGGCTATACCTCCGAACTCTGAGTCTGCCCCAAAACTGCCCACGAATGCTTCCCTCCTCAGAGAGGGAGTCATTGTGCAATCCTGAAAAAGGTGCTGCTGCCGGGGGCCCCCGAGGAGACCTGCACTGATATGACTCCGTTTGTTGGAGTGTATCGTGATGGAGCATGATGTTCGATGATGTTATCCATTGTAGGAGGGGAACCCGCCTGGCCCGACTCGTCCGAGTCAACGGGCCTCACAGACCTTTTTGTGGCTTTCCGTCCCAGCGGAGTTGCCAAGGTGCTCTCGACTGGCACCAAGTCTGAAGCCGCTGGCCACACAGCCAGTGACTCCAGAAGGTGAAATAGATGGCCGCCCGCTACCCGCACTCCCGCGGTAGGTGCTTTCCCCGCGGCCCGTCTGGACTTCACCTTGGCCATTTACTCCATAGCAGTTCGTACTTGTTCTGTAACCAAGAATTATCGAACCAAAAGAAACAACCTCAGACTAAGTTTTAAACACTTACCTGAGGGTTTTTAAAACATACTGCTGGAGGAGCGACACGCTTGCCAGCCAGTTGTTTGGCCATGCGTTTGACGTAATGACGCGGATGCGGGCTGGCGGGCCTCCTCACGGAATCACTCACGTGACTCCGAAGTAAAATTTCATACCCTGGGTGCATTCATTCTATCTATGCCCTTCATCTTTTGATATAATAGACAATAAGCAATAGTCAATAGATATAATGCTATGTCAGCCCTCAGTGCCCTGTGCTCCATTAAGGTCCTAGCCTGTCCACCTGACTGGAATTCAAGGTGAAAAGATCTTTCTATGCCCGAAGATAAATTAATCTTTTGAAGAAGCTTCTTGGGATCATTGTGGAGTATGTCCAAAGTAGTGATTGAATTTCTTTCAAAAATTAAGCGAATTAAAGCATTCTTTATCAATGCAGGGAAGTGATGCTCGGGTAAATGTTGAACCATAATCTTAATGAATGGTGAAGCAGGCTGAATGGTCTATCATTGGGATTATTTGACATTGTGAAATGGAAATTTAAAGCCTTTTGGTCATAAGTTTTTATTTTATTTGAAACTAGACCAAGTGCAGACCCGTTGGGTCTGCTTCCCCAACGCACGATTCCACCACTCACCCGTTCCCCCAACACAAGCCGTTCCCCCAACGCAATATTGCACCACTCACGCATAGCCCCCAACTGGCAGGCGTGGTTCATTTCTCCTCATCCCCCAGCACTCGCTCCTCCTCCTCACCCTCCCTCTTCAGTCACTAGAGAGGGAGGGCTGGTAGAGAGGGAGGGCTGGTAGAGAGGGAGGGCTGGTAGAGAGGGAGGGCTGGTAGAGAGGGGGTGGGGTAGAGAGGGAGGGTGTTAGAGAGGGAGGGGGTGGAGAGGAAGGGGGCAGAGAGGAAGGGGGGTAGAAAAGGAGAGGGGCAGACGGGGAGGGGGTAGAGAGAGAGGGAGAGGTAGAGAGGGAGGGGGAAGAGGTAGAGAGGTGGAGGGAGGGTAGAGAGGGGGGAAGTGTGAAAATGGGAAGGCTGTGCCAAGCGTTTGGAAGAAAATAGGAAAATTAACCAGGTTCTCACACACGCACGTACGCACGCATGCGCACACACACACACACACACAACAAAGACTTTTAGTATTATTGAGATTGCAACACTAATAGAAATATGTAACTATTTTTAAGTAGGGTCCAGTTAGTTTATTTACATACACGGTTGATTTGAAATCAACCTGTGAGTTGTTCCTGATCATCAGGTAGATACCGGAGACCTTTTCACATGGTTGAAATGTTAAATACTAGGGGACTTGGCTTTAAGTTGAGTGGGCCAAAGTTTAATGAAATTTACAAAATACATTTTTTTTATACAGAATGGTTGTCTGGGAGATGCTGCTAGTGGAGGTGGATGAAGTAGATACCAAGTGTTTGAAGCATTCAGACAGGCACTTGAGCAGACATGGAATGGAGAGATATAGAGCACGTACAAGCAGATATGCAGTTTATATTATCACCATGGTCGGCACAGAGATTGTAAGCTGTAGGGCCTGTTCCTGTGCAATACTGTTCCATGTTCAAATATTTTATAGTATGTCAGTGACAACTACCATTTTGTTCCGGGGAAGCAGGTGAATTCTTATGCTTGTGAAATCTACCTTGTAATGGTTGGTATTTCTCATTGTGGAATTCTCAGTAGATTTACACAGCGACAAGCTGGGCAAAATAGAATGGAAGGTTTACCATTATAATTGCTTTTGTTGGTGTCTCAAAAAAGACACCAGGAAACACATTGTAATTAGCATTGGCATCCTTGGTTAGGAAATTGAGAATGTTTCTTGGTTCTTATGACTATCCAACATTTTTTGCTCAGAGCATACATATATTGTGCAGATAATGGTGAGTGTGGTCTTGGCTTTTAATTACTCCACTTTTAACGAGGATGATACTGATTGCTAAGATTCACTTAAATACCAGGCAAATGGATAATACCTGTCCACTTAAAAGTAAAGTGGATAGGTATATGGACGGGAAGGGAATGGAGGGGTATGGTCTGAGTGCAGGTAGATGGGACTAGGGGAAAATAAATGGTCGGCACGGACTGGAAGGGCCTAGAAGGCCTGTTTCCGTGCTGTAATTGTTATATTATATGATTATATGGATGAGTTACAAACGGGTATCTCAGACATCCTAGCTTAGAATTCGGTTCAGGAATGCAGGGGAGACATTTTAATAAATATTTAGAAGAATGTATAATATTGATGTAACCAGACTACTTAAGTTGTAATGTCAACAGTACTAAAAATATAACATTTAGTGTAGATTTTAAATGTGACTATTAACTGAAATATTTTTCCCACATGTTAATAAATACATAGATTCCTGAAAAAGCCAGTCAAAAATATACAAAGTATGTTCTTAGGACATGGAGAAGAAAGGGCATGGGATTAGAAAAGTGGCTAAAGGTTATGGGGATGTGTCAACTTAAATGTTGAAATAGTTTATGGAAAATCTTGCTGCTGATGCTGATATATCATCCAGTGTTTCTATATATTGGAATTGACACTTTCTTAGTAAATATTGGAATATAGAACATAGAACAGTGCAGCACAGGAAAAGGCCTTTCAGCCCACAATACCTTGGCTGAACATGATGGTTCATCTTCCTGCACGTGATCCATATCCCTCCATTACCTCATATCCATGTGCTGATCTAAAAGCCTCTTAACCGCCTCTATTATACATGCTTCTACCACTACCACTGGTAGCCTGTTCCAGGCACCCACCATTTTCCCCGCTTTACCTCTGACACTCCAGCGAAAATAATCCAAATTTGTCAAACCTCTCATAGTTCATACCCACTAATCCAGGCAACATCTAGTAAACAGTTTCTGCACCCTCATCAAAGCCTTCATATCTTCCTGTAATGGGATAACCTAAACAGCGCTCAATACTCCTCATGCGGTCTAATCAAAGTTTTATAACGCTGCAACATGACAGCTGACTCTTATACTCAATGCCTTGACCGATGAAAGCAAGCATACCATTGGCCTTTCCCACTCTGCCTACTACTTGTTGCCGGGAGCTATCGACTTGGACTCAAAATTCCTCTGTATATCTAAATTGTCAACGGCCTTGCCATTAACCTTACACTGTAAACATTTGACTACCCAAAGCGCAGCATCTCACACTTGCTCAGATTAAACACAATCTGTCACTGAATTGTAACTCAACACGAGGCAGCACCTTTACGGAATTACATAAAAGATCGGGAGAAATTTCCATCCTTACCACCAATTAAGGAACACAGGGTATTTATTTTCTTATTCAACTGTGATCGACCATGTGCGATGCACTTTGAAACCAAGGTATCTCAAATTTATTGTTACTCATCTATGTACGGTTATAGTACATTGATTGATTGTAATTAATGTGCAGAGTGTAGCTTGACAGAATTGAAAAGATTTAAAAGGAACCTGAGATTTAAAAGGAACATTTGCACACAAATGGTGGTGGGTGTATGGAACGAGCTGTTGGAGGAGGTAGTTGAGGCAGGTACCATCACAACGTTTAAGAAAGATTTAGACAGGTACATGATCGACAGGGTTTGAGGATATGGGCCAAATTCAGGCAGGTAGAACTAGTACAGATAGGACCTTTTTCCTCGCTCTATAGTTCTAATTTGCTGTCTCTTTAAGGCACATACTGAAAAATATGTTGCTGTTAGATGCTTTGCATTTGTGAATATATTTGGTTCAGGTCTAAAAAGCCTTGAACTTTTCCTGTCAGTGAGAGCAAAGACATGTCTGGGCGCTGCTGCCACTGGGAATTCCTCCGCCCCCTCCTTCTGCTTCATAAGTCATTATAATGGGGTATGTTTCAGACAACACATTTACAATGATCAAGAAGTACTTCTGCCAACTTTATCTTGGAAGAAATATCAACAATTTTTGGGGAAATGCAATTTAAAAATTGTAACTGTGTGATATTTTAGCAATATACATATTAATAATTAGTTTAATTGACCTTTGATAATTCTGGCAGATTACTGCTGATCCTTAATAGCTGGTGGAACATGTGAAGTGGCTGTCGTCTTTTCATTAATGTACTCAGCAAAGGAGTCAGATATTCCCAATACTACTAAACCCACTCTAATGCTGTGGGCAAAATGAATTTCTAGGGCATGTACATTAAGAAATGAGAATTAGAATAGATGAGATAGAAAAGAATAACTCTGAAATGCATTTTCACAACGCAATAACATAAAATAGTTATTTCAGAGGAATAGCTAACAGTTGTGACAGATATGGTTCATTTGACTTGAACATCTTTCTGAGTTCCTTGAAGGCACCCATTTTCATTCTGTTTATCAAAGTGACTGCCAACTGCATCCTCAAGGCACTTGTCACATTGATTTTTTTTTTAAAGAAATGAGATGTCTTCATAGCTATTGTGCTGTTATTACAGTCCATGTAACTCCATTATTGTACCTAAACAAACACAAATGCTTCAGTGCAAAACTGTACTTCAGCATGAAAAAATAAAGAACAGATCCTATTGAGTAATGTATGGAGCCAAAGTAAGCTAACCATGTGCTGGTATGGCTTTTCTGTATTAGTATAATTAAGGCCAGCTGTTATTGCTTTAGTTCCTGGATTTAGTCCAACATCTCCCCGAGCAGACATGAATACATGGAAAATGGACTTAAAGAAGGAGGTTTGAATATAAAGCCTGATAGTAATTTCTCCTCAAGGGGATGTCCATGAATTAAGTTGTGTCCTGAATCAATCTCGCAAGAGGCTGCCTGAGTGGTAAAGGACTTTAATAAATTATTCAAATTCTAGCTCGTTTGGATATAAGTCTTTGTTTCATAATTATTTCAAGGTTTCAAGGTTTCAAGATCAGTTTATTGTCAAATGTACCAATTAAGGTGAAGTGAAATTTGAGTTACCATACAGCCATACTAAGTGAAAAGCAACAAGACACACAACAACATAATAGTTAACTTAAACATCCATCACAGTGGATTCCACATTCCTCACTGTAATGGAAGGCAATAAAGTTCAATCTTTTTCTTTGTTCTCCCGTGGTCGGGGCAGCCAAACCATCTGCAGTCGGGCCGATCAAAGCTCCCGTGTCCGATGATCGAAGCCCCCGTCGGGGTAATCGAAACTCCCATGCCAGGGTGGTTGAAACTCTCTCCGCGGCATGGAGCTCCCGAGTCGGCCTCTTATTACCAGAGACAACAGACTTCATGATGTTAAAGTCCACAAGCCCCACGGTTGGAGCTTCGATCCCCGGCAAAGGGATCGCAAGCTCCGCAATGTTAAAGCCCCGCAGACTCCCACGGCTTGGAGCGCTCGTCGGTCTCCAAGAAAGGCCGCCAACTCCATGATGTTAGGCCGCAGTGGGGACGGAGATACGATATGGAAATAAATCGCATCTCCAACGTATGTTAGAAAGCTGCTCTAATGTTAGAAAATCGCTCCACAGGTGTCAATAGCTAGTCCACGTGTGTTTAGACCGTGAGAGCTGGCATGATACATGATTAAAATGACAGCCAATTCAATCTTATCCCTACTGAATATTTGTTATTGTCCTATGGCAATCGCTTCATATATTGGTCAGGAATTTGAACCATGGAGTTAAATCATTTATTATGCTTTTTACTTAATCCATTTATCAACTGTTCCATTGATGATAACTCCAAGGCCCAGGTTAAATAATCCAAGCTTTCTGGGGGACAAGAATCTTTATGATCTGCCATCAAAAAATGAATGGAGGTCATGTCTGACCCACATCTCTTGGCAGCCTTTGGGGCCGACAGAAAAGGTGGAGAAAGGAAGGGAATGTGGTACATTATCAACTTGACCACCTCAACATAGCTTGCATGCTGTTATGCTGTTGCTACTTTACATTTAAAAAAAATCAGTCTGTAAATTTTCAATTGGCATACCCTTACAAATTTGGGGGAAATAGTCTTCCCATTTCCATTCTTCCCATTACAAAGAACTGATTGAGACACAAGACACTGCAGATGCTGAAATCTTGAATAAAAAAACACAAACTGCTGGAGGAACACAGCGGTTCAGGCAGAATCTGTGGGGGAAGATGCACAGATGACGATTTGGATCGCGACCCTTTTTCAGAATGATGAAGTAGGGGAACATATCTAGTAGACGGAGGGGAGGAGATGTGGTGGGGCATGAACTAGCTACTGGTAGGTGGATTCTGATGAGGAGAGGTGAATTGGCAGATGAGTCAGAGATTGTTGAAGGAAGGCTGGAAGTGATAAGTGAAGAAGTTTGTGGAATCTGATGGGAATTGGAGGAGGTGGGTGGGGTGGTGGATGGAAATGGTGGAACCAGGGCTAGGGAATGGTAAGAGTTTATCAGTTGGGCAACACTCGCAAAACTACTTTTCACCCTGAACAGCTCAATTATAATTTAACATTATCCACCGGGTGGCACCAGCAATGGCTGCCTCGCCAAGTCTGTCTGTCCCTTCCTTTTCTGTAGTTTTAATAGTATGTGTTAAATGTATGTTTTTGTCCTCTTTTAAAAACTTTAAAAAAAAATCTCCTACCTTGACGGAGATGCAATTTTTTTCCGTATCGTATCTCCGTCCATGCTGCCGCCCAACATCGAAGAGTTGGCAGCCTTTGCTGGAGATCAATTTGGGAGCTCCTACCGCGGGAGCCTGCAGTCTTACCATTGTGGAGCTTGCGATCCCTTTGCTAGGGATCGACCTCTGAGGTCCAACCGCAGGAGCCTGCGGACTTTAACATCGTGGAGCTTGCAGTCTCTGTTTAGAGACCGACTTTTGGAGCTCCAAGCCGCAGTAGCTTAAACCGCCCTGACGTGGGAGCTTCGACCGCCCCGATGCGGGAGCTTCGACCGCCCCGAAGCAGGGGCTTCAACCGCCAGATATGGGAGCTTCGATCACCCCGACGGATGGTTCGACTGCCCCGAGCTCGGGAGAATAAAGAGGAAGAAGATTGGACTTTATTGCCTTCCATCACAGTGAGGAATATGGGGAATCCGCTGTGGTGGATGTTTATGTTAACTTTTCTGTAGTTGTGTGTCTTACTGCTTTTTTTTAGTATGGGTGTATGGTAATTTGCACATCACTGTACCTTAATTGGTACACATGACAATAAAATGCCTTTGAAACCTTTGAAACCTTTTTAGTCTTTCTAGCCAGTAGAAATGTTTTTCCTGTTTACTCCATCAAATTCTTTAATTGTTTAAGTACTCAATTAGATTATTCCTTAAGAACACATGTAGAGAAAAATCCAGGCCAGAGCATTTAAATTCTCGGCCACGGCTTATAAATTCTTCTGCTGGGTGAAACTTCTTTGTGCATCACATAAAGGAATGTTATCAAAAACTCAATTGTGTATTTGCTGTAAGTTTCCAAAGGTCTCTTGCATGTTTGTCCTGGATCGTCCATGTTTCTGGTTTGCTTAGGCATGGAGGTGATCAACAATGTGTGGCGAAGCACATTTTGATCTGAATGGAACAGTATTCAGTTGTGCATGTGTGGTCTGTTGCAGACACACATACGGAAGCAGGGTTTGTAAGACTGGAAAGACCTGCCTCTGGATAATTTCTGTGGGACCTGGTCTAAGGTCACAGGACTACAAGCCCCTGGATCCTCCAAAACTTAGTTCCAATCTATGATTTTGATTTTTCCTTGCCTTGCGAGGAAGTGCTGGTGGTCACAGATTTATTCTGGTGGCTCATCTTTGGGCTTGAAGAAGCAATACTGGTGATTTCTAGGTTTGCCGGGCGGTTCAGTTGGTGGAGGTGCTGGCTGTCAAGGGCTTCTTCTCGGTAGCCTAGTCTTGACCAAACGGTGGCGCTGGTGGTCTCAGGTTTGTCCCTGTGGCTCAGTCTTCCTCGAATATATGACAAGGGAACACAGCTAGCTGGGAGGCACCCCACTTTCTCCCCATTCCTCTCTCTCTTTTTTCTTCTTCTTATTCTTCGTATTTTCTCCTTCTCTTTATTCTCTTGTTTTCTTTTTGCTCCTTCTCTCTTCTCCTATTTCTGGTCCTTCTCTTTCTTCCTCTTTTTCTTCGCCTCTTCTCTCGCCTTCTCCCCTCTGGCTACACTGCCTGGGTTTCATAGGGAGCAGGTTAACAAGGTTCCGGTGGTCAAACCAATATCAGCTAATTGGACTGAGCTGTAACCAATGACGCCATGGATTGGCCTCTCCTGGCCTGTCAGCCAATTAAAGGGATCAGAGCAGCATCCAAGGATGTCACACATCCAATTGATGTCTTCATGGCAACTGATATCTGACTCAACCCTATTAGTTACAATACAAATCCCGATATTCTAATGACCCTTCAAATCACAACATCTCCTCAACTGATGGTGTGAGTATCCAGTCCACCACCCACACAACACTTCAAAATCTGATCCGCACGTTTCCCTCTCTACCTGTTACCTACCTTTTTTCCACCAATGCATTTTTGAGGGAATCATATGCATTAGAATCTTCTTGTACAGATGCTCCCCGTTTCATGATGCTTGACTTACGATATTTTGACTTTACGATGGTGCAAATGCTCGGCAACGGGAGTGAGCCAACGTCACTTCCGGTCACGTGATCACATTGTATTAAATGCATTTTCGACGTGTGATATTTTCGATTTACAATGGGTTTATCAGAACGTAACCCCATCGTAGGTCGGGGAGCAGCTGTACTGTGGAACATACACACAAAAACACGCATTGAATGCATAACTATGCCAGTTCAATGTTCCTTTAAAACATGGAAGAATCTCTAGGCCTGGATACCTTAGTATGGTCTAAAATGGATAATTTCTCCACTACTCCGTGCGTTTGCCAGAGAAGAGGAACAGAAATATTTATTTACAAAAAATATGGTTAAAACAAAATGGCTAAATATGACATGTTTCATCTTTATTCCTTTTATGGCAGGAGAATGACATCTCAAAATACCATTACCAGAAACAGTGTCAGTTCTAAGAACTTTATGTGCCTTCCTTCTGAAGAAGTCAGAAGCCCAATACTGAAGAACATTAGGAAGCCGTTGTGGTGGCCCCTGGTGGTGGGCCATGCACTGTACATAACCTTCAGCTCTTGGGAAGGGGGGGGAGGTGTCACGTGTCCCAGTGATGAGAGGTAGGGATCATGGTGGTCATGGGTGCCTCTGGGGAGTATTTAAGGTGTTAATATTGCGTGCACAAGGTGGGGAGTTAGGAGTCTAGTAGCAACAATAAAGAACCGCATATTTGGACAAACTTTGTGTCCTGCCTCGTTCTTTAACGGACAACTCCGTGTCTGCTACACAATATATTTTGTCAAAATAAACAAATTCAAAATTTGGCTGATTATGTCCCACAATTTGGCACATTATGTCCCACAAATCTAGGACTGAATCCAATGTATCAAACCAGAATCAAAACAGCATTGACTACATATAACCAACATATGGGTATATGATATGATTTACAACCATAGTTGATTGTAAATCATATTGAGATACATCACAATCCAAGTGATACCTACAAAGCATGACACGCAACGCTTGTGCAATCAGAACTGGAATCTCAAATTCCTACACAGGGAGACTGTGCCACATCCAAACAGGAGTACAACATAGTAGATATGTTGCAATAAATGAAAATGAGCAGAGGTGTTTGTACAATGGCGGTTGCATTGCAAAAGACAAAACAATGATAATGCTAGGTAGACACAAAATGCTGGAGTGACCTATAAATGAACGCTAAGCAACCTTTTAAATTCACCTCCATAAATTATCCAAGAAATTCATTTGCGACGTCCCTTTCCCATTATACAATGTTACATTTTTGAACTTTGTGTGAACTTTAGTGATTGGTTGCAAAATAATGTCTAACCAGTGGAAACTATAACCATTTGTTATCAAAGACCTAAAGAACGCATTCAGATACAAGCATTTGTTTTGTGTTTCTAATGGATGTCGGCACATTCCCCAAATCAGTAATTGCTAATGCAAATGATTAGTAAGCTGGAGTCACAGACCTTTTTTTTCCTCATTCTTTCAGCTGCACAGGCATCAGCGTTGGAAAAAAACCAAAATGCTTTTCAAAATCGATACTTACTGATTCCACATTTCCTCTGAGCCCAACCTAGGGCAACACTGTATGAAACTATAAAATATAATGAGCGAAGTGAAGTAGGGCTCATGATGGGAAAAAAAGTCATAAACATTGTTACTTGATATTGAGGATGAGGAGACCCTCTGGTGAAAATAACATTCAGTTTCTGTAATTGCATTTGTTCAAAATGTAAATTGCATTCATTGGGCAAACATTTGAAAAGTACATCAAGCTTTTTCTATGTGCTGAAATTATTTTCTTCCTAATCTGAGGTGGTATTTTTAAAACATACCTCATAATTTTATTTATCCTTCCAAATTAAAAATGTTACAATACTATTGATCTCATGGACATCCATTAATATGAAAAGAGATTACATTTTGAACTTAACCCTGCCTGCTTTGAAATACAGTAAACTCTAATTTTAATGGACACCCTTGTTATGGATTTTGCTGATAGCAGAGGGACTCCCATCCGCTTCGAGCACAGGCTTCCGAGGTCTGTGAAGGTGCATAGTGAAGCCCATAGTTTAGTTTGGTTTGGTTTAGCTTAGTTTACAGTAGATTAGTTTTGTTTAGTTTACCGATTCAGCACACAAACAAGTCTTTGGTCGGACACACCGAGTCCGCACCGACCAGTGATCCCAGCACACAAACACTACCCCACGCACACTAGGGCCAATTTACATTTATACCAAGCCAATTAACCTACAAACCTGTGCGTTTTTGGAGTGTGGGGGGAAGCTGAAGATCTCAGAGAAAGCCCACGCAGGTCACGGGGAGAACGTCCAAACTCTGTACTGACAAGTACCCGTAGTCTGGCACTGTAAGGCAATAGCTCTACCGCTATGCCACCATTCCGCCCTACCCATGTTGTAACCCATGGGAACACCACTTTATTCGTGCCGCTGCCACCAAATGGACGTGCTCAATCACAGTTTTTTTTTCGTTTTTTTACCAAAAAATAAATGTAATCAATTATTGCAATAATATATACAATACAAAACAATACCAAATAAACCCGCCACCATAATACAAAATCACCCAATTATCTAAATAAATATTCTTAAGTGTTACACTCTTAACCAACTGTAACGCCATCATTATTAAGGATGCATTCCACCCCCTGCGGTGCCCAGCAGTCCCGGAAATCCCCCAGGGCACCTGTGGAGAGCGCATAGTCCCTCTCTAGTACCACCAAGGACCTAACCCCAGAAAAGGGGCAGGCAGACGGCTCGGGCAGAACCCTCTTCCGCCTGGCGCCGCAACTTGAGCAGTCACAGTGGGGCTCCCTCCCCTCTCACCCGCCGCTGCTTCTTCCTGTCGACCGTCGCTTTGTCCGTGCCACCGCCACAGCCTTCTCCACCGCTCTGTCTACTCGGCCTCTCCTCACCGTCGCCTCTTCCTCCTTCTCCCCCTGAGCCGTTGGCATATTCCACCATGAATGCAGCAGCAGGTGAGGAGGGAGGGAGCCCCATGATGACTGAGTGCATCTTGTAGTTGGCATCGGCCTGAATACAGCACTATCGCTGCAACAACAGCTGTGTCACCGCACGGTACGGTAGGTGGTGAATAAGGGCTCACTGGTGCAGACCAGATGAATTGGCACCTAAGTATAAGGTGAAACGAAACAAAGTGCTGGAGTAACTCAGCAGATTGAATCAGTCTGAAGAAGGGTCCCATGTCACCTATCCATGTTCTCCAGCGATGCTACCTAAGCCAGTGAGTTACTCCAGCACTTTGTGTCCATTTGTGTATTAACCATCATCAATAGTTTGTTGTTTCAACAACATACTGTACAAGGATAATGCCCCACTGTTATAATGTTATATACTATTATATATATATGTTATAATGGACAATAGCCGGTACCATTCCCTACCATATTCCATTATAATGAAGGTTTACTGTAGTAAGTTGGGTTCTGAATTTTGGCCGGATATTGCATGAAAGACAACAGTTTGCATTTATATAGTGCTTTAAATTCTGTGAAGCAACCCAAAATATTTTTCAGGAAACAGAGTAATCAAAATTTTGATTACCAATCCACATAATCTATTAATATGCCAGAAGCTTAGCCATCAGTGCTAAGAACCATCTTCAATAAACGGAAAGCCAGAGACGTTGAGAGAGGAAATGTTAGAACGTAGAGCTTTGGCAGCCAGATATGCTGGCGTATTTGAAAATGAACACACTAAAGAAGCCACATGTCTAGAGCTGAAGGCGTTCACAGAGCTAGGGAGGGATATGAATATGAAAGGATTTGGAAAAGGTTTACAATCTTATATTCATGAGATCTAACGTGGGCCAGTAAGCATGGGGAAAATGAGTTATGGGCCTATCCTACTTAGGCGACTATGATAGTAGGTCGCCGAAAAACTATGACCTCCCTATGACAATGCTTATGACAATGTCTACAACAACGTACTTCCTAGTCGACGTCAAGCTATGGAAAGCTACCGACAAACGGTGACCCATTAGGATGTACACCTACGACCCCACTTTCGACAAGCTACGTTCACCCACGACAAGCTACGACAAGGTAAGACAATTTAGTCACTGGTACCTGTCGCCGGTTGACATAGGTTAACATAGTTAGTCGCCAATGGAATTCGCCGAAGTCAGCATCAGAGACGACCTATGTCATCCTGGCGACAACCTACGTCATCCTGGCGGCAACCTACGTCAACCTATAACCGCATTTAAATCAGGAGAAGTCAAGCTACACTCATTGGCATCAAGCCAACTGTTGCCGACTGTCATCGAAAAGCTTTGAACATTTCAAAATAAAGCAGCGACCAGAAAAATGCTACGATTCTTTGGGCGACTAAGGAGACTACTCACAACCATACAGGTGACACCCTAGCGACCATGTGGTGACAGCCTAGTCGCCTGTAGTTGCCTAAAAAATCACCTGCGTGGGACAGGGGCATTAGGATATAGCCAGTGGAGTTTTAAAAGACTTTTATGTTTGCAGAGGGTGGAGAATGAGAGATCAGTCAGGAGTATAGTGGAACAAATACTCCAGGGAAAACAATGATTTGATGGACATTTCAGCCTGTCTTTTTTAAGGAAACAATATGTAATTTGAGGCACATCATAAGATAAAATGCATCCCCAAGTTGCAAACAGTCTGGTTCAGACTTAGGCATTTGACAAAGGATTGAAACAGTGGTGAAGTGGAGTTTGTATCCCCATGAAAATAGCACAATTATTTTCAGCAACATCTGTTGAAAGAGAAACAATGGTAATGTTTTGGGTCAAAATCCTTCGTCAAGCCAAGAAAAGTGAGACAAGTTAGTTTTAAGTTACAGAAACTGTGGGAGTTGGATGGATGGGACGTTGGGAATTCTTCTGGCAGAGTGACGCCCGGATGAATGCAATGTTTATAGAACTGCCCAATTACTCGATTAATGAGGGAAGTTAAACAGGTATAAATTAATAAAGGGATATGTTAAAGCTGTGAAATCCAGGCCAGAGCTACTGTTGACCTTGAAACCAAATGGAGAATGCTGGAGAAAGAAAAACTGAATTATTGTACAGCTGGATATAACTTACATAGCATGGTCAGTTCTGATGCAAACAGATAAAGTGATCTACCTGAAATTGATGAATTTAATAATCATTTCAAAGAAAGCAAGATGCCCAGATGAAAAAAAAATGGTGCTGTTTCTCAAGTTTACATTGATTCTCGTCGGAACATTGTATTAATAGTACATCAGATACATCAGAGTGCAAGTGGATGGAGAAATAAAATGACAGGCCATTAGAAGTTCTACGTCACCCCAATGGACTGAATCCTAGTGTTCAGCAAAACAGTCACCCATTCAACATTTGTGTTCTCCGATGCAGAGGAGACCACACCATGAGCACCAAATATAATACACTTTGTTGAATACACAAGACATTGCTGATAGCATTATAGAATCCTAGAGTCATTAATAGACCTTACATTGGTAGTAGGGAATATGCTTGAGTCAATTATTAAAGATATACTGTAATAGAAGCGCATTTGGAAAGCAGTGACAGGATCGGTCGAAGAAGTACCGAAGGTACTGTCATGCTTGAAGGTAGAGAAATCTCCAGGGCCTGATCAGGTATATAGAAACATAGAAAATAGGTGCAGGAGTAGGCCATTCGGCCCTTCAAGCCTGCACCGCCATTCAATATGATCATGGCTGATCATCCAACTCAGTATCCTGTACCTGCCTTCTCTCCATACCCCCTGATCCCATTAGCCACAAGGGCCACATCTAACTCCCTCTTAAATATAGCCAATGAACTGGCCTCAACTACCTTCTGTGACAGAGAATTCACAGATTCACCACTCTCTGTGTGAAAAATGATTTTCTCATCTTGGTCCTAAAAGATTTCCCCCTTATCCTTAAACAGTGAACCCTTGTCCTGGACTTCCCCAACATCGGGACCAATCTTCCTGCATCTAGCCTGTCCAACCCCTTAAGAATTTTGTAAAGGACATTGCAGGAAACTACAGTGGAAATTGCGGGAGCCCTGGTTGAAATTCACGAGTTGTCCATAAATACAGGAGAGGTGCTGGAAGACTGGAGGGTGGCAAATGTTGTGCCTCTTTTCAAGAAGGGCTGCAGGGAAAATGCTAGGAACTTTAGACCAGGGATCTTAACATCTGTAGTTGGTAAGCTACTGGAGAGTATTCTGAGGGATAGGATATACAGGCATTTGGATGGGCAAGGGCTGATTAAGGATAGTCAGCATTGTTTTGTATGTGGGAGGTCGCCTCACAAATCTGATTGATTTTTTTGAAGATGTGACCAAAAAGGTTGATGAGGGCAGAGCTGTAGATGTTGTGTACATGGACTTCAGTAAGGCATTCAACAAGGTTCCGCATTGTAGGCTGTTCTGGAAGGTTAGATCGCATGAGATCCAAGGAGAGAGAGCTGAATTAATAGCAAATTGGCTCCATGGAAGGAAGCAGAGTGTGATTGTGGAAGGTTGTTTCTCGGACTGGAGGCCTGTGACCAGTGGTATGCCTCAGGGTTCAGTGCTGAGCCTGTTACTGTTTGTCATCTACATCAATGATTTGGATGAGGACATACAGGGCAAGATTAGCAAGTTTGCTGATGGTACAAAGGTTAGTGGGTTTGCAGATAGTGAAGATGGTTGTGAACGATTGCAGAAGGATCTGGATCGATTGGCCAGGTGGGCGAAGGAATGGTTGATGGAATTTAATACAAAGAAGTCTGAGGTGTTGCATTTTGGGACGTCGAACAAGGGCAGGACCTATACAGTAAATGGTAGGCCTCTGGGTAGTGTGGTAGAATAGAATAGAATGTTATTTATTGCCATTCAAACAACTAGGTTTGAACACAATTGCCTTTTGTACAGTTTTTTTTACATTACAAAAAAACCTAAGACCCACACTTAACACAGTTTACACAAACATCCATCACAGTGAGTCTCCGACACCTCCTCACTGTGATGGGAGGCAAAGTCTTATCTCTTCCCTTTGTTCTTCACCCACGGTCCAGAGGTCCAACTGCAGCGTCTAGGCGAACTCAGGCTCCGATGTTAAAGCCCCCGGTGGATGATGGTAAGTCCTGTAGCCATTAAGCCACGCCGGGCGATGTTAGGCCCGGCTCCGTGTTCTTTTAACCCCGCGATTCCAGCGGGAGAAGTTGCCATTGCGGGAGCTCCGAAAAGCTGTCTCCCACCAGGGACCTGGAGCTCCCGATGTTCCTGTCCACTGGGCCTGCAGCCGGAGCTTCTGAAGCTCCAAAGTCGGGTCACAGCCGAGCGCCACCACAGCTCTCCCCGCTCCGAAGACGGCCAGCTCCGCGATGTCTGGTCCACAGACTCCGCGATTGGACCCCTCAGGTTGGTCCCGGCCGGAGGCCGTTGCCGGCTCCATGATGTTAGGCCCAACGACACCGGAGACCTGACAGGAATAAAGTTGGGTCCCCGTACAGGGAAGAAACTAACGGTTTCCCTCACATCCCCCCCTCCACCCCCCCACATATATACAGCTAAAAAATAATAAAAACTAAGCTCAAGACATACATTTAACAAGACAAAAATAAAAAAAGATGGACAACTGTAGTCGAGCCGCTGCCGTTAGGGGCCGCCACACCCAGAGCAGAGGGATCTAGGAGTGCAGGTG
Source organism: Raja brachyura (assembly GCA_963514005.1). The sequence continues at coordinate 148,916,718 of OY740781.1, forward strand.
CATGGTTCCTTGATGGTCGAGTCGCAGGTAGATAAGGTGGTCAAAAAGGCTTTTGGCATTTTGGCCTTCAGCAGTCGGAGTATTGAGTATAGAAGTAGGGAGGTCATGTTGCAGTTGAATAAGACATTGCTGAGACCGCATGTCGAATATTGTGTTCAGTTCTGGGCACCATGCTATAGGAAAGATTGTCAAGCTTGAAAGGGTTCAGAAAAGATTTACGAGGATGTTGCCAGGACTAGAGGGTGAACTATAGGGAGAGGTTGAGTAGGCTGGGCCTCTATTCCATGGAGCGTAGGAGGATGAGGGGAGGTCTTATAGAGGTGTACAAAATCATGAGAGGAATAAATCGGGTTGATGCACAACATCTCTTGCCCAGAGTAGGGGAATCGAGGAGCAGAGGACATAGGTTCAAGGTGAAGGGGAAGAGATTTAATAGGAATCCGAAGGGTAACTTTTTCACACAAAGGATGGTGGGTGTATGGAACAAGCTGCCAGTGGAGGTAGTTGAGGATGGGACTATCCCATCGTTTAAGAAACAATTAGACAGGTACATGGATAGGACAGGTTTGGAGTGATATTGACCAAGCGCAGGCAAGTGGGACTAGGGTTGCTGGGACATTGTTGGCCGGTGTGGGCGAGTTGGGCTGAAGGACCTGTTTCCACAGTGTACCACCCTATGTATCTATGACTAATGTTCTCCAATGTGTGGGACATCAGGTTGAGGTGCCTTTTGCCCTTGTAAAACATTCTGTGACTTTATTTCTAAGACCAGATGTAGTTGTCCCTGGGTTATACTTGTCCCTCAATCAAAATTAAGCTGAGATTATGCCATTATTGTTGTTGATATGTGCAAAGAAAGTGCTGTTTTTTTCTTTATACAGCAACCGTATTCAAAGTTGGCTGTAAAGCACTTTGGGAAATTACTATCTACAGTAAAACATAGACAACCCATCTTGCCTGGGACTTTGGTGGTGTTGGACTGGTTAGTTTTCTTGAATCTTGGATGTTATTATAGACAATAGACAATAGACAATAGGTGCAGGAATAGGCCATTCGGCCTTTCGAGCCAGCACCACCATTCAATGTGATCATGGTTGATCATCCCCAATCAGTACCCCATTCCTGCCTTCTCCACATATCCCTGACTCCGCTATTCTATTAATATGACATTGAATTCACTTTTAAAAAGTAATCAGTTTAAACAGGGCTCTCATGAGTATAAAGGAAGCACTGCACACATTATTGGTGAGCAAGAGGCTAATCCATCAGGATTTTCAAATAGCTGGATAAAGGCCCACAGGAGTATTATCAGAAATACAAATATTTTTACTTTTCATACCTCAAGCTTCTTGCTCTTAGAAAGGCATTGTTGCTTTCTCTTGCCAAGAAACTTAAATCAGATTTTGAACGAGGGAAAAAAGGGAAATACACAACTGGATCATATTTTCTGTTTTATTTTCAACATTTTTTTTCCTTTTTTTTACTTAATCACTTTCCCAATGGAAAAACAAGAACATATAGAGGAAACAGCAATTATTTCATGTGAAATGTTTTGCAGAATCAATGTGCTTGTTTGGTATGGGATATTGGGCCCTTGGGCACACAGCCCAGATCTCCATCAACTGCAACCATTTTCAGACCATTAATGTCCGCATGATCAGTGACCAGCAATGGATGATTACAAGGTCTATTATCTACTTAGCAAGTGACAGTTTCATATCTTTTATTCTGTCAGTAACTCATGCCTGGTTTATCAAGAGAAAGCAGAGTTGATGGATGGCTCCTGGGGTGTTAATGTAATCCTCTCTAGAGTTTGCGAATGACATCCTCTGCAAGGGGTACAACTGAGAATCGAACATACCAGAAATTCATTCTGGGCTGTGAGTATCAAATATGGTAACAGTTGTGAATGCTACTTGGCTTATATAGCATGTTTTGTGCTATTAATTAGGATTACATTTTTGGCAAGTATCTGGAATTTTGGCCTATGCAAGGAATGTTGACACTGAGCTGTAGTTAACTCTGGACGGGGTGTGCACTATCATTGAACACCAGATGGAAAGATGGAGATTAGTTTCTGATGTGCAAAGCAAGTTTGATCTGATGCAACAATGGAGGTGAGAGTTAACTTTATGGTGAGAAGGGCAAAGTTTTAAAGGAGATGTGCAGGGCAAGTTTTGTTTTACACAGAGGGTAGAGAATGCCCTTGAACGTGCTGCTAAATGTGGTGGTGGAGGCAGATACAAGAGTGGCTATTAAGACACTTTTGGAACAACACATGATATACAGGGATATGGATTATGTGCAGGCATACAAGTCTTGGACTAGGCATTATGTTTGGCACAGATATTGTGAGCTGAAGGGCCTGTTCCTTTGCTGATGGGAATGACTGGGGTGGAGGAGTAGGGAATATAATGGCATCAAATAAAATGGAAGGAATAGAGGCCAGGGATTAGATAGGTGGCTGGCAGCAGCCACACCTTTTGAAATTGGGATCAGGAGGGGCACATTCACTCCCCATCTTGCATTGAAATATATTCAGTCTCAGCTTGTTTATGGAGACCTGTGTCACTCCCTTTATCGATTGCTAGTAATGCGGCATATGGACAAAACACAAATTTATGTCTTTAGCCCAAGATATGACAGAAAGATGCTTATAAACATCTTAAGAGATATTAACAAAGACTTGGTCAACTTGGGAGGATTTAAACAACATTTAAGGGGGGGGGGGGGGAGGAGAGATGGAGAGCAAGATAATTCCAGGGCATTGGATCTAGACAGATGGCAGCCAGACATGCACAAGAGATTTAAATTAGAAGATTACAATTTTTTTTCTCCACATTTCCACAGCATAGTTGGCAAAGTATTATGCTATTCATCAGAATTCATAAGGATAAATTTGCGCTTGATAATATGGCGTGCAGCATGCAAAGTGCTGCATACTTTCAGGTATTAACATTGCTTAATTTCCTAGTCTAGTTTCCCTAATTTTCTTGTTTACTATTTTCACAGTTGGAGGTATCTTTCAAATTAAATCTTGAGGTATTACCTCATCTATCTATATATTACAAATACTTTCATCTTGTCCGTGTGGATGTCTGTGTGTGTGTCCGCCATGCCATGAATTACGCCAAAATGGTACATGATAGCGCTACAATTTTTGGACCACCTTACTCACCATTGTCCTGTGGTATGGTGTATCAAAGTTTTGTTCAGATTGATGTTATACTTTACAAGTTATTCAGATGTTTAACTTTACAAAATCCCACTTTGAGAAATTTTTCTTCCATCTGCACTGGCAGTTAGCAGCTATGACATCACAATGGGATTGTAGCCCTGCCCGTCACAAAGTTGCGAATCCCAGGACACTGACTCCTGGAAGCAAGTGCAATTGGATTTTTTTTACTGGCAGCACGTGCAATTGGATTATTTTTAAAGTTTAAAAAGAGGGAGGTTGAATAAAGGAAAATGAGTCGCCCCTGTGCAGTTGGGGGCTATGGGTGAGTGGTGGAATATTGCGTTGGGGAAATGGGTTGAGTTGGGGGAACGGGTGAGTGTGGAATATTGTGTTGGGGAATGGGTTGCGTTGGGGAACAGGCCTCCCATGGGGGCTAAGGGTGAATGGTGGAATATCGCATTGGGGGAACCTATTGCATTGGGGGACCAGGCCTCCCATGTGACAGGGACCCAATGTGTCCCACTTGGTCTAGTATCATATATACATATTAAAAGTCTGATCTTGTACGTGTGTATATGTGTGTATATATGTGGTTGTCTTTACATCTTTGCAAAAACACTACGCGGTAACGATAACATTTTTACATATTCCGATTGATATTTTTCCCATCGAGGCTGGGATAACTTTATCTGAACATTTTATGCTTTATTTCTCGACTTATTCTCGACTCATTACTGATAAAAAGTCCAAAAAAGTCAAGACTTTGAAATTAAAACCACCAGCTTCAACTAATGACATCACAATGGCTCAGCTAGCAGAGATGAGCCTCAATGAAGATTTCATCCTATATTTGACACATTACTCGTGATTATAGCTTTAAAAATGCCAACTTTCACAAGATATTTACATATTCCAATTCACATTTTTCCCTTCTAGGCAGAGGCCACTTTCACTGAACATTTTATGCTTTATTTCTCGAGTTTTTACTGATTAAAGTTTAAAAAAATCAAAATATCCTGAATTTCAAACCGACCAGCTTCAACTGATGATGTCACAATGGATCGACTAGCAGGGGGAGGGCAAATTGCTAATGCAACACGCAGGGCAGGCGCAACTGGAATTTTTTTTAAAAGAGCTCTGTTGAGCGAGGCAAGGGGAGTGCTGCAATCTTACGTTCAGGAACGGCTTGACCACGCCTCCCATGGGAGCTACAGGTAGGGAATGGGTGCGTTGCGGAGCAGACCCAACGGGTCTGCATTTGGTCTAGTATGTTACTAATACTCTCATCTTATCTGCGTGGATGTCTGTGTGTGTGTCCGTCGTGCCCTGAATTATGCCAAAATGGTACATGATAGCGCCACAATGTTGCAAATCCCAGGCCACTGAGTCCTGGAGGCAAGTGCAATTGGGTTTTTTTTAAAGAGGAAGGGTGAATAATGGAAAATGAGCTGCCCCCTGGGGTGGAAGATTGCAACCTTCACGTGGTCCACCCTGTTTTGATGAATGCAATCAACCCGGTGTGCACAATCAAATAAGATCAAATAGAACAAGTTGTCCTACAAGTTTAGGCTGTGCATGCCATACGCAAGAAGAAGAAGAAGGAGCCGCCCCCTGCGCAGTTGGGGGCTACGGGTGAGTGGAGGAATATTGCGTTGGGGAAACGGGTTGCATTGGGGGAACGGGTGAGTGGTGGAATATTGCCTTGGGGAATGGGTTGCGTTGGGAGACCAGGCTTCCCATGTGACAGGGACCCAACAGGTTTCACTTGGTCTAGTTTCATAATAAAAATTGAAATTTAGATATATCAGTTCACTGGATGCAGTTGGGGGTGATTTTGATGTGAGCCTATTTTTGGTCTTGAACATGGTACTGAGTGACTGACATGTGCCTGAGCCAGGAGGCTCAATGGCTATCATTGGCATGTGGAAACAAAAGATTCTATGAATTAAGTAGTGTGTCATACCTGTGCATATTGAGGGTAATGGCAGAGAAAATAGTGTGGTTGGCTCCTATTTTGTGTGTGATTTCATGTCCACAGAATTAATATTTATACACTGTATTGTGTTTGGTATTCAACTGATTATTTGTTCTCCAGTTTGGGAGCATATTCCTGTGTGAACAATGATGATTGAAAAAGATCAAGTAAAAAAACAGTCCTTATTTGCAGCCTTTGGGGTTGACGATGACTTGCTTCTGGTCAGGTTCTATGGGGTTGTGAGGTGGCTGATGAGATACATGTGGGACATGCACACACTGCCACAGGTGGAGCAGGAAGGGCCAGATGGGACAAGTGGATGGATAGTCTGTGATGTGAAGTGTGCCTTCAGCTGTTTTCATTGTGGTTCCATATGTTCGCAACAAAGAGTCCTGAGGTTCTTCATGCTGTTTTGAATGCTCATAGTACAGGCTACACTAGATATGATATGATAGAACTTTATTTATCCCAGAAGGGAAATTGATCTGCCAACAGTCATAAAAACACAAAATACATGAAACATGAAATTAAAGTGACAAGTGGAAAGGCTTGGGGGATGTGCAATAATTTGGGGGTGGGGGTGGGGGATGGGCTGGAGGGGAGTCAGTCTCAGTCTACCACATGACAGAAGGGGGAGGAGTTGTAAAGTTTGATAGCCACAGGATCTCCTGTGGCGTTCTGTCCCGCATCTTGGTGGAACCAGTCTTACTGAAGGTATTCCTCAGGTTGACCAGTGGTGAGATGTATTGTCCAGGATGTTCCACAGTTTGAGGAGCATCCTCCCCTCCAAGATCACCTCTCATGAATCCAACTCTGCCCCCATGAGGGAGCAATAAAATATGATACATTCTTTGAAGAAGACATTGAGAACTACTTTGAATTGTCTTCTCTGACCTCGTGTTAACATTTTTGTTGTGATAGGGCTTGGGCAGTGAAGTTACCAATGCTAGATTTTTTTGTCTTGTTAGTCAGCTCTTGCAACTCCTGGTCATTCCAATTAAACACCTCTTGGTGTTTTACGGTTTAGAAACCCAGAGTGTTTTCACATGTTGTAATTATGGTGGACCGAGGAGCAATCTAGACACCATGGGACTCTGTGGTTCCCATGGGATGGAAGCCATCATAATGCCTGTCTGAGAAGCACAATGGAAACGGTTAAATCATATGATCGATTTTTGCATTTAGTTAAAGTATACTAAATGGCCTGTCCCACTGATTCCACCTTTCAGTGACTGTCTTCGACCTTCAAGCTTGAGGGCACTCGCCTGAAAAACCGCAAGCTGGATCGACCGTCAGCGATGAAACCGCGGGCTGGATTGACCGACCACACATACAAACACAAACACATCGCAAAGGTGGGGGCCAGGGGACGAGGGGGAGCGCTGTCTGAAATTCACACCCGCGATGAACAGAAAGGTAAAAGACGGCTGCACAGTGTGCTGTAAGTCCTTTAGGGAGCCGGGGGGGGGGGGGGGGGGGCGGAAGAGTAGGGGAGAGTGGGAGAGAGAAGGGGGGAGAGAAGGGGGAGGAGAAGGGGGGCACGAAGGGGGGGTGATAAGGGGGGGTGAGAAGGGGGGGAGAAGCAGGGGGATAAGGGGGGGAGTGAGAAGGGGGAGTGAGAAGGGGGGGAGAGAAGTGGGGGAGGGGGGGGGGGGAGAAGGGGGGGAGAAGGGGGGGGAGAAGGGGGGGGGAGACACTTTTAAGAAGCCAGACAACTTATAATAAATTTTAGCGGGCATTTTACATTACCGGTCAGTTTTCCTGAAAACTCCAATGAGCCAATTAAAATGCCCGGTCAGCGAAGGAGATTGCCTATTGCTGTCCTCGACTGCCTATAACTACATAGTGACACTCCACTGCACTACGAGTTCAAAAGAACCATCCCGACCAATTTTTACTCGCGGAAATGTTTTCAACATGCCTTGACCAAACTGAGGCCGCGAGTATGCGGGAACTTCCCTCGAGCATGAAGGAGAGTTCCAGTGACCTTATAGGACCTCCTAGGTCCACGTGTTGACCATGCTGCGAGTTTGAGTCGAGGGCAAACTCTTCTAAACGCGCAGATTAGGTCACCGCAGTGGGACAGCCCCTTAACCTTTCTGTTTATTATTCTCTGTTGGATAATTATTAAGAGGCATTTGAGGTTGTGGACCTATCAAAGTCAAGGTTTAGGAATACAATTAAGTTTTCTGCCTCTTACTCATTTGAACATTAAGTAAAGGCACAAAACAATACATGGTTATACAAGCCACATGCCAATGGGATCAAAGTTGAGAGTTTGATCACAGCAAATGAGCCATCAATAGCAAAAATAGCAATCCCTGTACTTCAGATGCAGTATTAAGACTACCTCCTGGGGCCCAATCTGGCTTAAGACCAGATCCAAACGAGCTCATTTAAAAATCACCTATCCATCTTCAGAAAATAGCTTGCTGAGGGGTACTGAAGGTTCCACTGAGCGGAAACAAATAGCAGCCAGTAGAACTGAGTTCAACAGAAAGGCCATAAACCTTGCACAAAGTAGAAATAATTTAGATGACAGCTTTGACAGGAAAGCATAATGCAAAACAGACAAGGTATGCCACCAAGTGTGGGATGATTTGATTAATTCAAGGTGACCATCATATTAGGAGCAATAATTAGAGAACATCTGAGAATTCTATTTCCAGATCTTTAGGAAACTGCAGATTTTTAAAAAAATGGTCAGTTATACATTAACTTTAGAAAGTAATTGGTCAGCTGTGGCATTATGGAAGCTTAATAACAGGAAGTGTCTAAATTGCTGAACATAGGGAAGCTGCATACCATCGTAAAGGCTTTCAGAATATTAGCAAGAATTGAGTAGCACGGTGGCGCAGCAGTAGTGTTGCTCCCTTATAGCGCCAGAGACTTGGGTTCAATCCTGACTATATGTGCTGTCTGTACGGAGTTTGCATGTTCTCCCCGTGACCGCATGGGTTTTCCCTGGGTGCTCTGGTTACCTCTCACACTCCAAAGATGTACAGTTTTGTAGGGTAATTGGCTTTGGTAAAAATTGTATATTGTCCCAAGTATGTAGGATAATGCTAGTGTACGGGGAATCGCTGGTTGGCGCGAACTCAGTGGGTCACAGGGCCTGTTTCCGCAGTGAATCTCCAAACTAAACTAAACCAGACTTAACAAAAGATCTTAGAAATATAGAACAAAATATAACATAGAGCAGATATTCAACATAATAATAATAATAATAATAATAATAATAATAATAATAATAATAATAATAATAATAATAATAATATATTTTATTGTCATTACACATAAGTGCAACGAGATTTGGTTTGCAACTCCATCCGATGCATGTATATCAAGAGAGTCCTGCCAGCATTGTCTTTCAAAAATAAAATGTTAATTTATATATTTGCAACTAAATGCCATGTGGGGGAAAGAACACATCAATGCTTCATTACCACATTAAACATTTTTACCCTCGGAATTCAGGGGGGTACCATCCGCTGGTGATTTACCAGATTCATGAAACAGTAGGTTTCCAGTGTTTTCAAAACGAGATCCGATTTCATTTTGTACAATGCAGTCAAAGCCAACAGAACATGCCGGTGGCTGCACTTTCATCATCTTGAAGTGATTTTTATGTATTTATATCACTTGTCTGATGTTTCTAACTGCTTGTGAGCCATCACTTGATTTTGGACAGTCTCTTTGCCTCATTCTTCCCCTGCAGTATGTTGTCTTCTAGGGTTCACTCCAGACTTTGATTTTCCCTTAGGTTTCCAGTTTAAAATTGCATCAGCATTTGCATGTAGTGCTCTATTTGTGCCGAGATAAGTGTTGGCTAATGGAGCTCTTATCCGAAGTGGGAAGGATGACAATTAATATTTGCAGATGGACAGAGAGGAGTGAGAGTGAACTGCACATCCAGGGATTACGGGTTTTGGGGACAGAGATCAGAGGAAGCAGAACTGGGATTATAGGACACTCGGTAGCTGAGGAAGACACAGGGGTTCCATGATTGGGTTCAGTGGTGTAAGGGGGGAATCTAGACTAGTTTAAAAAAACATCTCTGCTCTTTGTAATTCCTGATCTTAGACTGTTGAAAGTGGAGCAGGAGAACTTGGGATGGTACTGACAACCATCTGTTCATCGGGAATGCACGAAACCTGAGCATAAATTGCCAAAGGAAATCATACCTCACAAATTACCCATCCCCCCAGCCCATCTGGCCTCTTCTAGATCATCTGTAGGAGAGCTGGCTGCTCTGTACCTTGTCACTGAGTGAAAACACATGGAATCTGGAAACAATGTTAGTGGTAGTGGTAGTGGTGGCGGGCTCGGGGGACGTTGAAGGTGGGGGTGGGGCGAGTGGTGTGTGAGGGTGAGGCGCATGGTGTGTGGGGATGGCGGTGGGGGTGTGGGTGGGGGTGGGGTGGGTGCTGTGTGTGGGGGGTGAGGTCAAACATGTTCCAGCACTTGGGTGAAGGAAGTTGCTGATCTTCAGTGTGGCTGACATAGAACTGGGCCGCCTGCAATGACAATGTTTCCAAATGATAAACCAAATTTGGAGAGAGGCCCTCAAACAAATTTTTACTCTATGTTTGCATAGGCAAGGGTTCTAACACCTGCTTTAAGCATGGATAATGGATGTCTCTTGGTTGTCATTTTCCAACATGGCAAGAAATATGATTCCATCTGGAAGTGTGAGCAAATTTCCAGCACATTATAATTTAGCCCAACAAAGATATCTGAGCAGTATCTGTAAAACGATCACAGTCGAATGACATTTCTAAACTGTTAAATATCTTTGGTACATTGCCAATTAATTCCTAATTTCTTTAAAATATTAAGAGTGAATAATGTGATGTGGACTTGCGTGTGGGTCAAAGTGGTGCAGGATGATTTTATCTGTTGGCTGGAATGCACCACTAACCACTCACATTAGTGTTATTAGCTCATGATTTCTCAGATTTATTCATATAATTTCATAACTCAAATTACTATGGCTGGATTTGAATTCATAATATCATGTACCCAAACAGCTAGGATATCAGGACACCAAATCTAAGTGTTTAACCTGAGAGGAGCAGGTCTAGCTAATGTTTCCTACTATAGGGTATGAAGACTGGAATTGTTGCTTTGCTTGTCATTATCCCCCATTGTTTTGTAGAGTCTGGGTATTAGATACAACATCTGTACGGCTCAGTTCTCTCTTTGGGGAGTATATGCAAGTTATATACTATTGTAATTTGTTTGAATTAGGTGGTATTTGGAATGAAATATTTAAATCTCAATAGACTCACTTTATTTCCTATGCACTATGGACCATAAATGTACTATTAAAATAAGAAATCTGGTTTTAATGGGCTAGGGGTGAACTTTGCCATTCTTTTGTGGGACCCTTCCTTGTTAACGAAAAAAAACAGCATGAATTCAATAAAATGGAATCAGGGACATCTTGTAAAGCATTTTATTAGAGGGTTATTCAAAAAATATGTAGTCTCTCAGGAAATGCAGGTGTTAACTTCAGCCTGTATGCTGAAGTCAGCTTGTGAAAAGGAAATGATTTCACCTGACTCGTAATTCCGTTATGTAATCACTGAAGCTGAAGATGAAACAATTTAAAAGAGAAGTGATTTTTGTTTTGCAAATTAAGGCAAAAATCGATTTGTCGTAATTGCAACTGTTGATAATCACTTTGTGATTTACTTACAAAATCATTATGGCTTCAGAGTTGATTGTAATTCCCGACTTCAACAAGGTCTGGAACACTCTTTGCAGACGCATAATTAAGATTGCAGTTATGTTGGACCACTGAGGTGACACTGGTCATTGTAAAATGAAAAAGACAAACAATATGACCTGTGCTGCATTGCAGGCAGCAAATTGTACTCCTGTTCACAGATGAGAGTTTATTGCTTGCATTCATTTGGTAGCTAATAATACTGGACATTATTGCATTAATTAAATTAAGTGGCTAGGAAATCCAAATGCTTGGGCACCTTTGCCATTATACTGCTGTGGAGTTAAACTTCACATTGCACCAAAGCTAATGGGGTAAGACGGCTCCCCTGAGAAAATCTTTCATTCTTGTAGAATTTTGGAATCAATTCAGACTTGTATCTAGAATCAGGCTGCTACCTGCACATGGATGAGTGCCTGTAAGCATTTGCTGCCAAATGAAAATGGAAGAATAAAAATAGTGTAGGATTAGCAATCTGGTTGGGAGTCTCTCTGGAGGTTTAATCACAAGGCTTCATGTCTGAGAACATTTTGGCTGACATTCTCATCACTAGTCATCCAACATGTCCACTTCATCATCACAATCCTGTCCATGGATTAATCAGAAAATGAACAAATTGTCAGTGAGAAATAGAATCTGGGAATGGTTGATGGAACTACTAGGAGTATATAATTAAATTAGTGTACGTGCATGTTTGATGGTCAGTGTGGCATTAGTAGGCTGAAGGATCAGTTTCAGTGCTGCCTGATTCAATGTCAGAGACCAAGAAGACTTGAACGAAATTCTATGAAAGTTTTGATTAAGAACAACAGTGAAAGAACATTACTGCATGTCAGGAGGACTGAATATAGTTCTGCAAGACATCCAATGATCGCATTAATGTTCAAGGTGAATGAAGTTATCAGTTTCTGAGGAAATGGTGATAATTTGCAAGATGAATGGGAAGTTCTTCCACTGATGTCATGTCCTATCCAGACCCAAGTCACTCCTACCACAGTCACCATGCATTGCTAAATAGACAATGACTGCAAACTATCACACCCATAGGTCAAGCTAAAGATCATTGTGGACTCTCTTCCATGAAGAGTAAAAGAGAATATGCCCTGTAATGAACAATAGGAGAACAAAGGTTTTCTACCAACTTCCCCCCTTTCATCACACTACCCTCTGATACCAAGGGTTCACAAAGAAACCCTGGAAAATGTGGATCACCTTTCATATCTTCGGAGCCACTTCTCAACGAAGGCAGATTTGATGAAGTTCACTCCAATTCCCAAAGTGCCAGCAAAACTTTGGACCTCCTGGACAAAAGAGTGTTCAAGGATCAAGACCTCAAAGTGGGACTCATGTTGTCGACCTCCCCATGGTGAGCCCTGTCAAATGACCTCAGTCAGGAGAACAACACCAAACAGAGACAGCAGCAGTGCCGCAGCTTGGCGCCAACCCGGAGCATGCACCCTTTTTAGGGAGGGCGCTTACGGATATCGAACCAGATGGCATCACCCTGCTGCAGAATTCTGCTGCCTCAAATGCAAGAAGAAGAAGAAGTCCTCATAGTTAACTTGATCCACCAGAACCTGCAGCAGGCATCTCACAGTATTGGAGAGATACCACCAATGCCGTTTCCACAAAACACTCTAAATACATTGGCAGTATCCTTTCCTGGGATATCAGAGTATCCCACGCGATGCTGGTTGATCAGTTCGGCACAGAGCTGTAAAGATTCTTTCGTGACTCGAGTGATCCAGCTGCACCAGTATAAGACATCTGATAGCCAATGAGACCCTACCTGATGGATCCATCATGGACCTGATGGGCTGAATCTCCTTCTTCTGTGCATTAACAAGTGGACTCAGCATCCATTACACCCTGACAAGGTTTAGACTTTAGATGTGCGGAAAAAGACCCTTCGGCCCATCGAGGCAGCGCCGACTAGTGACCATTCCGTACACTAGCACCATCCTACATACCAGGGAAAATTTACAACTTTTTACCGTAGCCAATTAACCTACAACCCGGTACGCCTTTGGAATGTGGGAGGAAACTAAAGCACCCAGAGAAATCCTGGAGTCAGCATCCGTGGTCAGGATCGAACTCTGGTCCCATGTACTGTAAGGCAGCAGCTCCGCTGCTAGTTCACTGTTGCCGCCTACACAATGTTCCTCAGTTTCTAGAGAAAAATGTTGTAACTTAAATAGCAAGCACTAAATCAAGTATGTATCCCATTCAGGCAGAAATTGCACACAAAATGTCCTCCTCGAGGTAAATAGAAATAAAGTAACAAAAGAAAGATGATTATCTTTGGAAATCACAAAACTCTCTTGAATTGCTTTGTGAAGAAATGAATCATTGATGAACTTATTCGTTCAAAATGTTCGCAACTGCTTTGAACTATAGCATTCACACAGACCGTCAGAACATAGATACTTGTATTCTGGTAGGATATCAATACTGTTTGTGCTGACTCCTTCACAGTAAAAAAAAATGCAAATCCAATCTGTCAGCCTGCATTTTAGAAACAATTCAATCAGTTTATTGATTTTATATCTTGTTTAATTGAATGAGGAGAGTGGGAAGATTTGTTATAAGCAACACTATAATGGCCTGTCCAGACTAGTTAAATGGAAGTCGTCAATGCACTGTTACATGGAGTCTGTGAAATCCGATAATTTTAATAAATACTAGACCAAGGGGGACCAGTTGGGGCCCTTCCGCTCAATGCGCGGTTGCGGAGGGGGAGGCGGCCTTCGGCGTCACACACACTAAACCCCCCCGATATTATATTAATATTATTCATTCGCTCCTTTTACTCCATCCAACTGCGCAGGCGCGGCTAGAGAGGGTCGGGGGTGGAGAGGGAGAGGGAGGGGGGTAAAGATTGAAGGGTGGTGGGGGGGCAGCGTCTCAGGCAGGGGGGCTGGTTCTTGAAACCAATATTCCACCACTCCCTAAAGGGGGGGGGGGCATAGAGGGAGGGGGGGGCATTGAGGGAGGGGGGGGCAGAGAGGGAGTGAGGGGCAGAGAAGAAGGGGGGAGAGAGGAATGGGGGGCAGAGAAGAAGGGGGCAGAGAAGAAGGGGGCAGAGAGGAATGGGGGCAGAGAGGAATGGGGGCATATAGGGAGGGGGGAAATAGTGAGGGGGGGCAGAGAGAGATGGAAACATAGAAACATAGAAAATAGGTGCAGGAGTAGGCCATTCGGCCCTTCGAGCCTGCACCGCCATTCAATGTGATCATGGCTGATCATCCAACTCAGTATCCCGTACCTGCCTTCTCTCCATACCCCCTGATCCCTTTAGCCACAAGTGCCACATCTAACGCCCTCTTAAATATAGCCAATGAACTGGCCTCAACTACCTTCTGTGGCAGAGAATTCCAGAGACTCACCACTCTCTGTGTAAAGAATGTTTTCCTCATTTCGGTCCTAAAGGAATTCCCCCTTATCCTTAGACTGTGACCCCTTGTTCTGGACTCCCCCAACATCGGGAACAATCTTCCAGCATCTAGCTTGTCCAACCCCTTAAGAATTTTGTAGGTTTCTATAAGATCCCCCCTCAATCTTCTAAATTCCATTGAGTACAAACCGAGTCTATCCAATCTTTCCTCATATGAAAGTCCTGACATCCCAGGGGTGTCATGGAGGGGCATAGAAGAAGAGGGAGAGAGCAATGGGGCAGGGAGGGGGGGCAGAGAGGGAGGGGGGCAGGAGGGAGGGGGGCAGGGAGGGAGGGGGGGACAGAGAGGGAGGGGGGGACAAAGAGGGAGGGGGGCAGAGAGGGGTGGGTGGCAGAGAGGTAGGGCCCCCTCCTCCTCTCCTCCCCCCTCCTCTCCCCCATGGTGTCATGGAGTCTGTGAAATCAGAGGCATATTTCATCCAATAATTTTAATAAATATGAAACTATAATAGTAAGATTGAACGAGAACTTACCAGTAACTCATAAAATAAAGATCAAACTTCAGAGTTACGATGAGCAAATACGTGAAGAAGGCCATCAACCTGCATGCGCGTCAATCGTCAAAGCAGCGGTGTGAAATCACAGAAGAACAATTGTTCAACTAAAATGGTAAGATTTGAGTTGACTAGAACTTCCAGAAACATCTTTATGTTATGAGGGTTGGGAGCGGAGGGCACGTAATCGCTCATCGTAACTCCTCATAAAATAAAGATCAAACTTCAAACTGGTAAGTTATCATTTAATCTTACTATTTTACTTCGGATTCACGTGAGTGACTACGTGAAGATTTTTAAGCCCTGTGATTTGATGCCATGGAAACGAGTCCATGCGTCACAACTGCATCAATTGACCAGGACGAGTGAGAAAAAATTAATGCATTCAAACATGACATGAATTAAAAAAACTAATACTTTTATAGCGAAATGAAAATTAACAGTGACCCCTCTCACCCAGGGGGAAACTGTGAAACTGAACTTAAAACAGAATTAGCAAAAGTCCCCGGTCTGGCAATATTATAAAACCTTTTGTATGTCCGCTCATTAGACCATCACGCAGCCGCTGGAATGAGGTCGAGAGGGACGTCCATAACCCTTGCTGCTGATATCGATGCAGCCTGGTGGAGTGAGGTTTAAAGGAGTCAGTGTTCACCCCTGTACATGCCAGAACCTGTTTAATCCATCTTGAGATGGTCTGCACTGTAACTTTCCTATGAGAATTGGTGTAGCTGATGAATAATGATAGTTCCGAGCCTCTGAGGCTCTTAGTGACCGTAACGTATTGTAAGATGTGAGATACCACACACAACCGTAGGTCTAAAGGGTACGCCATAAAACCCAATTTTAGACCCAACATCCCTGGCCTGCTCTGCTTAATGAGATCATGAACAAAAAAGGAGAAGTGGTCACAAGATGTAATCATGCTGTCCAGTCTAAGTTTATGTAATTCTGGACCCGTTGAGCTGAGGCCAGCGCCATGAGCATGACTACCTTGAGTGTGAGATAATGCAGAGACAGGGATGAAGCTGGTGCCCACTGACGGAGCAGCGTGAGAACCACGCTCACATCCCATATTTGTGAATGCCTAGGCCTAGGGGGAGTAGAGTTAAAAATTAACTTCATTAATTTAGTTATTAAGGGATGAGATCCTACTGTGTGATTCCCTGACCCCAGATCCTAGCACTATTTATGGCACTGTAACTTAGCTTCTGATCATAGAAAATTAATGAAAGGAACTCCAAAACATCCGTGATGGAAGCAGTGTTATATGAAAATTTTGAGAGAGAACAGTACATCTCCCATTTCTTTATGTAGGTGAGGTACTGTTTTTGGGTGCTCTCCCTCCAGGCCACAGTGATCGCATCTATCGTACGCTCTGAAAGCCCGAGCCCCAGGAACGGTCTCCTCAGAATCCGCAAACCAATAAATTTATACGTTCATGAAGAGGGTGGCTATCCCCTGTCACAGGGTGTACCAGCAGATTTCTGCTCTTGGGGACAGCCATAAAAGGCTGTGTAATTATAGCTAGGGCAAGTGGGAACCAATGCTGAGTTGGCCAGTCCAGTACTACCAATATGCCAGAAGCGGAGTCTTGCTTGATCTTGGCCAAACACCGACTGATGAGGCAGAATGGGGGAAATACATACATGAATTTTCCACCCCAGTGTAGCGAGAATGCTTCTACTGCCCCTGGGTCTGGTTCCCATGACACGTAATTTGGTAACTGATGATTAAGCCTGGATTCAAACAGATCAATGTCCGGTATACCATAACGAATGACAATGTCATTAAACACTTCGTGATTCAACATCCATTCCTTGTTGTCATTGAATTGTCGTGACATGGTGTCTGCCACCATGTTATATCTACCTGGTAAGTAGATAGCTGAAACCCAGATGTTCCTCGTAATACACCAGTGCCAAATGTGATTAGACAATTTATCACAGGATACAGACCTACTTCCACCCATGTGACTAATGTACGCTACTGCTGTAGTGTTGTCAATCTGAAGTTGAACATGCACATGATGCATATTGGTACAATAAGCCTTTAACCCATAGAGTGCTCCCAACAAATCTAAGTAGTTAATACCATGTGACTGAAGCATCGATGATTCCTGCAGATTCCATCTGCCCCCGCAGCTAGAGACAGTGTTGGTAGCACCCCAACCTAGCGCACTGGCATCAGGTTACAGGATAACTGATGGTGTATCAACTAAAATAGTACTAGAACAATACTGAATATTGGTAACCCACCATTGTAACTCAGCAATAGCTTCAGCTGGAAACTGCATGGGTCTATCGAAGCGACCTCTATGAAGCTTGAGTGCCTGCTCCTTTGCAGCTGCAAATTTTGGTAGTGCAAAGGTCCGAACTGAGCAGCTGGGAAAGCAGCCACCAATTTGCCAATTATATTAGCCACGTCTAATAGAAGGTTGGTTCTTAACAACAAGGTTTCAGCAGGCTTCGATTAACTCTAATTGCTTGCCCCAAGGCAGAGTCACAGACATTTGCATTGAGTTAATGGTGAATACCAAATAATCAATTATCCTAGATGGTACCAATTTAGGCTTAACTGGATGGATTAGAAACCCCAGTCTCTCTAACATGCGTTTGGTAGCTGACACTGATAATTCAGCTAACTCCAAAGTCTTCCCAATGATTAAGATGTCATCCAAATATGCCATGACTACATGATTCTGTGCCCTGAGTAGCCCCAGGACTGGTTTTACTCTATTTTGTGAATAGTCTGGGCACTGAGGTTAGTCAATTAGGCAATGCTTTAAACTGCCACAATTGATCCACACAGCTAAATTTCAAATATCTCCTGTGGTCTTCATGAATGGCCACTGAATAGTAAGCATCTTTGGGGTCAATGCATGCCATGTAACATCCTTTAGAAACCAGTTGTTTGGCAGTTGCAAATTTCTCCATTTTGAAGTGTTTATACTGCACAAAGGTGTTAAGCTCAGTTAAATCAAGAATGATTCAACATCCTCCATCCTTCTTTTTCCTAGGAAATATATTGTACACAAACTGGTGAGGCACACGACTCGACCTCTCAATTACCCCTTTCTTGAGTAAAGACTCAATTTCCCCTTGTGCACTCACACACGCCTGTTGTGAAAGAACAAAAGTGCGGCTCGGTGTATGCTGAGTGGGTGGAGACGAGTCGAAAAGGAACTCAATTTTAAAACCTTGTATACTGCGCAGTATAAACGGGTCAGATGTTATCCAATGCCATTCAAGTAAGAAAAACTGTAATCTACCCCCAACTTGTAACTGATCCATGGAGGATATGTTACGCAAAGAACCGGACTCACTTACCTCAGTGCTTATCGGCGGTATGGTGGTTGCTTCTGCCCCGAGGTCTGGGGGGTTGGACTGTTGCAGGGCTGCATGCGCGCATCTTGAACATGGCCCGGCTTGGGCCCTGCCCTAAAAAAAGGGCTCTGTGCCTGCTGCTCATGACGTCCACCATATGCTGCGGACCGTTTGGTGTGGAAAGGGGAGTAAGGGAACTGTCGCCGGAAAGAAAAAATCTTAGGAGGTGCCTTGATAAGGCAAACGGTTTTTGCCTCCTCATCCATTTCCTTTACCTGCTTAGGCAGGTCTGCCCCGAATAGTATGATTGGAGGTTGGACATTCCCTGGCTTGCACAGCCCTGCAAATTTCCTGTTCAGAGCAGGACGGATGTCATTCTTCCGGAGGCAATTGATTTCAAAATGTGCATTGCACATTAATGCCATCACCTCCTGCTGGGTATCAGAGAGGGGCACCCCATCCACTGACCTGGCAAAGGCCGTGATACCTGAAGCAAGTAATCATAAAACTTTTTGAAGTTTTACTTCCTGGGCTCTGACGCCCCCTCATGTGTCCCCAGATGGAATTGTTTACTATTGGGACATTTAGTGAGGCACATTTCAGTGGGGTAATGTATTTGGCAGTTGTTTCTTCCATGGCCTGGTCTTGTAGTTGGTGGGAGGCCAGGTAGTTGATGCTCATGGCCAGTTCTTCTCCCAACGACTTCCCTGTTAGGGAAGGGATAGCACATTTGGATGCCATCGGGGGTACTCCCGGGGTATGGTCCTCATGTCTTGAAGCATGCTGCCCAGCTGTGCCTCTGTACTTTGACTCAGTAAAATATTGGCCTCATACGCTTCCCTCATCAGAGAGAGGAATATGCAGCCCTGACACAGGTGCTGCTGCCTCGGGTTCCCCGTAATACCCGGGCTTAGATGGCTCACTCCTCCGGAGCATATAATTGTGGAGCAACTTCTCCATAAGTTTCGCCATGTGAGTCAGCCTGCCGTCAACACTGCCCATAGGTGGGGGGGAAATTTCCATCTCTTGGCCCGACTCATCTGAATCCAGGGCCCTTACAGACTTTTTTGTGGCTTTTTTCCCCCGCAGGGTAGCTAAGGTGCTGGGTATTGGCACCAAGTCTGTAGCCGCTGGCTCTTCTGCCAGCGACCCTGAAGGCGAAATCGGCGGCCGCCCGCTGCCCACAGGCCCGCGGTCTTCAGTAGCTGGTTTCGATGCGGCCCGCCTCTTCAACTTGGGCATGTTCTCCGACTAGTTCGAGTATGCTGAAAACACAATAACCGAACCCGGAGCAATGACCTCAGATAAAGTATAACACTTACCTGAGCATTTTTAAACATACCGCTGGAAGGAGCGACGCGCCCATCAGTCAGTTGTTGCGCAATGCGTCAGACGTAATGACGCGCATGCGGGTTGACGGCCTTCTTCACGTAGTCACTCACGTGACTCCGAAGTAAAATGTTGCTTGTCTGTGAAAGAACATATCTGCGCAACGGAGATGATTTACCTTTGCTTTGAGCTTGACTTCCTTATAATCATATTTATTTCAGGGTGCCATGCAATCAGAATTAATTAATGTGAAGGATTGATAATTCTTATCTTTTTCTTATGGGCAGGATTTTAAGGCCAGCACCAATCTGTCGCATTGCAGTTCATTATGACTGCTGTGCCTGTTCTTGGTGGCTTAGGTTGAATATGTTGTTCTCAAAGGCAATCATATTGAGTGCAAATAAAAAATAAACAGTTATGCACTTTTTCCCCAACAAATTTGGCTATTTATAAAGCTGAGGATTATCTGAGACTTTGCTCAGGTTTTGAGGGAAGCCAAGTTCTTCTGGGCAGACTGTTAGGCGAGGAATGCATACAATGGAGTGTAGACCTAGAAAATGTTATAGTCAAGTACATTCATTAGATAATTGCCATTGACAATGACAAATTGGTGCTGTCATGGAGATATACAGCATAGAAACAGACCCTTCAGCACATCAAATCCCAGCTAACCAATAATGAATGAATGAATGACTGATACTTTATCACCTATACCTAGATACAGAAATGCTTAGTTTTGCATTCGGCCTAGGCAGTACACAAGTATGCACAGCACACAATAATACATCTACACTGTTTGTTTGTTTACACTAAAACATCTACTCCATTTTGTTCACCTCACATTCTGATTAAGTCCCCCTAGATCTACCTCTCACCTGCATAGTAGGGGCAATTTATACTAACCAATTAACCTAACAACCCACATGTCTTTGGTTGTGGAAGGAAACCAGAGCACTCGGGGAAAAAAACCCATGCAGTCACAGGGAGAATGTCCAAACTCCAAACAGACAACAATCGTGTAGGTAGGTCAGAATTTTTCAGCCAAGGTTTAACCTGGGTCACTGGAGCTGTGAAGTAACAGCTATATGAGCTATCCTCGAGAGATACCCTTAATAATTCAAAGGTACACAAAAATGCTGGAGAAACTCAGCGGGTGAGGCAGCATCTATGGAGCGAAGGAAATAGGTGACGTTTCGGGTCGAGATCCTTCTTCAGATCCTTCTTCTTAATAATTCAATGTACAGCAGAGAGAGACTGCCTTGAATGTTCCAAATTGGGGTGGAGAAAACCTTGGCCACAATGGCACAGTTGCTGCCTTATAGCACCAGAGACCCAGGTTCAATTCTGACTATAGGTGGTGCCTGTGCGGAGTTTGTACATTCTCCCCGTGACCCCATGGGTTTTCTCTATTTGCTCTGGTTTCCTCCCACATTCAAAATTCATGCAGGAATATTGGTTAATTGGCCACTGTAACTTGTCCTGAGTGTGTAAGATAGAACTAGTGTGTGGATGATCGGTGGTCGGGCAGACCAGGTAGGCCAAAGGGCCTATTTCCAGGCTGTATCTCGAAACTAAAATTGCTGTGTGCGTTTGACATTCAATCGGTCTTGTTGGAGACTAGTTGCCCAGGGGGTATGCATAAAAGGAGGAACAGACTCATTGGTGATGATTTTCCAACGACAACTGGGATTACATCTGAGAATGACACCTTGTGCAATGTGTTACTGAGTAATTAATGGAAACATAACTGCATATGTCCACTCCCAGAGGCGAAGTATTTGTGGGGGGAAAAGAGAGTAACCGTATTATTACAACCTTTTCACTGCCAAGATTTTCTTTTCACTTATACTCTGACCCGATTATACTTGGGGATGGCACTGAACAGGTTAATGGTGGAATTCAATGTTGTATTCAAGAAGTAATGAAGGGGAAAGCCAGCAGTAAACAGGAAGATGTGCCAAAGGAAACAAATGCCTTTATTTGGACACATGATAGAATTTTACATTAAAGAATTCTTAAAATATTAACTGAGTAAAGTCATCAAGAATTCAGTCCAAGATTGCATCACATGGCCCCTTCCGTTTCATATAACAAATGTGGGAAAATCAAAGAATAGTGCCTTGTTGCGTAAACTTCATCATATTAAATTGAATTAGGTAAAGAGTATGTTATATTTTGGGTTACAAAAAAAGTAACATTCTTCCGAATGATTTTAAATGGTAACCTGATAAGAGGTAAAACTAAATGACCGTGAATTTCCATATTAAAATTCAAGCTGGACAATGGCCGACACATTCTGTTTAGAAGCAGGCTATTCAACTTGGAATTCCCAGCCCTCATCCACGTAACTGTACAGAAGGTTGGGATTCCCGAGCCAAGGTGGAAGTCCCAAACTTCTGCTTATCTGATTGCCATTCTTGGGACAATTCCTCTCTGCTGCTGGATTGCTCAAGATGTCTAGCAGGGGGATGTAAATGTCCTCACTTTGGTTGGGAAATCTGCCTGCTGAATGAGTTCCAGGTTAATTTGATGCTAGTCCAAGATCCCAGTCATTTAAACATAGAAGAAACAGCTGACGGGAGAGAAGTGAATACAAACTACGTTTTCTTTCATTTGAATTGATTTAAATGCTTGTAGTTGTATGCTAGCAATTTTTGTGCTTCTTTTATTTCAGATTTTCAGCTTAGGTTTTTTAAAATAATATTAGGGCGGCATGGTGGGGCTGTGGTAGAGCCTTACAGCGCCAGAGACCCAGGTTCGATCGTGATTATGAGTGTTTGTCTGTATGGAGTTTGTATGGTCTCCCTGTGACCTTCATGGGTTTTCCCCGGGTGCTCTGGTTTCCTCCCACATTCCAAAGACGTACAGGTTTATAGACTAATTGGCTTCAGAAAAATTGTAAAATTATCCTTAGTGTGTGTGTAGGGTAGCGTTGGTATGCGGGATCGCTGGTGGGCACAGACTCAGTAGGCCAGAGAGCCTGTTTTCATGCTTTATCTCGAACTCAAAAATACTAAAACTATTTTTAATGCCTTTTGAATGCCTCTCAGTGTTTTGCAGATATTCAATCTCTTTGACAGCTGGAGAGCTGGGTTGGGGCTTAACTAACTCAAAGTATTTCAGGGGACAAGGCCAACTAGTTTCATCATTAGGCTAAGTCTCTTTCATCAACTGACAGCTGCATGGTTGTGCCATTTGGGTGGCACAGTAGCACAGCTGGTAGGGACATAGCCTTGCAGTGGCAGAGACTCTGGTTCAGGCCTGATCTTTAGAGTTTGTATGTTTTCCTTGTGACTGCATGGATTTCCTCCAGGTGTTGCAGTTTCCTCCTACCTCTTAAAAAAGTGCAGGTTTGTCAATTAATTGGCCTCTGGAAATTGACCCTGGTGTGTAGGTGAATGGTAGAATCTGGGGGAGTTGACAAGAGGGTGGGTTGAAGGGCTTATTTTCATGCTCTATCACTATGTCTGAATTCCCACAAGAAAAACTCAAGCAAAATCACCAACTTATTTTTAAAAATTAAATATGGCCTGTGATGTTAAAAAATCTTTGCACCATTTACAGTAAGTCAGGGTTGTTTATAGACCTTTAAGAGTCTTGTCTGCAAAACAGGTGTTAGGATGGTCTTTATGGCTCATTTACATTCACAAGAACATGGGGATAGGGGAATCACTTGGGCTCAAATAAAATCACCAGCCTTGACAGCAGCAATCCCAACAGGCTGGATGGATCAAAGATCCAAATGGTCTCCAGACAATTTGAAATATACTTCAAATGGTACAATAATCCCCAGGCATACAATGAGATGCCTGTACAAGCTTTAACATTCTGATGCAACCCTGAGGTTTCTGCTTCCCCATGACAGACTGCAGGAGTCAGAGTGGCTCCAGCATGTTACCAACATATGGAATACTTTGAGAGGCGAGCACAGCAGTTTTCCATACTTAAAAACATTCCAGAACACACTCACTGGATTAGAATTTATGCACAGGGAAGATTATAGTCAGGCGGTTTGTTTTGTAATGTTTATCACACATGGTATTAATGACAGACTCCATTTAACATAAATACTGTCTGCAATTAATAATGGCTTCAAATCACTTCAGCAGAGAGATGTGTTTACTTTGGCTTGTTCACTCTTGAGATTGTTCATATATTCTCTGAAAGCCAGAGTACATGGATTTTTTTTCCTACTTTATCTGTCCTTTGATTTTCTTGAATATACCTTTTTCTTTTCTTTGTAAGCACTTACACCTCACACCCTATTCCCCAATGCCCCGCCACACCACTCCTCCTGGCTTCTTACTCTCTTTTTCACTTAAGTTATTCCCCTCAAGTCTCTTGCGTCACTTCCTCCCTGCTTTACCACGTTTCATTCAGTTCACCCCGAGCACTCCCACTGGGACAGAAGTATTAGTAGCCTATGCAATTCTGGAACAAATTAAGAAATATTTGTTATCTCATATATTGTGAGATTAGCTAAACAAGTGTGGCACAACTAGAAAAGTTATGTTTTCTGACTATTCATTTTTATTTCATGTCATGTTTCTCATTCTCTGTTTAGTCATCTTTATTTCACCTTTAACAAGTCCCGTGAAACCATAGTGCACCATACCAGCCGGAACTGAAAAGCCAGTTTACATTCACTTTTGACATGCACAGGGCTGACTGAAGTTATAGAGCGAGGGAAATGGAAAGATTTGAAAACAAAGATAATTAAAAGATTATAATGTCCTAATTCTTTAGGGAATGGGGGCTCCCCTCTTCTACTATAGATGAGGTTCTCACCAGGGTCTCTTCTATATCACCGTAACTCTGCTCTCACTCCCCATCCCCCCACTCGCAACAAGGGCAGAGTCCCCCTTGTCTTCACCTTCCACCTTACCAGCCTTCACATACAACAGATAATCCTCTGTTAATTTTGGCAGCTCCAATGGGATCCCACCACTGGCCACAACTTCCCATCGACTCACCTTTCGGCTTTCCGCAGAGACCGCTCCCTCCGTAACTCCCTGGTCAATTCGTCCCGTCCCACCCAAACCACCCCCTCTCCTGGCACTTTCCCTTGCAACCGCAGAAAATGCTGCACATGTTGCTTTACCTCCCCCCTTGATTCCAGCCAAGGACCCAAGCAGTCTTTCCAGGTACGGCAGAGGTTCACCTGCACCTCCTCCAACCTCATCTATTGCATCCGCTGCTCTAGGTGTCAGCTGTTCTACATCGGTGAGACCAAGCGTAGACTTGGAGATTGCTTCGCCCAACACCTTTGCCCGGTTCGCAATAACAAACCTGATCTCCCGGTAGCTCAGCACTTCAACTCCCCCTCCCATTCCGAATCTGACCTTTCTGTCCTGGGCCTCCCCCATTGTTGGAGTGAGGCCCACTGTAAGTAGCACCTCATATTTCACTTGGATAGTTTACAACCCAGCGGTACGAACATTGACCTCCAATGTCAGGTAGTCCCTGCTTTCTCCCTCTTTCCCCTCCCCTTCCCAGATCTCTCCACTTCTTCCTTTCTTCTTCCCGCCTGCCCCCCCCCCCCCCCCCACATCAGTCTGAAGAAGGGTCTCGACCCATAACATTGCCTTTTTCCTTCGCTGCTTCACCTGCCGAGTTTGTCCAGCATTTTTGTTTACCTTCGATTTTCCAGCATCTGCAGTTCCTTCTTAAACATAAATAATTTAAAGATCAGTATGTTTCTTAACCAGAGAATGCAGGAAAGTATGAGCCTCCGATGATGAGTAAATGTGATAGCAACTCAGTATTACATTAATTTAAATGAGGAACGGAGAACTTGGGCAGTCAATAGCATGTGTCTTGATGGCAGTCAGTATTATGAGTGAGGATTGGCTGAAGGTCTTAACAAAGGGCCTGAATGGATATATTCGATGGCACTTTAGGAAGCTGGAGACAAAATTGCTGGTGGGCTGGCTAAGATTTACGAGTCATCGTTAAATATGGATGAGATGTGGGTGGGAAATGTTGTGCCTCTATTTAAGAAGAGCAGTAGCGAAAAGCCTGTGAACTTTAGGCCCGTGAGTCTAGTAAGACATTCGAGAGTTTAGGTGGGCAAGGGATGATTAGAGATTGTATGGTTTTGTATTTGGGAGATTATGTCTCGTGAATCTTATTGTTTTTTGTATATGTGGTCAAAAAGGTTGATGAAGGCAAAGCTGTAGACTTTGTGTACATGGACTTCAGCAAGGCATTTGACAAGGTTCTGCATCATAGGCTGATCTGGAAGGTTAGACCATATGGAATCCAAGGAGATTGCCGACTGGATTGACAATTGGCTTAATGGCAGGAAGTAGTGGGTGGTGTTGGAATGTTATTTTTTGGATTAGATGCCTGTGAATAGTGGTGTGTCTCAGGGTTTGATGCTGGACCCATTGCTGCCTGTCGTCTGTTTCAATGATTTGGAAGAGAATGTACATGGTATGATTAGCAAGTTAGTAGAATACACAAAAGTGGGTTGTATTGTATTGTAGATGGTGTCCATTATTGCCGATTGTTCGCTGTAACCAAATAGGGTATTATCATTGTATAAATAGTAGAATCAAGCAACTACAGTTAATGGTTAATACACAAAAAGACGCAAAGTAACTCAGCAAGATAGGCAGCATCTCTGGAGAACATGGGACGAGTATAGATGCAACATGTTGGTCGACATGGGCATGTTGAGACAAAATGCCAGTTTCTACGCTATATGACTCTAGAAATGTGTAAAGTTACAAAAAATGGAGGGTCAGCCAAAAATGCTTTGCAGAATTTAGTCCAAAAGTTAGCAAAGTGTGCAAGAAGATCTTATCAACAAGTACATAGTGATCATTTTTACGTCATCCAGCCTTATATTTAAACATTTAAATATCGCATCTATGCTCGTCCCACCTGCCTGCTTTTGGCCTATAAACAAATCCTATCCATGCACCTGTCTCTGAAACATTGCGGTAGTACCTGCCTCACATAGGTTTGGTACTTGAGGTTCTGTGTGGTATGAAGGGATGTGGTAGTTGGTCTGTTGGCAGGACAACAAAAATGAAGTAATGTGTGAGGATATAACTGATTAATTTATGGCCAGGACCTTTACCCTGTCATAGAAAAAAAGCTGGTCAATGTAAAATAAAGTTTCACAAACAAACTGCTCATTAACTGCTATATCACTAGTGGTTTTTGTTACATAAACATACTGTAACCGTTATCTAAATACATACTAACATTTACACACCACACAATATTGCATTATTCACAGGTAATACTAACACCTCAGACACCTCTCACAATTCTTTCATTGTGTAATGCATTGAAGGTTCCACACTATCATTATTGTCAATGCTTTCATTTACACCTGTGACTCCTGGAGCAAGAAACCACATGACAAATGTTTCAAGAGGATTTCAGTATAGGAGTAAAGAGTTTCTTCTGCAGTTGTATAGGGCTCTGGTGAGACCACATCTGGAGTATTGTGTACAGTTTTGGTCTCCTAATTTGAGAAAGGACATCCTTGTGATTGAGGCAGTGCAGCGTAGGTTCACGAGATTGATCCCTGCGATGGCGGGACTGTCATATGAGGATAGATTGAAAAGACCAGGCTTGTATTCACTGGAGTCTAGAAGGATGAGGGGGCATCTTATAGAAACATATAAAATTATAAAAGGACTGGACATGCTAGATGCAGGAAAAATGTTCTCAATGTTGGGCGAGTCCAGAACCAGGGGCCACAGTCTTAGAATAAAGGGAAGGTCATTTAAGACTGAGCTGAGAAAAAACCTTTTCATCCTGAGAGTTGTGAATTTATGGAATTCCCTGCCACAGAGGGCAGTGGAGGCCAAGTCACTGGATGGATTTAAGAGAGAATTAGATAGAGCTCTAGGGGCTAGTGGAATCAAGGGATATGGGGAGAAGGCAGGCACGGGTTATTGATAGGGGACGATCAGCCATGATCACAATGAATGATGATGCTGGCTTGAAGGGCCGAATGGCCTCCTCCTGCACCTATTTTCTATGTTTCTATGTTTCTAAATCTGAAGAATGGAGACACAAGAAACTTGTGTCAAATGTACAAAAGTGCTGGAGGAACACAGCAGATCAGGTAGTGTCCGTAGAGGGACAGGTAAGATTTTGGCTCAGGTTCATTCCTCATGCTGATGGAGTAGCAGAGATGAAGAAGGCTGAAAATGGAAGATTGGGGGAACAAAGCCTGGTAAGTGATAGGTGGATACAGGTGAAGGGTATGATTGGCAGATGGGTGGGTTTAGTGACAATGGCTAGATGTGAAAAGGAGACAAACGGGTGTCAGGAAAGAAGAAGTGGTGTGAAATGTAAATCTGGATGGGATGATATTGGTGGAAGAGGACAAGGAGGGAAATGAAAACGGGAACAAAAACAAAATAAGGCTTGGGGTGGGAACTGAGTGCACAGAGGAAGTGAAAAAGATAAGGGTGACTAGGGGATGGTGGGGAAATGTGTGCTCACCAAGGATAGGAAAAAGAGAAGAGAGTAGAGGAGTATTATGTGAAATTGGAAATTCAATGCAGTCCGTCTGTGTTCACGTACATCTCTTCTAACCTAGTCTTTTGTATTTGGTCCTACGTGTGATTTTCTTTATACTGGTGATATCAAGCCTTGGCTAGGCAACTGTTTTACCGAACACTTGCACTCTGTCCACCAAGAAGTGGTGGAGTTATGTTGCCAACCATTTTAACTCCCCTACCTATAATCGAGCTCTGCGCTTGGCATCCTGCATTACCAGAGTGAGACCGCACACAAACTTCCAAAACATGGGAGCTTCCAACCATGACTCCTCAGTGCTAGACTCTGAGGTTGGATATCCAAACAGCTCCCTTCGCACAGCCCTACCCACCTTAAGTGATGCCCTCAGAGAATTTCAGAATAAGCAGCAAATTCCTGACAAATTATTCAAGATAATCTGTTGACATGCATTAAAATTTCTCCTCAGATGTAGTTGATCTCCAGCTTCAAGTGATTAGTGAAAGCAATATAACAATTACAATCCTCACAAAGCATTCTGCACTTTTCCATTGTGTTGAACATTATGAGGAAGCATTGTTAATTGCAGTGCTTGATGGCAAAATGGCAAGCAGCCACTTTAATGAGCATTAGAACCCACTTTAATTGATCATCACATCATTAATCATCTGCGTGCCAGATGTTTAGAACCGACAATTTAAGTCTTTTAAGAAAATGGATTCTTGTGCTGAAAGGCAGTCAAACAATAGATAATAGCTGCAGGAGTAGGCCATTTGGCCCTTTGAGCCAGCACTCCCATTCACTGTGATCATGGCTGATCATCCACACTCAGTGCCCCGTTCCTGCCTTTTCCCCATATCCCATGACTCTGCTATCTTAAAGAGCTCTATTCAACTCTCTCTTGAAAGCATCCAGAGAATTGGCCTCCACTGCCTTCTGAGGCAGGGTATTCCACAGATTCACAAGTGAAAACGTTTTTCTTCAACTCCGTTCTAAATGTCTTACCCCTTATTCTTAAACTGTGGCCCCTGGTTCTGGACTCCCCCAACATCGGGAACATATTTCCTGTGTCTTGTGTGTCCAAACCCTTAATAATCTTATATGTTTCAATAAGATTCCCTCTCACCTTTCTAATTTCCAGAGTATACAAGCCCAGCTGCTCCATTCTATGAACATATGACAGTCCCGCCATCCCGGGAATTAACCTCGTGAACCTACGCTGCACTCCCTCAATAACAAGAATGTCCTCCCTCAAATACGGTGACCAGAACTGCACACAATACTGCAGGTGTGGTCTCACTAGGGCCCTGTACAACTGAAAAAGGACCTCTTTGCTCCTATACAACTCCTCTTGTTATAAAGGCGAACATGCCACTCGTTTTCTTTACTACCTGCATACTTACTTTCAGTGACTGATGAACAAGGACCCTCAGATCTCGTTGTAAAGAATAAGGGGTAAGCCATTTAGTGCTAGAGTAACCAGGTGCAGTTACTCTAGATCTCACCTTTACCACCCCAGTGGATCTTTACTGTCTACACCATCCAGGTGAAATCACCTTTATAACTTCACAGGTCACAACTCCTCAATCCTTTTGATTCACAGCTTCTGTCTATACATCTCTGGCCTTTCTCCAAGCATCTGCCTATCAAAAAAATCCTCCTCATCTGTATCAGCCTATTATCTGGCAGATTTTTCCCCACCTCTCCTCCCTTCAACCTTTCTTTTGCCCCTTCCTCTTCCCCTTCCCCTCTCCCCTCCTCCTCCCCTTCCCCCACCTCCTGCCCCCCCCCCCACACTACACCTCCGCACCAGTATACAACTCTCCACCAGGTTAAGTAAACCCATGAATACTCTTGCTTGCTGCTCTGTGCACATTGTGAAGATCCATCAGGGACTTAACTGTGGGTTAATTCTCAGAAAGATGATCAGACATCTAACATGGTGACCTAGGTTCAGGTCAGGCACATGCCGTCAGAGTAGACAAGCCTACCCTGACAAATAAATATTAAAATAAATAAAAATTATAAAATGGTAATTATTAAATATCTATATTATTACTAAAAGTCTCATCTTGACCACTTCCAGTCTACGTTGTAAATACATTTTCGATAACAGGTACCCTATATTGCTATGATTTTTTCCCCAACTTACTCACCGTCTGCCTCATCTCCAACTGTCCCAAGGTTTTTTTCCGATCAGTGAAATAATTAAAAAGTTATGAATGTTTAAAAAATCGTGAGATCAGCAGATTGGTCTTCTCACCTGTCGTCACCATGATGAAGATAACGCCCCTTCTGGGGTGCCAGGAGAATAAAGCCCCAGAGGTTGGATGTGAGTCAGTCACCCCAGAACACCGTGAGTGAGAGTTGAGTCTAGAACTGTGAGTCTATGCCATGAGTGAACTGAACTGGGAGTCTGCACTGTGCATGATGTGAATTGTTGGTCTGCACTGTGCTGCTTGAACTGAATTGAAGGGTTGGTCTGTACTGTGCTGCTTGAACTGAATTGAAGGGTAGGTCTGCACTGTGCTGCTTGAACTGAATTGAAGGGTAGGTCTGCACTGTGCTGCTTGAACTGAATTGAAGGGTTGGGGATTTTATTCATATATAAGTTGTGTGTGAGAGTGTGTGATGGATGGTGTGATTGTGTATGTGCGAGATGGAGGGTGTGTATGTGAGTGTGTGTGTGAGATGGAGTATGTGTGTATGTGTGATGGAGGGTGTGTGTGTGTGAGCCCACCAGCCGTGAGTAAGTCAACTGCCAGCCACCAGCCATGAGTGAGTCAACTGCCAGCCCACCAGCCATGAGTGAGTCAAATGCCAGCCCACCAGCCGTGAGTGAGTCGGCTGCCAGCCCACAAGCCGTGAGTGAGTCGGCAGCCAGCCCACCAGCCATGTGACTGAGCTGCCTGCCCACCAGGCTTGACTGAGCTACCAGGCCTGAGTGACTGAGCTGCCAGCCCAGCAGGACTGAGCTGCCAGCCCACCAGGCCCGAGTGACTGTTCTGCCAGTCCACCAGGCCAGAGTGGTTGAATTGGCAGCCCACCGGGCCCGAGAGATTGAGCTGCCAGCCCACCAGGCCCAAGTGACTGTTCTGCCAATTCAATCAGGCCAGTGTGGTTGAATTTCCAGCCCACCGGGCCCGAGAGATTGAGCTGCCAGCCCACCAGGCCCAAGTGATTGAGCTGCCAGCCCACCAGGCCCGAGTGACTGAGCTGCCAGCCCACCAGGCCTGAGTGACTGAATTGCCAGCCCACCAGGCCCGAGTGATTGAGCTGCCAGCCCACCAGGCCTGAGTGACTGAGCTGCCAGCCCACCAGGCCCGAGTGACTCAGCTGACAGCCCATTAATCCATTCAGCCCACAATGTCCATACTAGCCCTCTGAAAACCAGTCCCTTTGGCCCACAACACCCATACTAGTGCTCCAGAAAGCCCCCCCCCCCCCCCCCCCTCCACTAGCTACTAATATTGGAATTGGTGGAGAGGTTGAATGTTGTGTTGGGGGAACCAGGTTGTGAGAATGGGACCCAACGGGTCCCACTTAGTCTAGTAAATAGTAAAGGCACGGGAGAATTATTGCTACCTAAGAGATCAATCTCTTAGGTAGGCATAATTCTCTCGTGCCTTTCATCCATAGTACATGTTACACGCGAAAGTATGTGCAGCTCATGTGCCGTCGATGCTGCTTCAAGCCTTCACAACGGGTAGCTGAATGCAGCTGAAATTCTGCCTTTGCACCATGGACTGCTTACTGTGCAAGCGCAGCAGCCTACTGCACATGCGCAGCGCAAGTTTCTTGGCGGATTTTTCAAACATGGATTGCCATTAACTTAAGAGTATCTTAAGATACAAAGGGAAAAGAATGGAGTTTGTGTACGAATATTGTGGTAAGTAAATTTCTTTGAGCTATATGTTTTTAAATACCATATTTCCCGGCAATGAAGACATTTTTTTCACCCAAAAATAAGGAACGAAAATGTACCTGCGTCTTGGAGGCCGAAGGTTGTTAGCCAAGAAAGATAGACTTGGCTATACCTCAGTACAGCAACATCAAGAATTATGTAGCTGTACTGAGGGATAGCCAAGTCTATCCATCATTGCTGGCAGCTGATGGGAAGCGGCTGTAAAGTGGGAAGTGGAGCGGGCCGGAAGAAGGTGCTGAGGTTGCTGCCAGTTCCACTCTCTGGTCCCGGTGGCCGTTCGCAGCCACCCGAGCTACTTCCCTCTCCGGCCACAATGCGGTGGCTCCGCGCCTGGAGCATCGCAGCGGCGGTGAGTGAGTGAGTTTCTGGCTTGATCCCCGACCCCCTCCTTCTCAACGCTTCTGCCCTCTCCAAAACTTTACCCCTGGCCAGATTCTCCACACACTGTGAAAGGAACACTCCCCCCAATTGGTCCCTTGAACTAGTATTGTCACTCGATAAGATCACAAGTGATTCAACTTGTCCCGGTGTGCTCCCGTTTTTCTCACCATCTCTCCACCTGCTGTCACCCTACACCCCCTACCCATTCAGTAATTCAGAATGAAGGAGATTTCGAAGCCTTGGGCGTGAGAAATTCTATGTCCTGCCAGCCTTCTTTCAAAATTCACCAACTCAAAATGGGGTTGCGTCTTCATTGCCGGGAAATACGGTACTTTATTAAGAGATATGGCTTTTGAAGACTCTAAAAGTCGACTGACAGCTTACTGAGAGGAGAACAATCTGCGCATGCGAGGTTTAAGATTTTTTAAAAGCCGACTGACTACCTGCCCTGAGTAATTACTCATGGCACATGCCTGGTTCAGGTGCACTCAAAATTGTTGGAGCAGGAGATAACATTCTTTTGAACTTCTGTTCAAAACGAGCATAAAATGTATTGAATTTATTGGAGAGGTATGCGTTAAAGAAGGAACTGCAGATGCTGGAGAATCGAGGGTACACAAAAGGCTGGAGAAACTCAGTGGGTGCAGCAGCATCTAAGGAGCGAAGGAGATACGTTTTGGGTCGAGACCCTTCTTCAGACTGAAGGTATGCCTTGTTGTCAGTGATTCTGCCTGACTTTGTTATTTCAGGCAAGCATCCGCACAATCAATGGATATCCGTGTGTGTATTCCGGGACTCTAGCTTGATCTGGAATTGTCTCCTGGCATTCATGATTGCTCTGGTATAACTCTTTGGATAAAGTAGTGAAAGTAGACTCAACAGTATGGGACAAGTACGCAAAGGGGCCACATTGTAAGAATAGGAGAGAGCAGGAGCGTGGAAGTAATTGCAATTTTTATGAAAAGCAAGAGTTATGCACAATGGGTTGAATGGTCCTGTACAGTTTTATTATTTTGTGTAATGCTTTACGATGAAAGTAAATTAATTTTGGGAAAGTAGTGTTTTGGTACTTGGAGATTTGGCACATGGCAAATGCCTGTACCCACTGATGAAACCTATGGCTGGAGAATATATTTGTATGCCAATAAAGGAGCAAGGATGAACTACACTGCCAGGTATTTTCTCGGTATGCTTCATGCTGCATTAATTCCAACATGAATTTGGCAGCTTAAGGATAGTGAGCCTGTTGAATTCAACTGAATTGATTAGAATATAATGTAAGCTTTCACCACCTTCCATCCTAAACGTTGAAAAAGTATTAAAGTACTTCTATTTTACAGCTCATATATAATATATCTTGGAAAGGTATTAACAAGAATTTATGCACACATTTCAAATATGTCAGATATTGCTGAGACAATATTAATTTTAAATTCCAATATATTTTCATAGGTGGTCTACTTTCCTCAAACTGAAAAGAAAACTATTATAATTTGCTGAAATTATATAGTTAATTGTCATAGTTTCTTGGTTTTCTTTTTTGTCTGCCTCTCTCTTATGTCGAACACTGTTTTAGTACATTTTCGGGGCTGCACTTAAGAAATGCTGCAGTTAGCTATCACCTCTTAGACATTTGGCTCATCCCTTCACAGGCCTGGAACATTGCCTGACAGCTGTAGTTTACTCATGTATTCTCACTAATTTGTTTGTATTGGGCTCCTATTTATATCTTATTTTCTTGACCCTATGTTCCTCTGATAACTGTACAGCCTGAAGATTTGCGGAAAGACTGTGTCCATCTCAGTTTCAATGCTCCGAAAAGACACAGTTGTCACCCCAAAAACTCACAGAAAAGAAAACCAGATGAAGTCAGCCAACTTTACATTTCTGCCAACTCCAGGGAGCTTGCCCACAGCTTGTGGCCATATGTTCAGTCCTAAAGCAGAGGAACATGCAGATTTGCGAGGAATGTTGTTAAAATTACTCATTGGATTGGTGCAGAGAGCACCCAAGTGATAGAATTCCAAAACAGTCATTCTAATTTTTTTTTCATAACATTCATGCATTCTTTTTTTCCCATTTCAATTCTTTTTAGTCCATGTATCAACTCCAGGAAGCCATTATTACATTTATTTTGGAAATTTGCCTATTTAACGTGTGTTGTATACATCAGCTCTGTTAATCTCTACATAATTCTACCACTCAATAAAGTCATGGACTTCCTCTAAAAGTCTGATTGGTGGGTTATTTATTCAAACAAAATGTTATTTCTGATGAAGAACTGCTTTGTGTTATCTATAAATTAGTCTTATTTCATTAACAAATTAAAGCCATAGTATCTGCATTTTTTTTGACTGTATACGTCAACAAGCTGACACCAGTTATTATTGGAAGAAGTTGGCTCAGAGTTTGATTACCTCTCTTTACATCATTATATATTGGTATTCATTGTGGATATACTACCAATTCATACAAAATATATCTTATTCTTCTCCAATAAATAATCTTTGCTGAAAAACTCTTCATTTATGAAAAAGCAAGTTCAAAATATATATTAGGCACAGATAAAATGTCCATTCATTTCTTTAAGTAAAAACACATTTGCATCACATAGATAGACACAAAATGCTGGAATAACTGAATGGCACAGGCAGCATCTCTGGACAGGAGGAATGGCTGAGGTTTTGGGTCGAGACCCTTCTTCAGACTCAACAGCACTACATAATCTTTGAGCATGTGTGCAGGAGGCAGCATTGAATCTGTCTTTGAAGTAACAGAGAAAGAGTTTGGGGATGGTGCCAGTATATGTTTGGAAGAAGGACTGTTCAACAAGATCAACAAAAAGACAGGTATTTACTGTGATGCCTGCAAGTACCCATGGCCAAAACAAGATAGGCACAAAATGCTGGAGTAACTCAATGTCTACCCTCGGTTTAAACCAGCATCTGCAATTCATTCCCACAACAGTACCCATGGCTATACTTTTAACTTGAAGGAAGTGAGAGGAGTCTAAAGAGAAGTTGTTGAGCATGAGGACATGGGCTGCCAGGCAGAGAATGAGAGTAGAGGGGAATTGATTGGGTTTCTGATCAAGTTACCAGAGGGCCCTGAGACCATCATGATATCAGTTTGAAGTTTGATCCTTATTTTATGAGGAGTTACGATGAGGGATTACGTGAAGAAGCCCCACCAGGCGCATGCGTGTCATACGTCAAAGCAGCGGCGTGAAAACACAGAAACTGATAGCAGAAGTAACATAGTAAGGCTTTTAGAAGACTCGAACTACCAGATGATTCTTTTGATTATGAGGGCTAGGAGCGGAGGGCACGTAATCTATCACCGTAAATCCTCATAAAATATGGATCAAACTTCAAACTGGTAAGTTCTCGTTTAATCTTACTATTTTACTTCGGAGTCATATGAGTGACTACGTGAAGATTTCAAAGCTCTGTGATTTCATGCCGTAGATGCACTCCATACGACATACTGCTTCAGTTGACACAGTAGTGAATAAATAATGTATTGAACATTGCTTTGAATTATTCAATAACTATTTTAATAATAACAAAAAACAGCAATAACCCCTCTCTCCCAGGGGAAATTACAAAGAATTACATGAAACAAAGCAAATCAAATTAAATGGAACCCAACACAGCATGCTCAAACCCTGGCACTGTCAGTACAGGTTTATCATAAAAATTAGAAAAAGTCGATTCTTTAGACCATCCTGCGGCCCCGAGGATTTGGTCTAGTGGCACGTCCTGCGCCTTCGATGCGGATGTTGCTGCCGCCCTGGTGGAGTGAGATTTAAACAGATGAGTGTCTACTCCAGAATAATGCAAAACCTGTTTTAACCATCTAGAAATATTTTGTACTGACACTCTTTTACATGTTTTTTTGTGACTAATGAGCATTGCTGTCTCAGAACCTCTGAGACTCTTAGTTACCTCAATATATTAACCCAGTTGCTTGACTACACATAGCGTTTGATCAACAGGGTATGCTTTAAAGATTACTTTGGTTCCAGCCATTCCTGGCCTGCTTTGCTTGATTAAATCATAGACATAAAATGTAATGTTGTCTACAGACAAATGCATACAATCTAGTTGTAACATTTGCAATGTTTGTACTTGCTGCGCTGAAACGAGCGCCATGAGCACTTTAAGTGTTAACCTCTGAAAAGACAATGACATAATTGGAGCCCATTGCCGAAGCAGTGTGAGAACTATATTGGCATCCCAGATTTATGTATATCTAGGCTTAGGAGGATTTTTATTAAAAATTCCTCTCATGAATTAGGATACTAACGGATGAGACCCGATAGGTTGTCATTCTGAAAAGTGCCCTAAATAGGAGGACAAAGCACTCCGAGCACTATTAATGGCACTATAACTCAAGTGCTCATCAAAATGCAACATAGCAAGAACTCCAATACATCAGGTATGCTTGCAGTATGATAAGATATATCTGACTGTACACAAAACATCTCCCATTTCTTTATATGAGACACATATTGTTTCTTAGTGCTATCTCTCCAAGCTGCAGTTATGACATCCATGGTCCTGTTGCACAGTCCAAGGCCTTGAAACGGTCTGGTCAGAACCTGCAGATCAACAAATTAATATGGCCATGTAACGGGTGACTTTCTCCTGTTACTGGATGCACCAACAAATTACTGCAGCTGGGAATCGTCATGAATGGCTGAGTCATCATTCTGAGCACTAATGGGAACCATGGCTGTGTTGGCCAGTCTGGAACCACCAAAACGCCTGTGACAGTCATGCTCTATTTTGGTGAGGCATTGCCTAATCAGACAGAATGTGGGAAAAGCATAAAAGCATGTACGTCCCCAATGTAGCGAGAATGCATCCACCGCTACTGCTCCTGGATCCGGCTCCCATGACACATATTGAGGCAACTGGCGATTTAGCCTGGATGCAAACAGATCAATATCTGCCAACCCAAAGTGGTTGACAATCTTTTAAAAAACTTCAGGATTTAACATCCATTCTATATTGTCATTGAAATTTTGTGACCTGTTGTCTGTCACCACATTGTCTCTACCCAGTAGATAGATAGCTGAAACCCAGATGTTCCTGGAGATACACCAGTGCCACATGAGGTTAGCCAAATTATCACATGATACTGACCTTACTCCTCCCATGTGATCGATATGTGCCACAGCTGTGGTGTTATCGATCTAGAATTGAACATGTAAATTATTCATTGTGGAGCAATAAGTTTTTAATCCATAAAATGCCCCCAATAACACTAAATAATTAATCCCATGCCTGTGCAGAATTAAATCCTCTTGTACACTCCATCTACCACCACAGCTAGACTCGCTGTCTGTAGCTCCCCATCCGAGAGTGCTCACATTGGTCTGTAAAACCACTGAAGGTTCCTGAACCAAAATGTTTTTGGTAGTTTGACCAACATTAATAATCCACCATTGCAATTCAGCTACGGCTCTGGTTGGTTACTGCATAGACTGATCAAAATGACTTGCACGCTCTTTCAGTGGTTGTTCTCTAGCTCTTTGCAGACTTTTGATAATAATAATAATAATAATAATAATAATAATAATAATAATAATAATAATAATAATAATGATAATAATAATAATAATAATAATAATAATAATAATAATAATAATAATATATTTTATTGTCATTACACATAAGTGCAATGAGATTTTGTTTGCAACTTCGAAATTTCGGTTTGCAACCCCCGAGAAAAAGGTTTGTAAAAACAAACATTTTACCAGTAACATCAACATAGACTAAAGTGCGAGGCCGGGGGAGACAGTACATGGGGGTGGGGAGTACTTAGCAGGGCTGGTTCGGAGTCGCTATAGCTCTGGGAATGAATCTGTTCCTGAGTCTGGTAGTGCGGGCGTAGAAGGCTTTGTAACATCTGCCGGAAGGGAGTAGTTCGAACAGTCCGTTACAAGGGTGAGAGGAGTCTTTATGTATGCTGACGGCCTTCCTGAGGCATCATGTGTGGTAGAGGCCCCCCAAGGCTGGAGCGGTGTCCCAATAATCTGTTGCGCTCTGTGGACAATGCGCTGAAGAGCTCTCCGCCTCCGTGCAGCTGAGATACCACACAGAGATGCCATATGTTAGTATGCTCTCTGTGGTGCCCTCAGTACAGAAGGTCATCAGCAGCTGTTGGGCAAGACCAGTCTGTTTCAATGTTCTTAGGAAGAACAGTCGTTGCTGTGCCTTTTTGATCAGTACAGTGGTGTTGGTGGACCATGTGAGGTCCTCTGAGATGTGAATGCCCAGAAACTTGAAGCTGGACACTCTCTCCACACTGTCTCCCTGGATGGAGATTGGGGCGTATTCCCCATTCTGTGACCTCCTGAAGTCGATAATCAGCTCCTTGGTCTTTGAGGTGTTTAGCGACAAATTGTTCCATGAGCACCAGCCCGCCAGGTTCTGCACCTCCGCTCAATGCATATTTCATCACCGGATTGCAAAAGAATGTGGGGGAGACTTGAACAAATGGAGCAAATGCTCCACACCTTAATCAGCCAGGGGTCAAAGGGCCCCATTGATTCCCCAGGCAGCCTCTCGAAGAGCCCCATGTGAAGAGGAATATGGTGCCTATCAGCAAAGGATCCTCCTCTCCAGCGCTTTGTTTAGGGCTGGATAAGGTCTCCCTGGAGCATGACTCGGGAGAGCCAGGGCAGGAGGAATCTGACCCTAGCAACTAGCATTGCACTTTCTGCCAATGTCTGACTCCCTGATGTGCTTGTACTCCAGACACAGGTACGAAGAATGCCCACTTCAATAAGATCTGCAGACCCTGGCTATGTCAGTAATTAGGGCCATCAGCTTTATTCAAGTGAAAGGGTGGTGGGAGGAGGAAGTGGGGGGGTGTCAGGTTAGGGGGGGGGGGGGGGGGGGTATTTGGAACTATTTACATCTGGGGTAGTTGTTGAACAGTGCAGAAACAAGAAGTTAGGTTAAATAGAAAACCCAAGAGAAAGAGCATAACTCAGCAAGTGGGCTCAGAGAATAGAGATATTGTTGACACAGACCACACACATGTATATTTCTAGAATGGCGGTTCAAGCAGTTTCAATTAGATTATCAGATATGCAAAGGGACCACGGTAATTTTACTTCACAGTCACATGAGTGACTACTTGAAGAAGCCATGACAGGTGCATGTGTGTCATTAAGTCCGCGCATGTCGCACTGAACAGGCTGGAGAATGCAGCTCCACCAGCGGTAAGTAGGAACTTCGCAGGTAAGTGAGTTTAAAACTTTTACTGCGAGTATTTAAGCTCTGTAAATCTGGCTCGTAGAGTCAGTAGGAGTCGGTGGTATGGAGAATGCTGGAAGAAAAGCTGTTCAGAGCAAGCGTGGAGCGCGTGGGGATGCGGTTCCACATCAGAGATCGGTTCGGAAGATTAGTGCGGTAACGCTGGCACCGAAACTGGCTGCCGTTTTACTGGTAACTGAACAGCCTCCAGCAGCTCCAGTGACTCAGGAGACTGAGGCCACTGCAACTAGCAAGAAAGCAAAACGCAAGTCTATCAGACCCGTTTTATCTGAGTCGGGGGAAAGAGGAGCAAGAGATATAGATGGTACTAAGGACAAATGAATGGAAGATATCCCAATATCTCCCATTTCCCTTTCCCTTTCACTGTCAGGGGAGGTGGGAGGGGGGGGAGGGGCTGGTGGCTTGAGTGGGTGCAGGATTTTCTGGAGCTCCTTCCTAATGACAATATTTTGTTCTAGAATAAGTGAGACCATTGGGTCCTATGTTCACATGGGAGGGCTGGTCCCCCAATGTAATATTCCACCTCTCCACCAATTCCAATATTGATGGCCAGTGGGGGGAGGTGGAGGGGGGGGGGGCTCTCTGGAGCACTAGTATTGGTGTTGTGGGCCAAAGGGACTGGTTTCCAGAGGGCTATTATGGACATTATGGGCCGAATAGATTCTGGGGCTGGCAGCTCAGTCACTCAGGCCTGGTGGGCTGGCAGCTCAGAAACTGCCAGAAGTTCTGCCCAAAACAGGTGAGAGACTCTGAGAAAGAAGGGGAGAGGGTGTAAAATTATTTTTAGACATTTTTCATCTTTTTCTGCAGATCACAGCAATGAAGGAGGAAACTCTATCCTGGCCTGGATCTCACAGGGAGCAAATGAAGGGAGGGAGAAAAATAGTGGGGTGAGGTTTAATAATTGCAGGGGGAATACTTACTGATGCGCTGAAGGGACTCCAGCTGGGCTAGTACATGCCCGATGGGCCGATGAGGCTCGTTAAAAGAAATCTCAGTGAAATATCAGTGAAAGACACTTTTTCTGGACTTTTCCTGGCTTGGCACGGGTCTTTTGGGCCAAAATGCTCCCCCTTGGCTATTACGGGCATTTTGGGCAAAAGAGGCTGCTTTCTCGGTTAATAGGAGCCTTGTGGGCTGAAATTAGTGGTTTCAGGCAGGCCAAACAACTAATTTCATTTCATTTCAATTTCAAGCAGAGGGCAGGCCAAACAGCTCATTACATTTTCATTTTATTTCCATTGCCATTGCAGTTTCAAAGCACAGGGCAGGCCAATCAACACATTTCATTTTCA
Organism: Raja brachyura; assembly: GCA_963514005.1. The sequence goes on from OY740781.1 coordinate 148,957,585, forward strand.
TTAATGCTAACAAATCATTTATTCAAGTACATTGCAGACTTACAGTTCAGTTGATTCATAGCAGAGTGAGAGTCGTGGCCTCTCCCTCGCGATCTTGCAGAGAGACTGAGTCATGTCCAGGCATCCGGGGTTTTATAGTCCTGCTCCTCCCCGGTAAGGGCGTTACCTTCATATCGGTGATTGTCAGGAGAGAGGATCACAAGGTTTTTTAAAACTCATAACTCTTTTATTTTTCATCGATGAAAAATAAAAGATGGTGAAAATCCTCGGGGCCTGCGCAGCGGAGGAGGACTGTGAGTAAGATGGCAAAAAATCACAGCCCTATACGGTAATGTTTTTTTAAAAATCAATATACAGCACAGACAGGAAGTGGTCATTATATAGATATTCAAAGTTAATAAGGAAGACTTGCAGGAATATCAAAATGATCACCTGCAGGTGAGAAACAAACATTTGTGCATGAAGAAGCCATGACCAAAGCAAAGGTACTAGAGCGGAGACAGAAGCCGGTTATGGAAATGGTGCTGAAGATTACCCATGATCCTAGTAAGACTTTTTCATCGAGTGAACTATCTTGCTCCGCTATAAGTTCTTTGGTTTCCAGTCTCCATGAGATGGAGATTTGTGGAGAAAAGTGGTGCTGTAAGGGCAGTCCACGTCTTTCACCGTCTCATTGGAACTTTTCCCAATTCCATAGTGACTGTCTAAAAACTTGGCCCTCATCAGACCTGGCGTCTCTCCGCAGTAAACGGAGATCACCTCCTGGACGCTGAACTCGTAAACCACCCACTCCTTCCTGAAGTGGATATCAAACAGCTGTAAACCGCTGGCAGGACTGTGGTAGAACGTGAACTCCCAGTCAAAGTAGCGAACGTGGTTGTTTACAACGTGGTATCTTGGTGCCTCAATATGACCTCCCAACATCTATACTCAATACTCTGACTGATGAAGGCCAAAGTGCCAAAAGTCTTTTTGACCACCTTGTCGACCTGCGAATCGACCTTCAAGGAACCATGCACCTGTACTCCTACATCCCTATTTTCGACAACACGACCAGAGGCCTACCATTTACTGTGTAGGTCCTGTCCTTGTATGATGTCCCAAAATGCAACACCTCACACTTTTCTGTATTAAATTCCATCAACCTTTCCTCCGCCCATCTGGCCAATTGATCCAGATCCTGTTTCAACCTTTCACAACCATCTTCACCATCTGCAAAACCACTAACTTTTGTATCATGAGCAAACTTGCTAATCTTCCCCTGTATGTTCTCATCCAAATTATTGATGTAGATGATAAACAGTAACAGGCCAAGAACTGTACCCTGAGGCACACCACTAGTCACAGGCCTCCAGTCCGAGAAACAATCTTCTATCATCACCCTCTGCTTCCTTCCATGGAGCCAGTTTGCTATCCATTCAGTTATCTCTCCTTGGATCCCATGCGATCTAACCTTCCAGAGCAGCATACCATGTGGAACCTTGTTAAATGCCTTAATGAAGTCCATGTACACAACATCTACAGCTCTGCCCTCATCAACCTTGATGGTCACATCTTCAAAAAAATAAATCAGATTTGCGAGTCACGACCTCCCACGTACAAAACCATGCTGATTATCCTAAATCAGCACTTGCCCATCCAAATTCCTGTATGGCCTATCACTTAGAACATTCTCCAGTAACTTACCAACTACGGATGTTAAGCTCACCGGCCTATAGTTCCCAGCATTTTCCCTGCAGTTCTTCTTGAAAAGAGGCACAACATTTGTCACACTCCATTCTTCCATCATCTCTCCTGTATTGAAGGACAGCTCGTAAATTTCAATCAGGACTCCCTCAATTTCCCCTCTAGTTTCTATATCTGATCAGGCCCTGGAGATTTGTCTACCTTCAAACACGACAGTACCTTCAATACTTCTTCAACGGTAACACTGACTGCTCTCAAGACACTGAGAAGTGTGAGGTGTTTGCATTTTGGGGCGCCTAACAAGGGTAGGACATACACAGTAAGTGGTAGGCCTCTGGAGCAGATGTTGTAGAGCAGTGATCTAGGAGTGCAGGTACATGGTTCCTTAAAGGTCGAGTCACCGGTAGAAAAGATGGCCAAGCAGGATTTGGAGACATTGGCCTTTATCAATCAGTATAGACATTGTGAGTTCATGTTGCAGTTGTATAAAACATTGGTGAGATTGCATTTAGAATATTGTGTTCAGTTCTGGGCACCATGTTATAGGAAAGATATTGTCAAGCTTGAAAGGGTTCAGGAAAGATTTGCGAGGATGTTGCCAGGACTAGAGGGTGTGAGCTACAGGGAGAGGTTGAGTAGGCTGGGTCTCTATTCCTTGAAGTACAGGAGGATGTGGAGAGATCTTATAGAGGTATACAAAATCATGAGAGGAATAGATCAGGTAGATGCACAGAGTCTCTTGCTCATAGGGGAATCGAGGACCAGAGGATATAGGTTCAAGGTGAAGGGGAAAAGATTTAATATGATTCCGAGGAGCAACTTTTTCACACAAAGAGTGGTGGGTGTAAGGAACAAGCTGCCAGAGGAGGTAGTTGAGGCTGGGCCTATCCCACCATTTGAGTAACATGGACATTGACAGGACAGGTTTAGAGGGATATGGACTAAGTTCAGGCAGGTGGGACTAGTGTAGCTGGGACATGTTAGCCGGTGTGGGCAAGTGGGTCTGAAGGGCTTGTTTCCACACTATCACTCTTTGACTCTATAACTTGATACCCTGATTTTATGTAAAGTCTCTTGACAAGATACAATCATTTTTGTAACAAAGGAAAACATGCTTTCTAACAATTCAATACAGAACTGAATCAGGATTTGAGAAAAATACAAACATACAAGACAAAATACACATTGCATAAATTTCATAAGGATAAGCAAGGGAAAGCTAAGTTATATTTTTGATTCTCAGTTCCTCTCAAAAAGAAACGATAGAGGCAAGAAAGTTGAAATACTTTTTCTTGTCGACCATTTTTTATTTATTCATAGCATCACTATTTTTAGTATTAATAATTACAATCCTGGAGGAATTTTATCCCGAAGGAGCACATGAATATAGATTCACGGTGTGGTTTGGGGAAGGGCCAAATGTTTGGGCTGAAAGGTAATAATATGAATAAATCAATAAGCCGATTCCAACTTTTTGGACTCTCCATGCAACTTGGATATATTTTGTAGGACTGATTGCAACTGATTTAGTATAGGTAGTTCATATTGTAATCATACAATTATATTGATACTTGACAATTTTTAGATTGATATCACATGCAAAGAGTACCCAGATTTCCTGAAACGCACCATTGAAAACAATGCAATTGAAGGACTGACTAAAATCCATGGAGGTATTGCAATGAATAGTGATGACTTCCATAGAACTAATTACATATTAGTGGAAATAATTTATTCATATTATATTTGCTGAAGGTTGAAGGAGACTTTCTGAATCATGTAGTGATGGGTGAAAAAAATACCCTCTTTACATTGGTTTTAGATGAAGAGCCTTATCATCAACAGCAACTGAACAGTAGATTTTTCTTCTTAGGCATTCACTTGGGATCGAGGATGACTTCCTTTCATTCCAGTCTTGGGTGTTGTGTTGGTGAATAAGTCCAATATAAGACAATTGCACTCTCCAACAGATGGGCAGGAAAACGAGGCCTTCTACAGTCTTTTTGATAGTGAAGATGAACAGTGGCAACAAAGCTGAAATGAATAGGTTGGGTTAGATTCCAATTCACATATACTAAGGAGAAAGCCAAGGTTGAAGAGAGTTTTGAGGTGTTCCTTCCAGTGGGCTTTGACTGATGTTCAGTCCCTGATTAGTTTATTCTTATTCCTGGTACTCGGTGGGGTGGGAGATTGGGTGTTTGGGCCACAGATGTTTTTAACAGTGCTGACAGACCCATGCATGTCATGGCTATCAGTAAATGTCTGAACCTCCTGTGTTCTCTTAAGCCACCTCCTGTTCTCAGCTCATCCGTCCGCTGCCTTCAGGTGCCTGTAGAGGTATTTCCTATTCCTTGAGGAAAATATAAAGCTTTCAAAGCAGGAACTCCTTTTGTTTGTCATTGGTTTGATCCTCAATTTCTACTGGCCAATTCACTGTCACTCAAGATTGTAACATCAATGTCTAACCATCTGAGTTTCCATGTTACACGTCTTGGATGAGGTATTGGCTACAAGGAGATTGGCTACAAACATAGATTAGTATCTCTGGAATGCCAGAGGTTGAGGGGAGACATGATAAAGAATATTAAATTATATGAGAGATAGTTAGGGTGGACAATCAGAACCAATTTTCACAGGGTGGAAATGTCGAAGACTAGAGGGCATAACTTTAAGGTGAAACGGGCAAAGTTCAAAGAAGTTGTGCAGGGCAAGTTTTTAGCATAGAAGGTAGTAGGTGCCAGGAAAGTGTGGTCTGGGATGGTGGCCGAAACAGGTACTATAAACAAGTGTAATAACTCAGGATCCATACATAAGTAGATGTCGTTTTTATAGTAAACACACAGAGCTCAAATACATAGGTGTTGTAAGCTTAAACTCAGCAACAAATCTAACTAGAGGCTAGACTAACAGACTGGATAATATGAGGCACTCAATCAGATGATTGTCTGTGTACACAGCGGCATGCAGAGGCCCAGGAGCGGTTGCAGTGGGAGGAGCGGCGTCTGGGTGGTGAGTTTAAAAACCGAGCACGGGGCTTTGCTTCACAGAGGCCCAGGAGCGGTTGGAGTACCCAACTCTGCAATGTTCCATTCACATTTCAAAATAAGTGGGCTTAAGGAAGCCGCTGATTGGTGGAAGCGGACTAGAGGAAGCAGTTGATTGGGAGTCAGATCCCTGCTGATTTCTTCCAGCACTTTATATTGTATCCTGGGTAAGGGGGGAGTATGAGGGCCAGGGCAGTTTACTGTTCTGGATGTCAGATGTGGGAAGTCATGGAGTCTCATAGCCTTCCAGATGTCCACATCTGCACCAGGTGTGTCAAGATGGGGCTCCTAAGGAACCATATTAGGAACCTGGAGCAGCAGCTCGATGACCTCTGTCTGGTCAGGGAGAGTGAGGAGGTCATTGAAAGGAGTTACAGAGAGGAGGTCACTCCAAGACCACGGGAGGCAGAAAAGTGGGTCATGGTTAGGAGGGGCAAGGGGCAGAGGCAGGGACTAGAGAGTACCCCGGTGGCTGTACATCTTGGCAATAAGTACTCATGTTTGAGTACTGTTGGGGGGGACAGCCTACCTGGGGGTAGAAACAGCGGCCGGGCCTCCGGCACAGAGACCGGCCCTGTTGCTCAGAAGGGTAGGGAAAAGAAGAGGAGGGCAATAGTAATAGGGGACTCTATAGTTAGGGGGTCAGATGTGCGATTCTGTGGATGCAGTCAGGAGACCCGGATGGTAGTTTACCTCCCTGGTGCCAGGGTCCAGGATGTGTCTGAACGTGTCCAAGATACCTGAAATGGGAGGGAGAGGAGCCTGAGGTCGTGGTACATATAGGTACCAATTACATGGGTAGAAAAAGAGAAAGGGTCCTGAAAGGAGAATTTAGGGAATTAGGAGGAGAGTTAAGGAGAAGGACCGCAAAGGTAACAATCTCAGGATTACCGCCTGTGCCACGTGACAGTGAGAGTAGGAATGGAGCGAGGAGGAGGATAAATTTGTGGCTAAGGGACTGGTGCAGTGGGCAGGGATTCAAGTTTCTGGATCATTGGGACCTCTTATGGGGAAGGTGTGATCTGTGCGAAAAGGACGGGTTGCACTTGAACCCGAGGGGGACCAATATCCTGGCGGGGAGATTTGCAAAGGCTACTGGGGAGACTTTAAACTCGAATGGTTGGGGGGAGAGACTCAAATAGAGAAAGCTAGTAGACCGTGTGTGAGGCAGGAGGTAGAGAAGGGAAGCACTCAGACCCAACATGTAGGGGAGAAAGAAGAAAAATATAATAAACAGAGAATAAGAGGTGGTGGGTTTCTTAAATGTGTGAGCAGAGAGACAGAGGGGTGTAAAATGAGGGTAGAAGCAATAGGTAGCAAGGTGAAAAGTAAAAGTGGCAGGGAGACAATTCCAGGGCAAAAATTAAAAATCGGGATAGTTTTCTAAACCAACATGTAGAGGAACCAACGAGAGACAGACTATTCTAGACTGGGTATTCTAGACTGGGTATTGAGTAATGAGGAAGGGTTAGTTGGCAAAGGAATAAATCAGGGAAGGTAGTGCATCCGTGGATAACACGGGAAATCAGGGATAGTATCAAAACAAAAGATGAAGCATACAAATTAGTCAGAAAAAGCAGCCTACCAGAGGACTGGGAGAGGAGAGGAGGACAGAGGAGGACAAAGGGCTTAATTAGGAAAGGGAGAGGAGGACAGAGGAGGACAAAGGGCTTAATTAGGAAAGGGAAAATAGATTATGAAAGAAAACTGGCAGGGAACATAAAAACTGACTGCACACGTTTTTATAGATATGTGAAGAAAAAAAGATTAGTTAAAACAAATGTTGATCCCTTACAGTCAGAAACAGATGAATTGGTCATGAGGAACAAGGACATTGCAGACCAATTGAATAACTACTTTGGTTCTGTCTTCACTAAAGAACACATAAATAATCTGCCGGAAATAGCAGGGGACCGGGGGTCAAATGAGATGGAGGAACTGAGTGAAATCCAGGTTAGCCGGGAAGTGGTGTTGGGTAAATTGAATGGATTAAAGGCTGATAAAACCCCAGGGCCAGATAGGCTGCATCCCAGAGTACTTAAGGAACTAGCCCCAGAAATAGTGGATGCATAAGTGATAATTTTTCAAAACTCTTTAAATTCTGGAGCAGTTCCTGAGGATTGGAGGGTAGCGAATGTAATCCCACTTTTTAAAAAGGGAGGGAGAGAGAAAACAGGGAATCACAGACCAGTTAGTCTGACATCGGTAGTGGGAAAAATGCTAGAGTCAGTTATTGAAGATGGGATAGCAGAACATTTGGAAAGTGGTGGAATCATTGGACAAAGTCAGCATGGAGTTATGAAAGGTAAATCATGTCTGACGAATCTTATAAAAAATTTTTGAGGGTGTAACTAGTAGAGTGGATAAGGGAGAACCAGTGGATATGTTATATCTGGACTTTCAGAAGGCTTTCGATAAGGTACCACTTAAGAGATTAGTATGCAAACTTAAAGCACATGGTATTGGGGGTTCAGTATTGATATGGATAGAGAACTGGCTGGTAGACAGGAACCAAAAAGTAGGAGTAAACGGATCCTTTTCAGAATGGCAGGCAGTGACTAGTGGGGTACTGCAAGACTCAGTGCTGGGACACCAGCTATTTACAATATATATTAATGATCTGGACGAGGGAATTAAATGCAACATCTCCAAGTTTGCGAATGACATGAAGCTGGGGGGCAGTGTTAGCTGTGAGGAGGATGCTGGGAGGATGCAGGGTGACTTGGATATGTTGGGTGAGTGGGCAAATGCTGAGAAAGGCTGGATAGACTCGGCTTATACTCGCTAGAATTTAGAAGATTGAGGGAGGATGTTATATAAACTTACAAAATTCTTAAGGGGTTGGACAGGCTAGATGCAGGAAGATTGTTCACGATGTTGGGGAAGTCCAGAACAAGGGGTCACAGTTTAAGGATAAGGGGGAAGTCTTTTAGGACCGAGATGAGAAAAACATTTCTCACACAGAGAGTGGTGAATCTGTGGAATTTCATTTCGGAGTCACATGAGTGACTTCGTGAAGAACCCGCCAGCACGCATGCGCGACATATCGGCGCAACGCGTTGCTGCCGACGGCTGGCGGTGGGGCACGCTCCCCGCCAGCCCTTCATAAGGGACCGCTAAGCTAAGTGACACTAACCTTAAGTTGGTTGGTCCTTGTTGCAAGTACTTTTTGTCTTTCAGCAAGGGCATGGAAGGGAGTTCCAAAGGCCGTAAGACGTCCGTCCGGAGCCACCTGTCCCAGAGCCCTCATCATCGGCTGCACCTGCGAGACAGGCCGGGAAGAAGGCGGGGAAGTTGGGGAGCCCTGTTGCTGCAGGGCCCGACCCGCCGATACACCGCAGCTCCGGTGAGGAATTCGAGGAGCAGGATTGCGGTGTGCCACCGGAGCAGGCAGACCCTGCCTCCGCATTGAGGTCACCAACGGGCTCGTTGGTCGACCTGGGCAAGGGCTCGCGTGCGGCTGCATGACCCTTCTCCCTGAGCCCTCGGAGAAGAGGGAGGGATGGAGCCAGGAAGCCTAACCCTTTAGGGGCAAAGGCGTCACCTGCCGCTAAACTGCGGACTGGTGTCATGGCGGGACTCAAGTCCACTGGGAGACCTATCAGGACCAATGTTGACTCCCCAACCACCGAGACCGGGACGGGTCACTTGGGAGCATGTGGGCAGCCGGCAAGCCCACGCGGGCGTCAGGTCACCATGCTGAGGCATTGGGTGCCGACTCTCCACTGTGTTTGCCCTCCGTGGCAGCGGGATCAGGCTCCGCCAAAAGAAGGCGGTTGAGCACACCTCCCGCGCAGGAATCGCTCAGCTTTGCTGCGGCGGCTGGCAGCAACAACTTCCGGCACCGGGTTCACCTCGATGAGGTGCGGGCCGATGAACGGAGCCTCAGCAGTGTATCGGAACATGAGGACTCCGACCGCCCGAGTGTGCAGGGCGAGGGGCATATTGACCGAATGGAGCGGATGTTGGAGCTCCTCTTGCAGAACCAACGGCAGGATGCATCCAGCTCCAAAGGGCACAGGGAGGTTTCGCCAGTCTTAACAGGCAGCCTGAGGCAGCCAGAGGAGGAGGACTTTTCAGACCCTACACCAGTTCCATCCGAGGTGCCGCAGGAAGAACTCCTTGACGTGGCGGCAAAATTTGCTTCTTCGGAGACATCGGGACTTCCTCTCAACCCCAAACTGGCTGCCACCGTGGACTTCCTAACTAACCACCAGCTCCAGGAGGAAGTTCTCTCACAGGCCGTCAACAGGCATAAAGCCCCATCCAATTGTAACTCCCTCAAAGTGCCCACAGTCAATACGCCGATCTGGGGCAACATAGGTACAGCCATCAGGACTCAGGAGATAAAGCTCCAACGCATCCTGAGGCTGCAAAACGGCTGGGATCACCGCGTTCGCGCGGTCGGTGGATGGAGAGGACCTAAACCTAGAGCAGGAGGATGCTCTCGCTGTGCTGTGTGCTACTCAGCACGAAATAAATGCCTTCCGGAAAAGCAGCATCTGCCCCACGCTCAACCCTAAATTTGCAGGGTTGTGCAAGGCGCCTCCTACACCACCGCCCAGACAGCTGTTCGGGGAAGACCTCCCGAAGAGGGTTAAGGAGCTGGACGAACACGCCAAAACGGTGGGACTAATGCGGTCTCAGATCGCCCCCAGGCAGGCGGCCAAGAAAGCGCCATTTATCAGGCCACGAGGCCCTGTCACCAGACCGGCATGTACCTACACTCCAGCTCTGCTTCAATACCAGCAGCCCCAGCAGCCGCGGCCTTTTTTAGGGCAAGGCCCGCAGCAGCCTCCGTGGAAGATGCGGACGCCGCAGCACCAGCCCAACCCAGCACCTCCACGACCCGCCAAACATGTCAGAGACCGCCGGTAACCATGGAGGTAAGGCGGTCTGGTTTTCATGCACCTGTGTGCTTAACTTCACATGTTGGTGGGCGCTTACGGTTCTTCACGGGGGCATGGGAAACTATCACTTCCGATAAGTTTGTTTTACAAAGTATTCAAGGCCATGAGATTGAATTTATTAATGGTAACATTCCTCCATCCCAGCATATGCCCAATCGGACATTTACGCTGTCTGCCATTGAAAAGGCAGCAGGCTATGCGGAGATCTTAAGGTTACAAGAAAAAGGCGTGATAGAAAAAACTATACACGAACCAATTGAATTTGTATCAAACATATTCACCAGGCCCAAGAAGGATGGAGGATGTCGGGTTATTATTGATCTGACCCATTTGAATACCTTTGTAACATATACCCATTTCAAAATGGACACGTTCGAAACAGCCAAGTCATTGATTTCTCATGGCTGCTTTATGGCATGCATTGATTTAAAAGATGCATACTATTCTGTATCCATTCGGAAACACCATAGGAAGTTCTTAAAATTTATCTGGATGGATCAGCTCTGGCAATACAGGGCTTTGCCAAATGGGCTTACCACAGCCCCTAGATTATTTACTAAATTACTCAAACCTATTATGGCCATGCTACGGAAACAACATCATATAGTGATGGCCTATTTGGATGATATTTTGATTGTTGGCAATACCCTGGAGTCGGCTGAACTGGCAGTTTCAGCCACTGTGGCACTTTTTCAGGAAATGGGGTTTACTATCCATCCAGATAAGTCAAAGTTCTGCCCTTCACAGGTTATGGATTATCTGGGGTTCACGGTGGATTCCAATCGCATGAGGGCCACCATACCGGCGAACAAGGTTGGGGATGTCACCCAAGTATGTCAGGATTTAGCCCGGGCCAGTATACCATCAATTAGACAAACTGCTAAGGTGATTGGCAAGATCGTAGCATTGTTTCCAGCAGCTCAATACGGGCCTTTGCATTATCAAAATTTGCAAAGAGCCAAGATCTCAGCGTTAAAACAAAACGCCGGACATTTCGACAGATCAATGCAGCTGCCTCTTAAAGCTCAGATTGAGTTACAATGGTGGGTGGACCATATTAGTGACTCATTTAAACCCATCATTGTGCCCAATCCGATGGTATACTTACAAACCGATGCAAGCTCCCATGGCTAGGGAGCTACGGACAACTATTCTAGTTGCGGGGGCAGATGGGACACCCTTGAATCTACTCTCTTATTGTCACAAGGGATAAACTATTTGGAGATGCTTGCAGCATTTCACGGACTTCGAGCTTATTGTTCTAATCTTACTGACGCTCATGTCCGTCTCCAAATATACCACTGCGGTGGCATATTTAAACCATATGGGCGGTACCAGATCAATTTCATGTGATGAATTGGCTAATACAATTTGGCTCTGGTGTATTCAACGGAATATTTGGATTTCAGCTACCTATTTACCAGGTGAGCGCAATACTGTGGCGGACACCAGGTCACGCAAGTTCAATGACAACATCGAGTGGATGTTGCATCCTCAAATCTTCACTAAAGTTACAGCCAAATTTGGTAAACCGGATATCGACCTCTTTGCGTCGCGGTTGAACCATCAGGTACCAACATACGTTTCGTGGGAACCAGATCCTGGGGCAATGGCGATGGATGCATTCTCGCTGGACTGGGGGAAATGGTTTTTCTATGCATTCCCCCCATTTTGCCTCATCAGTCGGGTATTGCAGAAAATCCAGATGGATGCTGCTAAGGGCATTCTTATCATACCCGACTGGCCTACACAGCCATGGTATCCGGTGGTCTTTGACATGATCAGTCAACCTTGGGTCCTCTTAGAGGGTTGCCCACAATTGGTCACGAACCCTGTGTCAGGGGAACCACATCCCTGCCACAGCTATCTAAACTTGTTGGCTTGCAGGTTCTGAACCGGCCATTACTGCGGTATGGCCTATCACCCAGAACAATGGATACCATTGGAGCGTCATGCCGGGAGTCCACCAGGCGGCAATACCTCTCCCACATCCGAAAATGGGAAACCTACTGCAGCCGCTCCCAAATTACATATGAAGCCGCATCCATAGCCGACGTATTGGAATTCCTGGCGGGGTTGCACTATGATGAACACTTGAGCTACAGTGCCATCAACAGCGCCAGAAGCGCGCTGTCATTCTACCTCAATATTGAGGTAGGATCCAACAGGCTGGTGTCCAGACTCATGCGGGGTATATTGAATTCGAATCCACCCAGACCACGCTATAATATCACCTGGGATGTCAGGAAAGTACTAACCCTGCTCAGGACGTGGTCGCCCATGGAGGGGCTAGAGCTGGACAAACTCACCATGAAGCTGGTGATGTTGCTAGCACTGACTTCAGCGCAGAGGGTACAGACACTGCATAAAATCCGGATTGACAGGATGATCTCTACCCCTGCAGAAGTAGTCTTCTTTATAGATGAGCTACTAAAGCAGCATAGACCTGGGTGCACAGGGCTGCAGCTGAAGTTCCCGGCATACCCCGCAGATGCTAGGCTATGTTTAGCCGCCCATATCCGTCACTATGTCAAAGTGACGAGAAACATAAGGGGAATGGAGAAATACCTGCTTGTCACTCACAAGAAACCTCACCATCAAGTGACAGTCCAGACGATATCCAGGTGGCTCAGGATCGTCTTGGGTAAGTCAGGTATCGACACTAATGCCTTCAAATCCCATTCCACCAGGGCTGCATCAACGTCGGCGGCGAGGGTCATGGAGGTGCCCATGGACCATATTCTCGCTACAGCAGGATGGGCGAATGAAGCCGTCTTTCAGCGGTTTTACAACAAGCCTGTTGCTGCTCCTCTGCAGTTCGCGGAGGCCGTGCTGAATGCAGGTCAAGAACGTGGAGATGTCCCCGAATGAGGGTGTTTTTTTGCTTTGTTTGTTAATAAGTACTATTCTTGGTTTTCAGTACAAGCAGTTTGGAAAATTGTTTACTCCCATCCATCCTTAATAGTGGTGTGTCAGCATGGACGTGGTCCAGGGCGTGCAATCACAGAGCTTTGAAGTCTTCACGAAGTCACTCACATGACTCCGAAATGAAATAGTAAGATTAAACGAGAACTTACCAGTTCGAAGGTTGATCTTTATTTTATGAGGAGTTGCGATGAGGGATTTCGTGCCCTCCGCTCCCAACCCTCGATCATAATCAACTGGTAATTAGAGTCTCTTCAATCTTACTATGCCAAGTCATTTCTGTTGTTGTTTCTGTGATTCCACACCGCTACTTTGAAGAATGTCGCGCATGCGTGCTGGCGGGTTCTTCACGAAATCCCTCATCGCAACTCCTCATAAAATAAAGATCAACCTTCGAACTGGTAAGTTCTCGTTTAATCTTACTATTCTCTGCCACAGAAGGTAGTTGAGGCCAGTTCATTGGCTATTTTTAAGAGGGAGTTAGATGTGGCCCTTGTGGCTAAAGGGATCAGTGGGTATGGAGAAAAGGCAGGTACAGGATACTGAGTTGGATGATCAGCCATGATCATATTGAATGTCGGTGCAGGCTCGAAGGTTCTGAATGGCCTACTCCTGTACCTATTTTCTATGTTTCTATGTTTCTATGACATGGATCAGGTCAACTAATACTGACTGATCTACATCCTCCTTCTTAAGTATAATAAACCATGCAACTAAATAGGCATATAACTAAAACTTCCAATGTATAGTAGGAAGACACCATGATTTATAACTCTCAACTAAGCCGTGAATAATATGAATAAGGAGGAGTACAATGTGGCCTAAATAATGAAGCCTGTAATCAGTATTTAATACAGTGTTTGTATTTAGGGTTGGGCCGACAAACTCGTCCTATACTCGTACTGTGCAGGCCCTCTGCTGGAGGGGCGGGTGACATCATATCTGGTGGTGGTTCAGCAGGCTTATTAGGAGACTTCATGGGTGACACCACCGGTGGTCTCTAATAGGTGATTTCGCCAATAGTACCGGTGGCTCTTTGGCTGTTGGGGAGCCATTACGGTTTGAATGCACAATCTTTCCATTAGTCTTTGGCACAAAGTTTGGGACACTGGTGTAGCCATACGAGAACTGCTGCGATGGTCTTGGTTCACCCACCGGCAGGATATGTTTTCTGTTGCGCCTGAAAATTCCTCCTTTGGAACGTTGAATATGAACTTTGTTCCAGGTAGGTTTCTGCCGCTAAGCGGTCATGTCCTTTCTGTGTTTGTAGGTGGACCGTTTGTCCAGGAGACAAAGGAGTGAGGGGGCAGTGTAGTATTGGGCCTGTATAGCGAGTGGATCATGAACCTGAGGTTTTAGTAGTGATGTAAGAGGCTTATAGAAAGGTACATGGATAGGTAATCCATGGAGGGATATGGATTGTATGCAGGCAGATGAGATTAGTTTATCTTGGCATCATGTTCCGCATAGACATTATGGGCTTTTCTCTTTTCTATATTATAATAGTAGATCAGTATTCAGGTCTGCCACTATTGGATTGTCCACAAGAGTCCTGATATTCGGTCCCAATGTTCGTATTTTGACATGAAGGTTGGCTGCTCACATTTTCATTTAACATGGGGTGGCCATTACATAGTAGCTACTACAATACACTGTCTTGATTCCAGATGTTCCTTAGGAAGGATCTTTGACCTGGAACATTAACTCTGCTTCTCTTCCCACAGATGTGGCCTGACCTGATGAATATTTCCATCAGTTTCTGATTTTATCCTGATCCAATAGTTAATGGGACCAAGATAATCAGAGACCAAACTCTGCTGCCTGGATATCAGTGCTCACACCTATGTGGGCAATTGCATAGGTCCCACCCAGCAGTGAAAACCCACATGAGTGGGGTCAGGCACAGGGCCACATGTCCACTGCTTCTTCCCCACCCTCCCAATCCCAGGCCCGCATCTGGTTTCCAGTATCCCCTTCTAATCAGAACACCTAATATCCTGGCAGACCCAATAGGTAGAATGAAGAGAAAGGAGAATAAAACATACAATCCATTGTTGTTTTCTCCTGCAACTAACATGAATTATGATGTAAAGGCAGGGATGGCTTTCCTTGTCACAGTGTTTCAGGAGACTCGTGTCATCACATTCGCTGGTGGCAGCCTGCCTGTAACAGACTTGTTATTTCCCAAACCTGGAGCTAAACATTATCAATGGTTGAAAAAAATCAGTGTGGTGTTATTTTTCAATTCTGAATAATATCAGAGTGCCACTGGAATCATACCAACAATCTGACAGTTTTTGCACTAAAGACGTATCAGATTGGTGCCTGATAGTAGGTATGTTACAATACCTACCTTTAGCAGCGCTGCAGTTCCACCTTTGGCGCCTTTCAGAGGGGGGCGGGTTTAAAATGCCGATTTTTTCTAGGCAGTCCAAATCGATCCATGTCGGGCGATTCCATCGCTAAAGTGAAATCGCTCCAACATTTCATTCATAAAGGTATTTTTAAACTATGCTAGATTATTCATTAACTAGAGTAGTTTAAAAATCATCTTCTAAAGCTCTGAATGGTGACAGCGGAACGGACCTAAGGTGGGCGATAAAAGAAGCTACACAGTTTATTTTTACATAAAAACTTGGTTTTTAGGAAGGCTTTAATCACATTTTCATGTTGCGAAAAGGGGACAAAAAAAATGTATGAACCGGCTGTATTTTTCATACTGACTTCACCGCAAACCACAACGTTCTAATCCACCACATTGCACTAAAACCCACTCGCTAGTTGATTTAAATGGCCATTAATTAACAGGCATTAAACACTAAATTCCTTCCATTTGGCCTATAAATTCATGAAAATGAGATTTAAAAATTATGTTATATTGTGGATTATTGTGTGAATGTTATTTGGACACTTGGGCAATTTAAAAAAGTTTATCTTTTCTTAAGAAATGGATAGATGTTTAGATCTACTCATTGAATTTTGTAATTAGCTACAATTAGATAACTAACTAATTATATGCTTTAACCATATAACAATTACAGCACGGAAACAGGCCATCTCGGCCCTTCAAGTCCGTGCCGAAATTTAACTTCAGGTCATCCAAGTAACATTGTTTCATATTTGTTTCAGAATGCTTCAATCTATAATAACTGAATATTTCATTGAGTTCTCTTAATTTTTAAGAAAGTTATGGGCTTTTAACTGTTCATGATCACAGCTTTTTTATTTAAGTCAATTGAAAGGCAATGGGGAAAAAGATGCTAATTTCCGAGTATGAAAATGGCCATAACATTCTTAATACTGAAGATATGAAAGTGAATTAGGTGTCAAATTAAACTTCTTTTTATGCTTTATCTGATGGGATAAATTGCAGACTTGATTTTTAAAATCTCAAAATTTTGTAACATAGGTCCTTTCCAGAGGCAGATAGGTTTGTAAATCACCCTTGAAGATTCCATTCAGGATGACAGGTTGCTTGGATTTATGTCTTTAGCTGCATTCACACTGGATGGTTTATTGACGTGTGGAATTATAGACATAAGGTCACTGGGTCATAGGGCTTGGCGCACGGAGCCGCTCAATCCATCTGGAGGACATCCGGAACTTCCAGTATATGTCATTAATGCAAGAAGCACGTACTTTCCTACCTGTTAAAAACCGCCAAATTGTTGAATTTTTGTGCTTTAAAAAATTGTGGAAGTCGGGGTAAGCGTGAGAAACATGTACCCAATTTCAGAATTCCAAAAGTGAAGTGAAATGAAGGTTAAGAGAAGCGAGAGCTGAAGGGCCAACAACAGCTAAAGTGCTTGGCGAACATTGGCCGTGCAGATATCGGAATTGAAAATATTGGGAATTATCGCGTTTGCTCACTGCATTTCATCAACAGTAAGGCATTATTTGTGATTTTTCTTGATTCCTTTGGTATCTAAAAAGTCTCAGAAGTGATAAATTTGGCTGTAAATTTTCTTTTTGCATGTAAAAACGCACTTGAGAACCATGGGCGATTTTAAAATTTTACAGCCAGATTTATCACTTCTGAAACTTTTTAGATGCCAAAGGAATCAGGAAAAAACACAAATAATGCCCTAGTTGAGGAAATTCAGTCAGCAAACGGCCAATGATCGCCAAGCACTTTGGCTGTTGTTGTCCCTTCAGCTCTCGCTTCTATCTACTGTCATTTCTCCTCACTTCTGGATTTCTGAAGTAGGCTAAATGTCTCTCACGCTTATCCCGATTTCCATAATTATTTACAACGCAAAAATTGACAATTTTGGTGGGTTTTAACGGGCTGAAAACAATGGTAAGTGCTTACCTGCAGTTCATCGCGTGTACTCCATTTGGTGTAGCAACAGTACGGGTCATAGGTTGTGACCCAACTGCCGTGAAACCTCCCTATGGTAAAACAAAGCCTCTTCTGTTCCACATATTGTGCATGCACAGGATTGTATTGTATTGCATTCAATTTATTGTCATTATCTCATTTTAGAGACAACAAAATGGATTTTCCTTACAGTCAAGTAACATAAAAATAAATAATAATAAATAAACATATTTTAAAATAAAAGCACAAACACAGAAGTCCATGACACAACATAACTCCGCAACAGCACCAAAGTTAATGCATGTACCATAGTCCAGCCAGCCTCCCCGCCGATATTCCCAGATGTTCACCCGTGGTTGGGGCCTCTCGAGCACCTGCAGTCGCCGCCACGGGCAGCCCGATGCTCAGGGCCTCTTGCCGGGAACGATGGAACCCCGACGCCGTACCCTGACGGAGAACATCCTCAGCGGCCCGGACCTCCAGATCAGCCACCGCGATGTTGGTCAGCGCCGCCCGCATTGGGAGCTCCGCGAACCACAGCTCCGCGATGTTTCCAACACTGCGCCACCACTGCTGGAGCTCTGGTCCATCCCGGCTAATCCAGTATGTAGGCCGCGGGGGCGGGGGGGGGGGGGGGGCGAGGACACAACTCGAATGATAGTCGCATCTTCTCCATGAAGCGACTGGAGGACGGTATCCCCCTTGCCATACCATCTTCCTCCACATAAAGACATTAAGAAAAACACAAAAAACGCTCCTCAACATAACAAAAAAACCCAAAAAGATACCAGACTGAAGACGGAGGCAGCTAGCAACAGCGCCACCGGATGTTCACCGAACAGCGCCACCAGGATATGTGGGGATGAGTGCAGGACAAGTGCTATAGTGCTTTTGACATACAACAGTAAACACCACAATTTTGTTGGAACTCTGAACATACTTAGCGAGAGAATGGAAGGGATCAGGATCTAAATGGTTTAAATTTAGTTGACATCATCTAGTCAGTAACTTGGCCACTCCAGTGAAAACTTTCTGATCACTGGATGTGTGATTGAACAAGCTTTCAGCAAGCTGAAGATGTGCTTCAAATGCCTTGACGGGGTTGAAGACATCAAGATTGTGTACCAGTGAGATATAGATCAGCCAATGTTTTTTAAAACCTATGGCATTACTTCAACAGCATCTCCATCTTTTGCCTTTAAAAGCAGAGAAGCACTGAAAATGAGCAGGATTGGTTATTTGGTGCTTTGAACCAACTGGTCATTTGGATGTAGTTGGAGATGATTATCTATTTTAACACCTTATTCTTACTTTCTACCATACTCTTTGATGCCTTATGTATTCAGAAAGATCTTACTCCTTCTTAAATATATTCAGCAATTTGGTCTCTATGGCACTGTTATAGGGAATTGCAGAGATCCACAACATTCAAAGTGAAAATGTACTTCTTTACCTCAGTCTGAAATCTGTTGCGCTGTAAACTGAGTTTGATCCCTCATTCTAAACAGCTTGCTAGGTGAAATATATTTCATTTCGGAGTCACGCGAGTGACCGTGAAGAGCCCGCCGGCGGGCATTCTCGACATATCGTCGTAACGCGTTGCTGCGACGGCTGGCGGTGGAGCACGCTCCTCGCCAGCCCTTCATAAGGGGCCACGGAGGTGAGTATTCCACCTTTAGTTGGTGGTCCTTGTTGTTCGTTATGTCTTGCAGCAAGGACATGGATGGGAGTTCGAAGGGCCGGAGGACGTCAGGACGAGTTCGCCGGTCAACAGTTCCGGGGCCTTTACCATCGGCAGTACCTGCAGTGCAGGCCGGGACTCAGGCGGAGATGTGGGTAAGCCCTGTGTTTACAGGTCCAGATCCGCCAGCACACCACAGCTCGGAGGAGTTCGACGAGGAGGAGTGTGGTGTGTCGCCAGAGCAGGGGGACCCTGCCATGGCAGTCAGGTCGTCAGCGGGCTCGCTGGCGACCTCGGGCAGGGGGCGTGCGGCTGCACGGCCCGTTCCACTCAGCCCCCCGAGAAGGGGCAGGGCAGGAGCCCAGAAGCCTAACCCTGCCAGGGCTAAGGCATTGCCTGACACGGAGGAGCGGTCAGGTTCCAGGGCGAGACCCGGGGCGGCTGTGAGGTCCAGCCGGCACACCCCGACTCTCGACGCCGGGACGGGTCGGTTGAGTCGGGTCTCGTCACGGTCGCCGAGCCCCCCATGGATGGGTGGGAGAGACCATGCGTCGGCAAGGTCCACGATGTGGGCAGCCGGCAAGCCTGCGCGGGCTTCAGGTAGCCATGCTTCGGCTGGTGCCGACACCACGCTGCAAGTGCCCTTAGTGGCAGCGGCGTCAGCTCCCGCTAAACGGAGGCGGTTGAACACGCCCGCGCGGGAATTGCGCAGTTTCGCCTCGGCGGCTGTTAGCGACAACTACCGGCACCGGCAGGGCCTCGATGAGGTGCGGGCCGATGATAGGAGCCCGGTTTTCTTTTCAGAGCCGGAGGACTCCGACTACCTGAGTGTTCAGGGTGAAGGGCGTATTGACCGTATGGAGCGGCTGCTGGAGCTCCTGCTTCAAAGCCAACAACAGCAGGGCAGCCACAGGCACAGGGCGTCGTCACCAGCCTCCACCATCAGCCTGGAGCAACAGGAGGAGGAGGTTTTGGTGGATCCCATACCACCTCCGGTGGAGGTACCAGCGGAGGATCTTCTGGATGTGGCGACCAAATTTGCGGCCCCACATTCATCTGGACTTCCTTTAAACACGAAGCTGGCAGCCACTGTGGACTTTCTTAACAACCAGCAACTACAGGAAGAAGTCCTCATTCAGGCAATGAGCCGTCACAAGGCTCCATCCAATTGCAACTCCCTCAACGTGCCTGTGGTCAATACGCCGATATGGGGCAACATCAGTGCGGCTATCCGTCAACAGGAGGTAAAACTGCAGCGGATCCTGAAGCTCCTCACGGCCGGTATTACCGCCTTTGTGCGGTCGGTGGACGGGGACGAATTGAATTTGGACCAGGAAGATGCCCTGGCCCTCCTGTGCGCGACCCAGCACAAAATTAACGGGTTTCGCAAAAACAGCATCCGCCCAGCGCTCAATCCAAAGTTTGCAGGATTGTGCAAACCACCGCCGCCGCCCCCGCCCCGTCAGCTCTTTGGGGAGGACCTCTCGAAGAGAGTCAAAGAGCTTGACGAGCAAGCCAAAACGGTGGGGATCATGCGCCCTCAGAATGCCCCCACACCGTCAGGCTCAAAGTCTCCATACATTCGATCACGAGGGTCTGCTAGTACCTCGACGAGGACCCACCCTCAAGCTCCACAACGACAGCAACATCAGACCCAGCACCAGGGGTCTTTTTTAGGACAGGGTCGGCAGAGACCATGGTGGAAAACGAAGACGCCGCGCCCTCAAGCCAACCCAGCACCTCCACGTCCGCACACGCGTGTCAAGGACCGCCGGTAACCATGGAGGTGAGGGGGTCTGGTTCTCTCTTTTCTCTCTGTTTAACTTCACATGTTGGTGGTCGCCTTCGGTGGTTTTTGGGTGCATGGGGTAATTTTACTGGTGACGAGTATATGTTGCAGAATATTCAGGGGCATAAAATTGAGTTTATTAATGGCGACATTCCTCCATCCCAGCACATGCCCGCTCGAACGTTTAAATTATCTGCTGCAGAACAGGCAGCCGGCTATAAGGAACTGTTAAGTCTTGAGCACAAAGGAGTGATTGAGAGAGTGGTGCATGAGCCAGTTGAATTTGTTTCGAACATATTCACCAGACCTAAAAAGGATGGAGGTTGTCGTGTCATTATTGATCTAACCCGTTTGAATACTTTTGTAACATATACTCATTTTAAAATGGATACGTTTGAAACAGCCAAATCATTGATTTCTCATGGTTGCTTTATGGCATGCATCGATTTAAAAGACGCATATTATTCCGTATCCGTCCAGAAATGTGACAGAAGGTTTTTGAAATTCATCTGGATGGGGCAACTCTGGCAGTACAAGGCTTTGCCTAATGGGCTCACCACAGCCCCTAGATTGTTCACTAAATTAGTGAAGCCAATTATGGCTTATTTGAGACAACGACACCATATAGTTATGGCCTATTTAGATGATATCTTAATTGTGGGCCACACCCTGGAATTGGCTGAACAGGGTGTTGCAGCTGCTGTCAATATATTTCAACAATTGGGGTTTATTGTCCATCCAGAGAAATCAAAGTTCTACCCTGCCCAGGTGATTAATTACCTAGGGTTCACGATGAACTCTATAAGCATGAGGGTTACCATTCCAATTAACAAGATTGAGGAGGTTACGCAGGTGTGTCAAGATTTAATCCGCACCAATATACCATCGATTCGGCACTTAGCTACAATAATTGGGAAGCTGGTAGCTTTGTTCCCGGCAGCGCGATATGGACCTTTGCATTATCAGAATTTGCAAAGAGCTAAAATTGCTGCGTTAAAACAGAACGCTGGTCATTATGATCGGTCCATGCAGCTGCCGCCCGAAGCGATAAATGAGTTGCAATGGTGGGTGTGTCACATTAGCAGCTCATTCAAGCCTATTAGGGAGGCTAATCCGGTGGTATATTTGCAAACTGATGCAAGCTCCAATGGTTGGGGAGCCACGAATAATTGCTCTAGTTGTGGTGGCAGATGGGACACCCTTGAATCAACGATGTTGTCAACTCAAGGGATTAACTATTTGGAGTTGCTGGCAGCATTCCACGGACTTCGTGCGTATTGTTCCAAGCTTGTTGGAGCACATGTCCGTCTCCAAATAGACAACACCACAGCAGTAGCATATTTAAACCATATGGGTGGTACCAGGTCAGTTTCTTGTGACAAATTGGCAAACTCAATTTGGCTCTGGTGTGTTCAAAGAGACATTTGGATTTCAGCTACCTATTTGCCAGGTGAGCTTAATACTGTGGCGGACACCAGGTCACGCAAATTTAATGACAATATTGAATGGATGTTGCATCCTGAGATCTTTTCTAAAGTCACAGCCAAATTTGGTAAACCGGACATTGACCTCTTTGCGTCATGGTTGAACCATCAGGTACCAACCTACGTTTCATGGGAACCAGATCCTGGGGCAATAGCGCTAGATGCATTCTCGCTGGACTGGGGGAAGTGGTTTTTCTATGCCTTCCCCCCCGTTTTGGATAGAGAACTGGCTAGCAGACAGGAGGCAAAGGGTAGGAGTAAACGGGTCCTTTTCAGAATGGCAGGCAGTGACTAGTGGGGTGCCGCAAGGCTCAGTGCTGGGACCCCAGCTATTTACAATATATATTAATGATTTGGACGAGGGAATTCAATGCAACATCTCCAAATTTGCAGATGATACCAAGCTGGGGGGTATAGTTAGGTGTGAGGAGGATGCTTGGAGGCTGCAGGGTGATTTGGATAGGCTGAGTGAATGGGCAGATGCATGGCAGATGCAGTACAATGTGGATAAATGTGAGGTTATCCACTTTGGTGGCAAAAACATGAGGGTAGACTATTATCTGAATGGTGGCAGA
The DNA here is from genome assembly GCA_963514005.1 of Raja brachyura. The sequence continues at coordinate 148,980,000 of OY740781.1, forward strand.
TTAGGTAAGGGGGAGATGCAACGAGACCTGGGTGTCATGGTACACCAGTCATTGAAAGTAGGCATGCAGGTGCAGCAGGCAGTGAAGAAAGCAAATGGTATGTTAGCCTTCATAGCGAAAGGATTTGAGTATAGGAGCAGGGAGGTTCTACTGCAGTTGTACAGGGTTTTGGTGAGGCCACACCTGGAGTACTGCGTACAGTTTTGGTCTCCAAATCTGAGGAAAGACATCCTTGCCATAGAGGGGGTACAGAGAAGATTCACCAGACTGATTCCTGGGATGTCAGGACTTTCATATGAGGAAAGATTGGATAGACTCGGTTTGTACTCGATGGAATTTAGAAGATTGAGGGGGGATCTTATAGAAACCTACAAAATTCTTAAGGGGTTGGACAAGCTAGATGCTGGAAGATTGTTCCCGATGTTGGGGGAGTCCAGAACAAGGGGTCACAGTCTAAGGATAAGGGGGAATTCCTTTAGGACCGAAATGAGGAAAACATTCTTTACACAGAGAGTGGTGAGTCTCTGGAATTCTCTGCCACAGAAGGTAGTTGAGGCCAGTTCATTGGCTATATTTAAGAGGGCGTTAGATGTGGCACTTGTGGCTAAAGGGATCAGGGGGTATGGAGAGAAGGCAGGTACGGGATACTGAGTTGGATGATCAGCCATGATCACATTGAATGGCGGTGCAGGCTCGAAGGGCCGAATGGCCTACTCCTGCACCTATTTTCTATGTTTCTATGTTTCTATGTTTGCCTCATCAGTCGGGTATTGCAAAAGATTCAGGCAGATGCTGCCAAGGGCATTCTTATTATACCCGACTGGCCCACACAGCCTTGGTATCCGGTGGTCTTTGACATGCTCAACGAACCTTGGGTCCTTTTGAAGGGTTGCCCACAATTGGTTACTCACCCTGTCTCAGGGGAGCCGCATCCCTGCCATGGCTATTTAAATTTGTTGGCTTGCAGGTTCTGAACAGGCCGTTAGTCCAATACGGCCTCTCGGCTCGGACCATGGATACCATCGGGGCGTCGTGTCGAGAGTCTACAAGGCGAAGATACCGCTCGCATATTAAGAAGTGGGAAGCCTACTGCAGCCGCTCTCGCATCACGTACGATGACGTGACAATAACCGACGTCCTGGAATTCCTCGCGGGGTTGCACCGTGATGAACACTTAAGTTACAGTGCCATCAACAGCGCCAGAAGTGCGCTATCATTCTACCTCAGTTTGGAGGTAGGATCCAACAGGCTAGTGTCCAGACTCATGCGGGGTATATTCAATATGAATCCGCCTACACCACGCTATAATATCACCTGGGATGTCAGGGACGTATTAACCCTGCTCAGGACGTGGTCACCCATGGAAGGGCTCCAACTGGACCAACTCACCATGAAGCTGGTGATGTTACTAGCGCTGACTTCAGCTCAGAGGGTACAGACACTACACAAACTTCGTGTCGACAGAATGACGTCTACCCCCACAGAAGTAGTCTTTTTCATTGACGAGCTACTAAAGCAGCATAGACCTGGGTGCACAGGGCTGCAGCTGAAGTTCCCGGCATACCCCGCAGATGCTAGGCTATGTTTAGCCTCACATATCCGCCACTATGTCAACGTGACGGCACGCATCAGAGGAATGGAGAGATACCTGCTTGTCACTCATAAGAGACCTCATCATCGAGTGACAGTCCAGACGATATCCAGGTGGCTTCGAGTCGTCTTGGGTAAGTCAGGTATCGACATAAAGGGTTCAAGTCTCATTCCACCAGGGCTGCATCGACGTCACCGGCGAGGGTCATGGAGGTGCCCATGGACCAAATTCTCGCCACCGCAGGATGGGCTAATGAAGCTGTGTTCCAGCGTTTTTATAACAAGCCTGTTGCTGCTCCTCTACAGTTCGCAGAAGCCGTGCTGAATGCAGGTCAAGAACGTGGAGATGTCCCCGTATGAGGGGTTTGATTTGTTATTAATAAATATGCTCTTGTTTTGCAGTATGGACTGTTGAGCAAGTTTGTTCCTCCCATCCATCCCTGGTAGTGGTGTGTCAGCATGGACGTGGTCCAGGGCGTGTAATCACAGAAGCTTTGAAGTCTTCACGAAGTCACTCACGTGACTCCGAAATGAAATAGTAAGATTGAACGAGAACTTACCAGTTCGAAGGTTGATCTTTATTTTATGAGGAGTCGAAGTGAGGGATTTCGTGCCCTCCTCGCCCAACCCTCAATCACCTTCATCTGGTAATCTTAGTCAATTCAATCATACTATGCGAAGTCATTTCTATTGTTGGTTCTGTGATTCCACGCCGCTACTTTGAAGTATGTCGAGCATGCGCGCCGGCGGGCTCTTCACGAAATCCCTCGTTCAATCTTACTATTCTTCCTTTTGCCTTTTGCCATCTGCATGTCTCTTTCCTGTGAATATTGTTCAAGAACATGTAAGTATCCTTGTACATCAAAAAAAATCCCAGTCTAACACCATTTAAATAATATGCCACATTTAGTTTTTCCTATTAAAGTGAATAACTTACCATTTATCCACTTGTACATCTGCCATGTGTTTAATATATTATGAATAGCTTAGGGCACAAAACAACTCAACTCTGCTGCATGCATCTCTAATTTCCTGTTTAGTGTATTCCTATACATTAGCACAGCTATTTCTGGGCCTATAGTCATCTCACTTAAAAATCTTGCACTTCTTTGCTCTTTTTTAGCTCAAAGTACTGTATCTTAATTTCCTGAACCAACATCATTTCTCTCTATTGCACTGACTTTAACGTTAATAACTGTGCCATACCAAATCCTATTTCTGTTTACTCGTCCTTCCTAAATTTTGATTATCTTTGGCTATTTAGCTGCCAGCTTTGGTCAGTTTGCAGCCATGTCTGGTAATGTCCATTGCATTTATATCCATTTACATTTATTTGTGCTGTTAATGCTACCACATTGCTCTGGATGCCCTGCACATTTAGATACAATACCTACAGATTTGTCTTTTAAGTTTTTGTTTAGTTATCTTAACATTTTTATTTCATGCCACAACCAACGTTCGAGTCTTACAGTCATGCCCCTGATCCTATTAACCAATCCAGTAAATATTGGCTTTTCGGTTCTGCTTTTCAATTTACCCACTGGTTGCTTGAACTTTCTAACAATTTTATTCCCTCGGTTATTGGGAGCTAATTTAGGTAAAATAATTACTCTGCCACAACTTTTAAGTTTTGCAGTTTAATAAGACCATAATACATTTAATCAGACCATAAGTTCTGGAAAATGTTACACAGACAGATAAACTGGTAGAATGCAAACGTAAAATTTGTTGAGGAAATAACATCTAAATAAGTAGTACGAGTCTGAAGAAGGGTCTCGACCCGAAACATCACCTATTCCTTTTCTCCAGAGATGCTGTCTGACCCGCTGAGTTACTCCAGCTTTTTGTGTCTAACATCAAAATAAGCTTCTTGATACAGAGAACATTGTGATCTTCTTTTGTGTGGCATGCACAGGCTAAAGGGCCTGTCCTACCAGTACCCGACTCCATGCGATGAGCGCGACCAAACTAAAAGTGGGAGGTCAGGTGATCTCTGTACAGGGCCGTTCCCACCAGCATGCGCCTGCATGCGGCAAGCGCGACCAAACCGGCAGCGAGGGCCGCGCGGAGGTCGGGTGAGCGGCGCAAAGTGAGGCGAACTTTGAGCAAAGTCTTAAGGTAAGTTCGCCAGGACAGAGAGGGGCACACAGAGAGGGGCACAGAGGCACATACACAGAGGGCCACGGAGCCACACACATAGAGGGTCATGGAGGCACCTACAGATAGGTTCACGGAGGCATGATGTCGAGGCGGTGTGTCATGCGTCGAGGCGACTGCGAGCCGACAAGCCATTGCCGCGCGGAATTTTTTAACATAGTCAGTTTTTCGGAGCCCCGCGCGATGTCGGGCCGAACTCCGCACAATTCCCCACGGCTCCGGCGATCGAAGTGGGACCGGCCCCGCGACGCCGGAAGGCTCAAGCGACCACGTTAGGTTGCGATCATTGCATGGAGTTGCATGCTTGTAGGACAGGCCCTTAAGGTTGTAGGACAACTTGTTCTATTTGATCTTCCATTTGTGCGTGTCGAGTTGATTGCAATAGTCGAAACAGGGCGGACCACGTGAAGGCTGCAATCTTCCACCCCAACATTGTGATGAAGGCAGCAGTCTGGAGCACTTACCATGTAAGCACCAAGAAGTCATTAAAAAATGCTATTGTTTTGATGTTGAAGGGCTGTTCATACTGCAGGTGATATAGCAAGGGAGAATGGTTATTTGGGTCTGAAAATCACATAAATGTACACGTGCTCGCTGTGGATTGGATTGGTGACTGAGTTCATGCAATTGCCAAGGCAACTTGCATTTGGCTGGAAGTGAGAGAGAAATGTGCTTCTGAATTTATGCTTCCTGCATATAACAAGATTTATAACTGTCCAGATGATCCTTAAGTTTACTTTTGATAATTGATTCCATTATTTTATATGAATCACGCATATGTCTAATGTGTCTCATTTATTTATTTTGAGTGCATTGAATCTGTCTGGGACATCAATCTTATTTGTAACCATGATCAATCTTTTTGGGTAATCTTGTTTGAAGTGGGCAGTTTGTCCATGTCTTCCCCTTGGAATGCTCACAGGCAATTACCATTTTGTGCTAATCTCTAGTTACCTTCCTTTTTGCACCTTTGAAGGTTTTCCCCTCTCTAATTCCTTGCTTTTTAAAAACCTTTTATTTACTGGTATTCTTTGATTCCGATAAAACAAGTTTTGTCGTGTTTTTTCCAAGTTTTTGCGCAAAGCATCGATATATTTCTGATTACTGTTACTGTGGTTGCTGGCATTTTTGTACCTTGTAGATCAGGAGTCAGCAACCTTGTTCTGCATAGGGGCCGGGACGCATGTCTGTGAGTGGATGGTGGGCCATATCTATCACGTGTACACATGGATCCCCCCCCCCCATCCCGCCCAGATGGCAGGCATAAAATCACGTGTTCACAGGTAGACAGAAATGCTGGAGAAACACAGCGGGTGAGGCAGCCTCATGCAATCCTTGCATGTCTCACCCACATGTTTCTCCAGCATTTTTGTCTACCTTCGATTTTTCCAGTATCTGCAGTTCTTTCTTAAACGTGTTCACAGAAGGTGTGCAGCCGTGCCGGCGGCTTTGCGCAGGATGTGGTACAGCCAGAGGTCGGCCGCTGCTCGGGGCGCTGCTGCTCGGGGCGCCCAGCCGCAGCTTGGGGCACTTGGCCGCTGCCCGGCTGCTCCTTGGAGTGCTCGCTCACTGCTCGGTCACTGCTCGGCCGCTCCTAGGGGCGCTCGGGGGGCTGGATGATTACGGGAGAAAAAATCTGCCTGCGGGCCGGATGATTTCGGGTTACAGGTCGCATTCGGCCCGGGGTCCGTAGGTTGAAAAAAATCACATGTGGTTAAAGTGTGCATTGTCAGATTTTCATAAAGGCCATTTTTATACATTTTGGTTTCACCATGTAGAAATTACAACAGTGTTTATACATAGTCCCCCCATTTCAGGGCGCCATAAGGTTTGGGACACAGCAATGTCATGTAAAGTATGACATGTCATGTTTAGTATTTTGTTGCATATCCTTTGCATGCAGTGACTGCTTGAAGTCTGCGATTCATGGACATCACCAGTTGGTGGATGTCTTCTCTGGTGGTGCTCTGCCAGGCCTGTATTGCAGCTATCTTTAGCTTATGCTTGTTTTGGGGGCTAGTGCCCTTCAGTTTTCTCTCCAACATATAAAAGGCATGCTCAATTGGGTTCAGATCGGGTGATTGACTTGGTCACTCATGAATTGACCATTTTTACCTTTGAAAAACTCCTTTGCTGCTTTAGCAGTATGTAGCAGCACCATCCCACGCGGTCATAGGGAGAACGTACAAACTCCAAGCTGACAGCAGAACCTAGGTCTCTGGTGCTGCAAGGCAGCAACTCTATCGCTGCGCCACTGCATGCCTATAGAAAGCTGCTCTCTTTGTCTCCCCTTTGTATTTTTGTTATGTCTTCAGTATATGTTGAAAACCCAGCTGTCCCATATTTACTTGTTGAAACTTTATGCTTGGTATATCGGTTAGTTGTTAACCTCAGCAACTTCCTTTGCCCTTCCTGCTTACCCATTCAAACTGTTGGAAGGGACAAGAATCCTTTGTTTGCGCAACTTTACTTAGACTGATTAAGCTGAAACCGTGGTTTTGACTGAGGTTATTGCCCAGATGACAAGATTCTTACCCTTTACCCAAACCTCCATGTTTTACACCGCATGCCACTATCCATGTGAACAATGCTGCAAAGGTACTCATTCGAGCACTCACCTTGTTTCAGCTAACCTAGTTTCTTCCAAATCACATTGTAATAACAAGGAACTGCAGATGATGCTTTATACCAAAGATAAAGATATACACAGGTCTGAAGGACACAAACTGCTGAGTAACATAGGCAGCATCTCTGGAGAACATGGTTAGGTGCCGTATCAGAGGACAAAGCGTGGCAGGTAATAGGTCACCAGGCGAGAGTGAATACTGAATATCTGAAGACTGAAGTTCCGACCATCATCTCTCCTTGTTCTCCAGGGATACTGCCTGACCCTAGTGTCTATCCTTCCAAATCACTGCAGTTTGGAAGAATAAGATGTGACATTTTATACTCTATGAGATTGAGGATCGGGGACTACATGCCAGCTTATGGGAGGATTATTCAGTGGTCTAATAACAGTACCCAAATATGATGGTACATGCTTTCAGGCTTTTGTATCTAAGTACCTAAGCCTATATCTTGATCCACTTCTTTCATGTTAAAGATATTGCAAGACTATTCCAGTGCTCTCCATAAAGATCACCTCAACAAATATTACTGCCTATTTTCCGTTCTATAGTGGTACATCGCTTTAAAGCCTTGTAACTTTCTTTACCCCTGCACATTAAGTCTCCCTTAATGCGCTGGTGCTCAAATAATATGCATGTATGCCTCCTTGTTCAACCCATCTCTGAGGGTCATGGAGTAGCCATGAAGATTTTGCACTCTAGAACGCAGTCCCAAATCTCCTAGGTCTTTCCATCTCTTTATTCTTCTTTTTGATCTTGTGGCTTTGGGGACGGTGCCGGGTTCAGCAGTGACCACACCGATACTCACAGAAGGGTGAACTCTCACAATATATTTTATTTACAGTCATACGAAAGTCCAGGACCACCCAGGGGTGCCATCCCTTGTCGTCAAAGTGCACGTGAGATGATGCCGGCGATCTCAGGATTGTCCTAGCTGCTCAACATTTGTCTTTGAAGGAGGAGGTGTGTCGCTCCCAGGCTTCTTCCTGCAGTATACCCTTCCCTTGAGAGGGAGACGCTGACCATACAGGCTTATTCCTGGTGGAAGATAAACACACAAAGCTGGAGTAACAGCGGGTCAGTCAGCATCTCTGGAGAAAATTAATATGTGACATTTTGGGTTGGGACCCTTCTTCAGATTTTCAGCCAACTCAGGTTTGGGCTTGAAGAGACGACACTGGTGATGTGTGAGTGTGTGCGAACATGAGTATGTGTCTGTGAGAGGGTGTGTTTGTGTGCACACTTGCATGCATACTCTTCTCATTTCTTCCTCAAGCAGGATGTATCCTTTCTTAGACTTATCAATTCCTGTTTTGCAAATGGAGATGCAACATTGTAAGCATTGAGATTGCCACATCACCACTGTTAAAGCCAATTCATATGTTTGGATGTACAGTCAAGGCTGCTTATTCAAATGAAGCATCTGAAAATAACAAATAATTAATTTCAGGGTGAGATCAGCTCAAAATAAATTTCCAAACAATCTATATTGTTTGATCGGGAATATGCCCATATTTTAATATACCTGTAGAAACAAGGAACTGCAGATGCTGGTTTACGCTAGCGTACACAAAAGGGCTGGAGTAACTCATCAGGTCAGGCACCATCTCTGGGGAACATGGATAGATGATGTTTAGGCCCTTAGACCCTTCTTCACACCATTCTGATTTTTCAGACCCTTCTAAGGTACTCGAGAAATGTGTGTCATTTTGAGTTACTGGTCGACTAAAAGTGGTTCATCAGGAATAGTCACCTGAGCAAAAGCCAACCATGATGATCACCTTTGTTTATTAACCATTAATCTCTGGTTGAAACCACACATACACAGATGTTTAGGACCAGCTCGTTTTCATGCCTTCTTCTCATTGTCCAATAGCCGTGTTTATATTTGAAAAGTGACAATGATTCATAAGAATATCACTGGCCACTTACTGATTGCCGTGAGAGATGGAAGAAAAAGCTCGATAATTATATATTTTTTGGGTCTTGAGACTGGCAGGGAGGTACAACAGATTTCCTGGCAGTTGGGCACCAAGTTGTCCAACAGGTTTATTTTCTTACATTACATTAATATAAAGTATAATTGTAACACTGTTGCAACTACACTGATAGTCCATAAAATAAATATAACAATCTGACCTTCAAATCTCTCTTGTGTGGTGCAGGCAGGTGTAATTTATGCTGTGTAGTAATTAGTTTGTAGGCCATTGGGACCGATGAACGTGATGGAGAGCTTTCTGAATCAAGACGCACAACAGAGCAGAGCACTTAAACTCTAGCACAGCTGTAAAGGGCTGAATCACACTCATTCCCTGGGACCCAGGAGCATTGGTGATGTGCTGACAACAATCTATACGCGCGTGCTTTTTTTGGTAACTGCATCATTCCATGTTAGCCTTGTTTTTCATTTAGTTCCCTCTTCTGACAACATTGCCATGGCAACGTTCTGAGAGCTACAAGGAGCTGCCAAGCTGGACATTGTGCAGGTGTATCCATTAGGGCTAAAAGTGATGGTGTGCAACTCCCACCCACTAGAAACTCCTTGAGGGACTTCTTCCCTTTTCCTGAAGTAAAGACCAGGAGAACTTGATCCAAGTGTTAATTAAACCTTTCAGTAGTGGTGACTTCAACTTAATCACTGTGATTACCATTGTGTTGAGAGATGTAGGTGGCAGACACAGTGCCTCTTATTTTGTTGTTTCTCTGCAACAGTGACATGTCAGCACCATGTCATGTGACATGCACGCAATTTTATTCACCTTACCGAGCAAAAGTAAATTCATCTCTTCCCATCTACCTTGGGAATATTGAATTTCAATTGAAAATTCTGTATAGTCGGCCTTAGTGCTGCATAGTAAATGCGTTCCACATGGCGGAAACACAAATGCTAAAGCTGTTTTTTGTTATCCTATACATGAGGAAGGAGCAGTTTGTTGATCAGAAAGTCAGAAAGAGAGTAAAATTTAACTCCAGTGCAAAACGAGCTAAGTTAAACCAGAAGTTGACTCTTTACTTCACCAGTTTAGTTTTTCATTGAAATCAATTGAACAGAAAATTTAGTGGGATACAAAAAGAGTTGCAATTTACAGTAACTCATCCTGCCTACCTTCCAAGACAAACTGCTTCCTCCCAAATTCCCTGCACAACTGCCCAAACATATGCAAGGAACATCTTTGTATTGGAATTTTGCTCATTAAATTATGTAAGAATGCCGGTCACATAATCTGTTTATTTTAATGTTGGAGATGTACATGGCCACCTAAAAGTTTTGAAGAAATCAGAACTAGAAATTCTTGGACATTTGAAAGCATGCACAGAAGTGGCAGTATGCAGCAATCTGGCCCCGGTTCATGAGGGATCAGATTTCCTACACACACAATGTGCACAATGTGTTCATGAATATCGTAAATCCCAGGCCTTCTTCATTAAAATGAGCAGGAACATATGCCACAGGCATAGACTACAAGGATGGAATTTATCCGTCTGGACTGAAATGAAGTGCAAACAATATATCTTATTCTGTGCTTAAGCTTTTGTAAAATGCAAAACTTCCTTATGTTACATAGCTGAATTTCCAATAAATTCTCCAGAGATCTCATATCAGACATTCTGAAACTACCAATAAAGTTTGACAAAAGTTAATGTTTTCTTTATTTGGCTTTTTTTTTCTGGATGAAATATTAACTACAGCAACATTGATTTGACATCAGTCCCAAATAAATAGTTGCATCTCCTCAACACTCACTGTACTTGTGCAGCTGAGTTATACGGTGGCACATTGTGAGATTATATTATGCATCACATATTAGGAAAACAGTCAATGTACGGTTTTTTAAAATGTAACATAATCCAGATTCCAGATCAAGAGTTAGGCTGGCATTGTTTGTCAGAAATGTTGATTCTTCACTGTCTCTGCGACCTTCGAGAGTTAATAACTATGTAAAAGGAATTGTTTGCTGAGCCAGTGTTTTCTCAGGGCAACAGTCTTCTGGTGTATCTTTCAAAGATCATCTGGGATAATTAAAATATCAGATAAATCAGTCTAAAGCATAATAAACAATTACATAGAAGGAAAGAACTGTCATCCAGATAATATAAAGCCACTTTCTCCTATTTAAGTTTATTGTCTGCACAACGGCTTTCTCATTTCAAGGTTGGTATTGGTATTAACTGTTTGAGTTCCATACACAATTTAGTGAGCAGAATGTCATTCACACATAACAGACTGGAACATTTATTTTATGAGTTACCTTATCGGATATTTTATAATTATTTATTTCTTTAAATATACTTAACTATTTTGCATTTGTCCCTTTCTCTTGATGCAGTGCTATTAATTGTAAAAACTTTAAATATTGTCCCCATCAACAAAGCAAGACCCTAGAACACAAACCATAGTAATAAAATTTGCTGTGAACTCAACGAGCTTTCATCTGATTATATGTTTGGCAAGACCTAACAATCTCATTCCGTTAGCAAAACTTAGGCATAACTTTATGTTTTATTTCTTAAAAGTAATTATCTGCCCATGGGCAAAACTTAAGAAGTTGTATGTTTATAATTTACATTCAAGCATAATTCTTGTTCAAGTAATAATGGAAGTCTGTCCACAGGTTGTTGTCTTCCTTGATTTGTCACCACTACTGTTGAAATCCATGATTGAAGTATCTGTCATTCTCAATCCTTCTTTGTTTGTGAATGTTTCCCGAGAAATAGTCCGTGCTCTGTTCCCATGGTTTCATGGAGTGTCATTTTCATGGATAAATTACTCGCCTACTTTAAACATGCACTGATGGCAGAAAAGAGTGAGGAGATTCTCAAGCACAACACAAATTGCTGGAGGAACTCAGCAGATCAGGCAGCATCTGGGGAGGGAATGGACAGGAGATGGCTCAGGTCGGCACCTTTCTTCAGACCAGAAAACAGTTCATAGTCAGCACATTGTGTGATGTGAGGCAGACATCTGTGAGGTGATTCTCAAACAGCTATGGTATCACAAGGTTATTGTAAACATATTTGTAATTTAACATAATTGATTCGCATGGCTTTCTAAACATAAAAATGGGGTCACAAAATTGTTGTGCTGATGTGAAAGTATTTCTTATTGAATCATGTACATTGGAACACTTGACTGAGATACTTTGGGCTGGAAAGTGCTGATGGCTGGCCAATGGGTTTGTAAAAAACTATCAGATGGCTGCATTACATGTAAGTCAGGAACTCACTGAAGATCAGATGCAGGGAGCCATCTCCTGTCCATTCCCTCCCCAGATGCTGCCTGATCTGCTGAGTTCCTCCAGCAGTTTGTGTTGTGCTTGAGAATCTCCTCACTCTTTTCTGCCATCAGTGCATGTTTAAAGTAGGTGAGTAATTTATCCATGAAAATGACACTCCATGAAACTCCATGATCATGACACTCAGGAACTCACTGAAGATCAGATGCAGGGTGTCTGTCCTCTTATTCTGCCACTGGATTCACTATCAATCCAGCATCATTTCATAAGATGAAGGGGGGGATTCAGTTCATATTTAGGCCTTTAATGTTACCTCAATCATAGAAACATAGAAACATAAAAAAATAGGTGCAGGAGTAGGCCATTCGGCCCTTCGAGCCTGCACCGCCATTCAATGTGATAATGGCTGATCATCCAACTCAGTATCCCGTACCTGCCTTCTCTCCATACCCCCTGATCCCTTTAGCCACAAGTGCCACATCTAACACCCTCTTAAATATAGCCAATGAACTGGTCTCAACTACCTTCTGTGGCAGAGAATTCCAGAGACTCACCACTCTCTGTGTAAAGAATGTTTTCCTCATCTCGGTCCTAAAGGAATTCCCCCTTAGACTGTGACCCCTGGTTCTGGACTCCCCCAACATCGGGAACAATCTTCCAGCATCTAGCTTGTCCAACCCCTTAAGAATTTTGTAAGTTTCTATAAGATCCCCCCTCAATCTTCTAAATTCCAGCGAGTACAAGCCGAGTCTATCCAATCTTTCCTCATATGAAAGTCCTGACATCCCAGGAATCAGTCTGGTGAATCTTCTCTGTACCCCCTCTATGGCAAGGATGTCTTTCCTCAGATTTGGAGACCAAAACTGTACGCAATACTCCAGGTGTGGCCTCACCAAAACCCTGTACAACTGCAGTAGAACCTCCCTGCTCCTATACTCAAATCCTTTCGCTATGAATGCTAACATACCATTTGCTTTCTTCACTGCCTGCTGCACCTGCATGCCTACTTTCAATGACTGGTGTACCATGACACCCAGGTCTCGTTGCATCTCCCCTTTTCCTAATCTGCCACCATTCAGATAATAGTCTACCCTCATGTTTTTGCCACCAAAGTGGATAACCTCACATTTATCCTCATTATACTGCATCTGCCATGCATCTGCCCATTCACTCAGCCTATCCAAATCACCCTGCAGCCTCCAAGCATCCTCCTCACACCTAACTATACTCCCCAGCTTGGTGTCATCTGCATATTTGGAGATGTTGCATTGAATTCCCTCGTCCAAGTTGGTGCATCTCACAGAGCCACATTTAGGAATAGGAATAGGAATACTTTATTGTCACATGTGACTAAGCACAGTGAGATTCTTTTCGTACGTACACAATGTATACAAATAGCAGCCACCTATGGCGCTGACTTATAAGAATGGGGTTATTGACCATAATTTGATTGGCAAGCTTAGGTGAATATTTTGCTTTATTTCAATGTACTATTGTGTTTTAAAGCAATTAATGTCAGTTTTGTGTTTTAAAATGGATGTAGCAATTTTTGAACTTTTAAATTAATTTTTTAATCTGCAGGCAAATGGCAAATATTCAGAGACTTTTGGGAACCGTGAAAAAGCCATCTGACATCAGAATTCTACAAGTGCGGTCTGTGGGTGGGAGGATACTTTCAGCCATCTGTGAGCTAGTTGATGCTCACGGTCCACTCCATCTTGTAGTTGGCCCACGGTGACAACAAAATTACTGTCATGGAAATTGAGCAATCACAAATGTTAAATGTAGCCTCTAGATTAAGGAGGGTGAAGTGGTGTGGGTGGAACACTATGACTGGTCCATTACCTTTATGTTTTGGGATTTTCATTTGTTATGTTAAGTATATAGAAAGTGCTATTGGGCCTGATATTGCTGGAGTGAAACACATCACAATGTGTGATATCAAATGGTCTTTCACTTGCCTGCTTCACTTAAAAATTATTTTATTATTCAACAGCTAGCTGAATTTGCTGACTGATAACAATGCGAGGACCTGAGGATCAGAGATAGATAGATTCTTAATTAGTACAGGTGTCAGGGGTTATGAGAAGAAGGCAGTAGAATGGGGTTAGGGGGAAGAGATAGATCAGCATGATTGAACTGCAGAGTAGACTTGAGGGGCCGAATTCTACTCCTATTCCTTATGACACGACCAATGAAAGAAATAAAGCGATGATCAAAAGTAAATTAAAGTGGGTGAATTTTCATGTACAAAGTCATTAATTGGAAAGTGATGTAAAACTGGGAGATAAATAATTGGATCAACAGAGAAAAAATAATTAGAAACTAAAAGTAAAAATGTGAAACTTTCAAACTTGAAATTGGTAAAATAGTTAAAAATGAGTGGTACAGACAGCCTTCCATTTAACTAGAGCAAACAGTTTTCAGATTTATTTTTTAAAGATGTTAACATTCTTAAAGGGAAGTCTGAACAAGGGTTTCAACCTGAAATGTCACTTATGCATGTTCTCCAGAGGTGCTGCCTGAACTGTTGGGTTCCTCCAGCACTTTGTGTCCTTTCAAATTATTATTTTTTTTACACTTTAGTTTTTATTGCTTTTATGTATACACAAATAAAACACAAATATAACAATGAAACATACAACATTACAGTGAGACGTACAACAGTGTAGCGGGGGTTCAGTTTACAATTAATGATGCAGTATACAGAACTATTTTCATATTAAAACATTTTCCAATAACTTACATTATTGTCTATAAAATCATACAGTGTTGATGTCTTTATTTCTATACCTAATCCATTTTTCCCATTTTCTATTAAACTCGTCTTCTTTCACTCTTAGAGAATATGTCATATTTCATTTCGGAGTCACGTGAGTGACTTCGTGAAGAGCCCGCCGGCGCGCATGCTCGACATATCGTCGTATCGCGTTGCTGCGACGGCTGGCGGTGGAGCGCGCTCCTCGCCAGCCCTTCATAAGGGAACCACTTAAGGTATCCTACCTTAAGTTGGTGGTTCTTGTTATGTTTTGTTTTCACAGCAAGGACATGGATGGGAGCGTTAAAGGCCGGAGAACGTCTGGACGAGGTCGCCGGTCAACAGTCCCGGAGCCAGTCCCGGATCCTGCCATGGCAGTCAGGTCGTCAGCAGGCTTGCTGGCGGCCTCGAGCAGAAGGGTGTGTGCGGCTGCACGGCCCTTTTCACCGAGCCCTCCGCGGAGGGGAAGGGCAGGAGCCCGGAAGTCTAACCCTGTTGGGGCTAAGGCTTTACCTGCCGCCAGGTTCCAGGGCGGGACCCGGGGCGGCTGTGAGGTCCAGTCGACGCCCCCCAACTCTCGACGCCGGGACGGGTCGGTTGGGTCGGGTCTCGTCGCGGTCGCCGAGCCCCCCATGGATGGGTGGGCGAGACCATGCGTCGGCGAGGTCCACGACGTGGGCTGCCGGCAAGCCTGCGCGGGCATCGGGTATCCAGGCTGCGGCTGGTGCTGACATCACGCCGCAAGTGTCCTTAGTGGCAGCGGCGTCCGCTCCCACTAAACGGAGGCGGTTGAACACGCCCGCACAGGAATCGCACAGTTTCGCTTCGGCGGCTGCTAGCGATGACTACCGGCACCGGGTGGACCTCGATGAGGTGCGGGCCGATGATAGGGGCCACGGCCATTTTTCAGAGCCGGAGGACTCCGACCACCTGAGTGTTCAGGGTGAAGGGCGTATTGACCGGATGGAGCGGCTGCTGGAGCTCCTGCTTCACGGTCAACAGCAGCAAGCGTCCAGCAGCGACAGGTACAGGGCTGTTTCACCAACTTCCACCATCAGCCTGGAGCAGCAGGAAGAGGAGGTTTTGGTCGATCCCATCCCACCTCCGTCCGATTTACCAGCGGAGGGCCTTCTCGATGTGGCCACTAAGTTCGCGGCCCCACACTCGTCTGGGCTTCCCCTCAACTCGAAATTGGCAGCCACAGTGGACTTCCTCAACAACCATCAGCTCCAGGAGGAGGTTCTCATTCAGGCCATGAGCCGTCACAAGGCTCCATCCAACTGCAACTCCCTCAACGTGCCTGTGGTCAATACGCCGATATGGGGCAACATCAGTGCGGCTATCCGTCAACAGGAGCTGAAAATTCAGCGGATCCTGAAGCTCCTCATGGCCGGTATTACCGCCTTTGTGCGGTCGGTTGATGGGGATGACTTAAATTTGGACCAGGAGGATGCTCTGGCTCTATTGTGCGCAACTCAACATGAAATCAATGGGTTCCGCAAAAGCAGCATCCGTCCGGCGCTCAACCCTAAGTTTGCAGGGTTGTGCAAACCACCGCCGCCGCCGCCGCCCCGTCAGCTCTTTGGCGAGGATCTCTCTAAGAGGGTCAAAGAGATTGACGAACAAGCCAAAACGGTGGGACTCATGCGCCCTCACGGTGCCCCCACGCCGTCGGGCTCGAAAGCTCCGCTTGTTCGACCACGAGGGTCTGCCAGCACCTGTACGAGGACCTACCCTCCAGCTCCACCCCGTTACCAACCGCCCCAGCACCAGGGGGCTTTTTTAGGACAAGGTCGGCAGAAACCCTGGTGGAAGATGAGGACGCCGCGCCCTCAAGCCAACCCAGCACCTCCACGTCCACCCACATGTGTCAAGGACCGCCGGTAACCACGGAGGTGAGGCGGTCTGGTTCTCTCTTTTCTCTTTGTCTAACCTCACATGTTGGTGGGCGCCTTCGGTTCTTTTTGGGTGCATGGGGTGATATTACTGGTGATGAGTATGTGTTACGAAATGTTCAGGGTCATAGCATTGAGTTTCTTAATGGGGACATTCCTCCATCCCAGCACAGGCCTGGTCGAACATTTAAATTGTCTGCTGCAGAACAGGCAGCAGGCTATAAGGAAATTTTGAGGCTAGAACAGAAGGGAGTGATAGAGAAAACGGTTCATGAGCCCGTGGAATTTGTTTCCAATATATTCACTCGACCAAAGGAGGATGGAGGCTGTCGAGTCATCATTGACCTGACTAGTTTAAATACTTTTGTAACATATACTCATTTCAAAATGGACACTTTTGAAACAGCCAAATCATTGATTTCACATGGTTGCTTTATGGCATGCATTGATTTACAAGATGCGTACTATACTGTATCCATTCAAAAATATTATAGGAGGTTTCTGAAATTTATCTGGATGGGTCAACTCTGGCAATACAGGGCTTTGCCCAATGGGCTTACCACAGCCCCTCGATTATTCACTAAATTGGTGAAGCCAATTATGGCCTATTTACGACAACGACATCATATAGTAATGGCCTATTTAGATGATATCTTAATTGTGGGCCACACCCTGGAATTGGCTCAACAGGGTGTTGCAGCTGCAGTCAATTTATTTTAGCAGCTGGGGTTCATTGTCCATCCAGCCAAATCAAAGTTCTGCCCCTCCCAGGTAATTCATTATCTGGGGTTTACGGTGGACTCTATTTGCATGAGGGTCACCATACCACCTAATAAGGTTGAGGAGGTCACCCAGGTGTGTCAAGGTTTAATCACCGCTGGTATACCATCGATTCGTCATACAGCTACAGTAATTGGCAAACTTGTAGCTTTGTTTCCGGCAGCCCGATATGGGCCTTTGCATTATCAGAATTTGCAAAGGGCCAAGATCGCTGCGTTAAGACAGCACGCTGGTCATTATGATCGACCAATGCAGCTGCCGCCTGAAGCGACGGATGAGTTACGATGGTGGGTGCGCCACATTAGTAACTCGTTTAAGCCTATTATTGAGGCTAATCCGGTGGTATACTTGCAAACTGATGCGAGCTCTTATGGCTGGGGAGCTACGGATCATTCCTCTAGTTGCGGAGGCAGATGGGATACCTTTGAGGCTACTATGTTGTTGTCACATGGGATCAACTATTTGGAGCTACTTGCAGCATTCCACGGACTTCGTGCTTATTGTTCCAAGTATGTTGGGGCACATGTCCGTCTCCAAATAGACAACACCACAGTGGTGGCATATTTAAACCATATGGGCGGTACCAGGTCAGTTTTGCGTGATAAATCGGCTAACTCAATTTGGCTCTGGTGTGTTCAGAGAGACATTTGGATTTCAGCTACATATTTGCCAGGTGAGCTTAATACTGTGGCGGACACCAGGTCACGCAAGTTCAATGACAATATTGAATGGATGTTGCATCCTGAAATTTTTGCCAGAATCACAGCCAAATTTGGGAAACCGGATATTGACCTTTTTGCGTCCCGGTTGAACCATCAGGTACCAACCTACGTTTCGTGGGAACCAGATCCTGGGGCTATGGCGCTAGATGCATTCTCGCTGGACTTGGGGAATTGGTTTTTCTATGCATTCCCCCCGTTTTGCCTCATCAGTCGGGTATTACAAAAGATTCAGATGGATGCAGCTAAGGGCATCCTTATTATACCCGACTGGCCTACACAGCCATGGTATCCGGTGGTCTTTGACATGCTCAGTGAGCCTTGGGTCCTTTTGAAGGGTTGCCCAGAATTAGTTACTCACCCTGTCTCAGGGGAGCCACATCCCTGCCATGGCTATTTGCATTTGTTGGCTTGCAGGTTTTGAACAGGCCGTTAGCCCAATACGGCCTCTCAACTCGGACCATGGATACCATTGCGGCATCGTGTCGAGAGTCAACAAGGCGAAGATACCGCTCACATATCAAGAAGTGGGAAGCCTTCTGCAGCCGCTCTCGCATCACGTACGATGCCGTGACTATAACCGACGTCCTGGAATTCCTCGCGGGGTTGCACCATGATGAACACTTAAGTTACAGTGCCATCAACAGCGCCAGGAGTGCGCTGTCATTCTACCTCAAGATTGAGGTGGGATCCAACAGGCTAGTGTCCAGGCTCATGCGGGGTATATTCAATATGAATCCGCCTACACCACGCTACAATATCACCTGGGATGTCAGGGACGTTTTAACCCTGCTCAGGACGTGGTCCCCCATGGAAGGGCTCCAGCTGGACAAACTCACCATGAAGCTGGTGATGTTGCTAGCGCTGACTTCAGCACAGAGGGTACAGACACTCCATAAACTACGTGTCGACAGAATGATGTCTACCCCAACAGAAGTAGTCTTCTTCGTTGATGAGCTACTAAACCAGCATAGACCTGGGTGCACAGGGCTGCAGCTGAAGTTCCCGGCATACCCCGCAGATGCTAGGCTGTGTTTAGCCTCCCATATCCGTCACTACGTCAAGGTGACGGCAGGCATCAGAGGAATGGAGAGATACCTGCTTGTCACTCATAAAAGACCTCATCATCGAGTGATAGTCCAGACGATATCCAGGTGGCTCCGGGTCGTCTTGGGTAAGTCAGGTATCGACACTAATGTGTTCACCTCTCATTCCACCAGGGCTGCATCGACGTCGGCAGCGAGGGTCATGGAGGTGCCCATGGACCATATTCTCGCCACAGCAGGATGGGCTAATGAAGCTGTGTTTCAGCGATTTTATAACAAGCCTGTTGCTGCTCCTCTACAGTTCGCGGAAGCCGTGCTGAATGCAGGTCAAGAACGTGGAGGTGTCCCCGCATGAGGGGTTTTTTGATTTGTTGTTAATAAATATGCTCTTGTTTTGCAGTATGAACTATTTGAGCAAGTTTGTTCCTCCCATCCATCCCTGCTAGTGGTGTGTCAGCATGGACGTGTTCCAGGGCGTGTAATCACAGAAGCTTTGAAGTCTTCACGAAGTCACTCACGTGACTCCGAAATGAAATAGTAAGATTGAACGAGAACTTACCAGTTCGAAGGTTGATCATTATTTCATGAGGAGTCGCGGTGAGGGATTTCGTGCCCTCCACGCCCAACCCTCAATCGCCTTCACCTGGTAATTTGAGTCTCTTTCATCTTACTATGCTAAGTCATTTCTGTTATTGGTTTCTGTGATTCCACACCGCTACTTTGAAGTATGTCGAGCATGCGCGCCGGCGGGCTCTTCACGAAATCCCTCACCGCGACTCCTCATGAAATAACGATCAACCTTCGAACTGGTAAGTTCTCGTTCAATCTTACTATTCTCCATGACAAATATTTCCTGTACCATGTCTAACCGTTGTCTAAGTCTGGGTGTGTCCGCTCCAAGCCAGTTTCTTGTAATGGCCTTTCTGCCAGCTGTGAATATGATTTTAACCAAGTAATGGTCTTCCTTCAGCACCACCTTATTTATATTACCTAGGTATAAAATGGAACACTTCTTGCAGACTGTATAGCCTAATACCTCCGTTAATTCTGAATTCACTCTGTCCCAAAATGGTTCTATTTTTGGGCAACTCCAGAAGATATGTGCATGATTTGCGTCTGTTTGAACACCTTGCCTCCAGCATGTTTGCTACCTTAGAATTTGCTTGCTTTTTATGTTAGGCGTAATAAAGAAACAAATCAAATTTTTCCAATTAAATTCTCTCCAATTTTGTGAATTAGTAGATGTCTGTAGTGTTACACACTTATGATGCCATTCTTCTTCTGAGATTGTGATGTTCAATTCCTTTTCCCACTTAAATTGTACATAAAATGTAGTTTTAGCTTGACAATCCATTAAACTATGATAAAGTTTAGAAATAATCCTTAATGTTTTTTGATGATACGCACTAACTATCACTTCTATCACTGGATTATTTTCTTCTAGTGCCTCCCTTTTTACCTTTTTATTGTAATAATCTCTCAGTTGTAGGTATCTAAACAAGTCTTGGTTCCGAAATGCAAATCTATCCTTCAAATCTTCAAAACTTCTTAGGTCTCCATTTTCAATAACAGCACAAAATGCAGTCATTCCTTTCCTCATCCACTCTTTAAATGTTGAGTCATACATCCCTGGTTTAAATTCATTATCCAAAGCTATCCATCTTAAAACTTTTTGTCGTTTATTCAGTTTAAGATGTCTGGTAATAGTGAACCAGGTTTCTAAAGTAAATATCGTTATTGGATCGATTATACTCCTGATATGTCCAGGAAGCGCCTTTTCTCCCAAAAGTGTTTGGATGTGGAGGTCAGGGATATATGTCTCAATCCCTTTCCACCTAGCTATATGGCTGTCCTCGCACCAATTAATTAGTAGTCGAAGTTGGGCTGCATAGAAATATATCCTAAAATTTGGAAGTGCCATTCCATCTTTGTCCTTTGGCAACTGTATTGTAGTGTATCGAATTCTGGCCTTCTTTCCTCCCCAAATAAATCTAGATATTAATTTATCCCATTCCGTGAATTGTTTCAATGGTACCTCAATTGGCAGAGATTGAAACAAGTACAATAGCTTTGACAAAATATTCATTTTCACCACATTTATCTCACTATTAAAATCCATTGGGTAGGTGGACCATCTTTCTATATCCTTTCTTATGTTTTGGTTGATGTGATTATAATTGGCCCCATAAAACATTGATATATTTTTTGTTATATGTATCCCTAGGTATTTGATTGATTTTGAATCCCATTTAATATTATAATTTTGTTTGATTTCTTCTGGAGGAGGACAATTAAATAGGAGGATTTGAGTTTTTGAAATATTCACTTTATATCCTGCATAAAAATTAAATCAATCTATGATCCCCACCATCCTTGGAAATGAGGTGTTTACTTCCGTGAGATACATCATTACATCATCTGTTCTCTGTCTCTTATAGTTACTCCCCTCAGTTCCCTATCTTGACGAATCATTTGAGACAATGGTTTAATATATATAGCAAACCGGGTAGGGCTAAGACAACATCCCTGTCTCGTTCCTCTTCCTAACACAAATCTCTCAGTTAAGGACCCATTCTCCTTTATTCTTGCAGTAGGTTGCAGCCAAATCTTTCTAGTGTTTGATATAAGAATTCCCAATTAAGCCTTTTCCACGCCTAGACTTATCAGGACAGCACGTGTACTTTCCTTTTGAATCTTGTGTATTATATGTAGGGTTCTTCTAATGCTGTCCTGTGTTTGTCTGCCTATTATAAAACCAGTCTGGTCTTCATCAATTAAATCTTGAAACTATTTGTCATTTATTCATTTATTTTCTAAAGATGTTAACATTCTTAAAAAGAAGTCTGAACAAGGGTCTCAACCTGAAATGTCACTTATGCATGTTCTCCAGAGGTGCTGCCTGAACTGCTGGGTTCCTCCAGCACTTTGTGTCCTTTCAAATTCTTAAGTCTTACCTGAAGCAAAATAACATTTTTAAGAAATAAAGGAGTGTCAAATTATGCAAGATTTTCTGTAAAAACACATACATCTCATGAATACCATGCACCAATTGAAATCAACTGGCAGAAGAGAAATATAGTAGTGTAGGAAATGGGATATTTTGGCCCCTTGAGGCTGCTCTCCCACAAAAAAACAATCATGGATGGTTCTATCCCAATACCACATTCCCCTTTCCTTTCTGTGTCTCCAGATGCCTTTTTATATCTGAAAATCTACCGTTCTCCTTCTAAATTATATTAATTGACTTGTTCCCCATTGACTCTTCTGGCAGAAAATTCATTCTTCCAAATGAAGAAATGTCACCTGATCTGTCTGAAATGTCTTTGCCTGTATTCCGAGACTATAATCTTTGGTTCTAGAACTCCCTCTCCCTCCGACACAGAAAACATCCTTGCTGTATCCAGTTTGTCAAATCCTGTCAAAGATTTGTGCATGTCAATTAGATCCTTTTTCGATCTTTTAATCTTCAGTGAATACATGCCTGTTTCACCCTCCTCTTATGACAGGCATAACATCTTAGGACTCCGTCACCTGGAATTTGATGCATTTATTCTGTGACATGTGTATCCTTTCTTAGCTACCGAGACTAGAACTGCTCATAATTTCCAAGTGTAGTCTCATCAGAGCCTTCGATAATTAAATGATATTCCAACAAACCCCTGATGCCCAACTTATTGTCCTTCATGTGCCTCACATGATGTGTTAATTATATATCGCACAGAATCTGTTAATTATATATATTATGTGTGTTATAGTTGCAGAGAGGAACCTCCAACTGAGTGCTTCGGAAGGATTGCTAGCCTCCTCTGTGCCTTGTGCTCTGTGTTGATGCATCATACGCATGGGTTTACCTGATGAAACTTTTCATTAAGCATGAAACAAGCTAACTGCCACATTTTCCGAGGGAATGAATTTGCACCTTGAATTACTCAAGCACTGAATAAAAATAAATCGTTAACATTATGGAATTTCCAGACCAGAGCTACTGCCTCACAGCACCAGAGGCTCGGTTTTGATCCCGACCTCAGGTGCAGCCTGTGTAGAGTTCTCATTCTCACTATTTCCGCATGGTTTTCCTCCGGGTGCTCCACTGGTCAAACCCAAAGACATGTGGGTTTGAAGGTAAATTGTCTTTGTAATTAAAAAAAAATGATTCTTGTGTGTAGGGAATGGATGAGAAAGTGGGACAACAGAGAACTCGGCATGGACTCAGTGGGTAAAGGGCCTATTTCCACACTATATCTGTAAAACTAAAACTAAAAGCAATGGAGGTCTCATGTAAATACATACAAAATGTTCTAAATCGCATTATAAGTATTGAGACAGTTTTTTCACTGTAGGCCCCTTGGGTATATTTCTGTCAAAAGTTGTTATTGGAGTTCAGGTCTAGTGTTCAATTTTAAATGTGAATTTATGTTCTGGAAGGAACAATATAATAACAGGCAAGTAGAGAGGAATGACATCCAGCATTACTAAAACAAAGAAAAAGTATGTTCAATCAGAATACACCTTTGTAGAAGAATCCACTTGAACATTTATGGACAATAAAGCTCCTCTCCATCATTTGCCCAATAGATTGCAGTTAATACATGGCACAAATGCAGAAACAATGAATACATCAAAGCTTAGGATACAGGACTGCTAACGGCAATTGCTAGTCCAAATAGATTCACATTGTCAGTCTGTCAGAAGGCATTACACATATGGATTTTATTAGAACGTTATTTTCTCAAAGCAGATTTTATTTCAGATTTTTTGATATTTACAGTATTTTGCTTTTTTTTTGCAGTACCCGTAATTTATCCAAAATCTTCTATAACAACAGGATTGTGATTGTACACCCAACCATCTAGATTACATGCTGGACTGCACACAGCAGGCATATCAATGCACTAGATCAATGCTGCTCCAAAAAAAACTTCTGGCGTACGAGAAAAATAAGTGGCCTGCTGCTCCTCTTCGAGGAAAATATCTCCAGCATTGAGACCCTGGTTTATGTCTACAGGTTTTAATTGTACTGGCAACAGTGTTTGCATGCCTGATGCCAGACGCCTGATATAGATGCGGTTTTCAGTTCTGTCTTGAGAGGAGATTACCAGGTGAACAGAGAAAAAGAGGCTCAAGGTTGTCCTCAAAGATTCTTTTAAAGATATTCAACAGATAACCCACCCTAGCTCCTGTGAACTTCTGTCCCATGAACATTCAAAGGGGAGAAGAAGCACTCAGAATGTTATTGAGTTCAAGGGGAGAATGCAGAAGTCCATATTTGCAGTGAAAAACAAAACCCAACTGCGCAAAGTTCCCGTTTGCTCATTCTGACATGTATAGCTTATACCATGTAAGGGAAATTGATAGGGTGAATGTACAGTGTTTAAGAAAGAACTGCAGATGCTGGAAAAATCGAAGGTAGACAAAAATGCAGCAGGTGAGGCAGCATCTATGGAGCGAAGGAATAGGTGATGTTTCGGGTCGAGAGAGTCTTTTACCTAGGATTGGTTTAGTCAAGAACCAAAGGACACAAGTTTAAGGTGAGAGAAAAAAACTTTCATAGTAACCTTTTTCACTCAGCGGATGGTGGTATATGGAATGAGCTGCCAGAGGTGTTAATTAGGGCAGATACTGTTACAGCATTTAAAAGACATTTGGACACGTATATTCATAGGAAAGATTTACAGGGATATGGGCTAAACACGAGCAAATTACAATAGTTTAGGTGGCACAATTTGTCGGCATAGGCGAGTTGGGCTGAAGGGCCTGTTTCTGTGGTGTATGGCTCTATGACTCTATATGTGAAAGAGACTGTAGTTCTCACATTGGCCTCATTAGTCACCTTGCAATTTGCAAAACCTGACGTGAATGCAAGCCACCTTTTATGCTGAAAGGTTACTGAACATTATACACATCAACTGAAAGGACCTGTAGGAACGAACGGCAGATGATGGTTTACACTGAAGACATGGAGTAACTCAGCGGGTCAGGCAACATCTCTGGAGTGAAAGATAGAAGGAAACTTTGCCCATACCTTCAATCCTGAGATGCTGCCTGTCCCGCTGAATTACTCCAGCATTTTGTGTCTATCTTAAGTGAAAGGGCCTCACAGACTTGGAAAATGAAATAGAAAACTGTGACTCATTCAAATAGTTATGTCAATGTTGAAGATTTGTATCATATTTTTCTCTGTTTGAGTTTGTTCAATATTGTAAATGCTGAAAAGGTATCTGGACATAGTGGGCCAATGGGTCTGTTTCTCTGCTGTACAACTGTATGATTTTATATATGGGCATGCTGCTACAGTCATCCACAGATAACTAAGATTCCAGCGCACCTGCTTTGAGTCAGTGTAACCTTTCATGGATTACGTTTGTCCATTATTGAAACAATATGAAATGTAAAATTGATGGCCTGGAAAGATTTATCGCAAATCAGTATTTGATTGAAACTTAAGATCCATGATTTAGTATGAAGGGAAGTTGGAAACAAAATAAGGTTTCAAAAGAAGTCAAAGACAACAAAATCAACAGTTAAAATAAGAGACTATTGTATTTCAGAAGCATTTATTAAAACAAGATGAGTGGTTTGTATTTGCTGGGGTATAATTCCACACTTCACTGGCTGTCACAGGAAGCTCTTTAAAACCAGCAATTTACAGACAATGTATCAGTAATGTACAGCAGGAGAGCTCTCGACTGAAGGCCATCGGAGAATTACAGGCTGCTGAAAGCCTCTGCATTGAGAATAAGCCAGTTGTCAACACTTCTTCAGGTTTTCCTTCACTGCTTGCTATCAGTGTCTTCCTCCCTTTCAGATAAAGTAAGCTGTGTTGAAGTTTTATTTTTCAAAATAAAAAATACAAAATACTATTTTTAAACCCTTGGCCTGTAAACCTTGTATCTACTCAAGCAATTCATGTTTCTTTTAAAATGGATTGGGTTTCCAGTGGGTTTTGTTGAATATTTAGAGCATGCAGACTTCAGGTCCACTCCACATGTTATGAAACCTTCTGAATGTTCTCCTGTTCCGTTTATCAATTAGTCAACAAGCAAGTATCATCAACCGTGGTAGGTGATGTTGAGTGACCGACCACACAAATGGAATTCAAATAGATAAGTTATCATTGCGTGGCCCGAACAATTACAATGGAGTCAACTTTGACTGCTTTAGCCCTTATAATGTAATTGTCATAGTTATAAATCACTGAAAAAAGCCTTCCAACCCATCCTGTCCATGCCACCCACGTTATCTTCACTAGTCCCACTTTATTTACATTTGGGAATAATTTCACAAACTCTCTGCTAAAGTGAAAAAGAAATGGTAACTGTCTTATTATCATGTTCAAGGCACTGGATATGGCCAGACTGAAAGAGGAAATACATGCGGAGTTCTGACAAGAAAATAATGCATTTAGCTTAACAAGAGCTCCATTTTCTAGTGAGTGCTTGCTGGGTTGGCCTTCTTCATTGATGTGCCATTTCTATGATTCGATTACAACTGAACAAAACTAGGGAGGGGGGTGGGCGTCCTGCAGCTGGCAGAGGGGGACGGTTTAAGGTGGGGGCTGTCGAGGGCTGGTAAGGATGGGAGGGAGAGGTGGGGCAGGGGGGCGGCTTCAGGCGGGGCTGTCGGGGGCCAGTGGGGGTGGGGATGGGAGCGTCCTGCACTCACTCCATTCCCCCTCAACCCCCCCCCCCCCCCCATCCACTCTTCGCGGCTCACTGGTGGCACAGCCATTCTTACCCATTGGGTTCTCGTTGTGATGTAGAACACGCAGGTATTACTGCGCACGTGCAGCTGATGGGCACGGCCAGTGGAAAAGGCATGGGTGGGGGTGGCTCGCCCAGCTCCCTCAAACCCCCACACTCACTCCTCACTTCCCCAGGATCTCAAGGTTGCAGCAGTCAGCCTCGCAGTCGGCCAGGCTCTGCACTCCGGGTTGCTCCGCACTCCAGGCCGCTCTGCACTCTAGGGCTCCCCAACGCGGGGCGGATTTGGCACAGCTTCGGGACGGACGGCTTCGGGCCGGCTACGAGACGGACGGCTTTGGGATGGCTTCAGGTCGGAAAACTTCTGGACGGCTTCTGGACGTGTTCTGGACTCAGCGTGGCTTATGGGCTCAGCCCGGCCTCTGGGGGTTTATTCTCCTCCCCAAGGTAATTGACAGCAGTTGCCGGTGACTGACTGGAGAGAAGACCAATCTGCTGATCTTACAATTTTTAAAACTTAATAACGTTTGTAATATTCCACCGATCGGAACAAAGCTTGGTGCGCTTGTAGCACTGGAGAACGGTGAATAAGGTCGCAAAAAATCATAGCGCTATTGAGTACCGTTTTTGCGGAAATGTACAACACAAACCAGAAGAGGACAAGATGAGAGTTTTTAGATAAGTATTGAGATAGAGATAGATGCTTCACATCTATGACCTTTCATCAGTTTTAGGTTTGAAATTCTGCAGATCAGAATTCTTCAATGTCATTTTTCTTTTGATTTACCTATTTTTGGCTTTGAGAAACTGGTTTGTCAGATCCAGCGGCTGGCAACTGGTGCTACATTTGCAGATGGATGATGAAGCCTGTGATAAACATTCGAGCAATAAGCATGCAATGCCTTCTTGAAGCAATGTTTCAATGGTTCATTTATTATCATGTGCACCAAGGTACAATGTGATGCTTTTTTTGCACACAGATTAGTAAGATTATTGCCATACTTAAGTACAATCCCTGAAGTAGCAAATAATGCATAGAATCAGCCTGTTGAGTCTATGTGCAAGTCACCAGGTTTTGCTGCCATTTCACAGTCCCAACTATAGCCTTGTTGCAGCCGTTGCCTCCATCTGTGTGACCCATGAACTGTCGTCCCTCGCCTTGCCCGGCCATCTTCAACCTTCGTGACTTGGGGGAACATCCCGCAGATGTTGATGAAATACTTAATTAGGGTTGCTGCTTCCATTATAGGAGCTGGAAACTACTGACTATAATTTGTAGACTGTGTGCATGTTCATACTCCTCTGCAGCCCCATATGATGATTTTATATTTTGTATATATCAGTCATCTACAGTATGGTGTTTGCTTGATGCGCACAGCTTACCAAAGACAACTGCTGTAATTAAAACCTCTATTCTCTCATCTTCCAGTGTGTGCTCGTGGGCAGTGCCTTATGAAGGCCAATGCCTGATAATCCACATTTGTGATACAATGATCAAATAAAGACTAGTTACTGGGTGTCTAGTAACAAAGACTGTCTAGTAACAACATAGTTCATGATCAGATGTCCAATTCATGCAAAATTCCATTGAATTACATCGCTACAAAATATGTAACAGAAAGGCTTTTGATAAGCTGAACCCTGACTTCTGTTGCTTGCCTTACTTTGAAAGAGCTCTGCAGTCCATAGCATTCCAGTGTCACCATTCTCGCTGGTCTTCTGTCCACTACACAGTAGGAAGAGAATAAGTGAAAGAGACAATGCAAATAAATAATACCACATTTCCCCATTCACCAAGCATTGCCTATATCGACATCCTACGGTTTCTATCGCGCTACCTTTTTTGTTTTAATTCAGTCACATTGCATTGGACATCACTGGAGATGCTACACTTTATTGTCTTTGTTAACTGCCCCTGAGTAGGCACTTAAGATGTTGGTGGATTGGGTATTGCACAGCATCAGGATAGCAGATATCCTTCCCTGAAGATTATTAGTGAGCCAGGTGGATTTTTACACCAATCATGGTTACCATTACTAAGGCTGGCTATAATTGCAGTTTATTTAATTACTTTAAGTTAAAATCTCCAACTGTCACATTGGGATTTAACCATAAGGTAATCGTACAAAATAAAATGCAGCACGGAATAATCATTTCGAAACAAATTCAAAAACAAATAAAAGCTTGTGCAATTGTGCAAGAAACGTCACTAATCTCCCTTATTGCCAATCTTCTGTGTGTCTTTGCCTTTCCAGCTGCTCCTGCGACAAACCACTCGCAAACTGGCCGAGGTGTGCAACCATTCAACAATTAATTCTGGATAGATGTAGCAATTATACAAATGTGCATGCATCATTGCATCAGAATCAGTGGCTGCATTAAAAAATATATTGAAAATATGATCAGTGGAAATTTAAATAATTCCAGAGTGAAAGTCACTATCACCAAAATGCTCACTCAGAGACACTTCAACCACTTACCCACCGACATACTCTAAGGTTAGGACCAAAATGTTTTCGCACCACAAACCCTGACAAGATGTCCTGGAAGGATACTGTAAAAGGTTTGATGAAACATTTTAATCCAATACTTTCAGAAATTGTTCATAAACTACAAATTTGGTATGTGCACTAAGGGAGTGGGTGAGTGGATGAACAAATATATTCTCAGGTTAAAGGTACTTGACAACATGTTTTAAATCCTTTGAGATCGGATGCTGCCGGATAGTTTGGTGTTTGGTGTTACACCTGGCAAAGGAAAGAATTCACGTGAAACTGCTTGATAAAGTCATCTGAGATTCGAGGGAGTGTGCAAAAGTGTGAAAAGGCATTGATAAATGCCAAAGACTCAGGACATGGCGCTGATGTGCAGATGGGGAATAATGGTGGTGTGGTCTTCTTTTAAGAAGTCAAGTCACATAAATGCTACAAGTGGCTTTGGGAAGAAAACAGTTGATGACATGAAGTGAAAGGTGGGAGCTACAGCTGTTATGGAAGCCACCCACCCTCAGAATGCCTTTCAAGACAATGTGACATTTTAATTGCCAGTGGATAGAACACATTGTGCAGATATTTAGGTCCCTTAAAATGTTGACTGCTGGAAAGGGAGGTAGTCTCTGTCTATCTCTGATGTAAGGGAGGTAAAGTTGTTGAATAGTTCTAATGGAGCGCTATTTGTACCCTACAATGGGCAGGGTACAAATGGAATTAGGTATGTTAAATGGAATTTACTATCAGCCGACAGAAGAAGTTAGCATCAATACATTAATGACTCCAATATTAATTTGAGATATAATTATTAGGATGCAAATTGATGATACAACAAGCTGAGTCATTTATAGAGCAACATACAGTATGTCCACAGAATGTCTATAGCATTTTCTGCTCATGCAAAAAATACTACTCTTAAGCATCCATGCAGGAATGTTTCTTCAGGTTATGGGGAAGGTGGACTGTTGCATGCCAATGGAGACAGATGGGTTCTGTTAATAGAGTGGTCTGCTTAATTCTAGGAATTCCAATGGATGTTGAAAAATCCATGTGATATATTGCATTCCTGGTTATATGTCATTAAACATATGTTCTTACGCTAGATATGAAGTTTGTCATGTCAAGTTTATTGAAGATGTCATTGATACCAAAGCACATACAAATAACTCCAGTTTACATTGTGGAATTACAGTTAAGAAAGATAGAAAAATGAATATATTTATATTTAGCTATAGTGGTTTTCTGTAGATAATTAGTTATTTATATAAAGGATTTACAAAATAAAAATATTACTTATTGTTACTTTTTAGGGGAGGCTGAATGCCTGTATATCTTTAAGAACTACATGCTCCATGTGGTATGAATTATGAAGCAACACTGTACAGACAATGTTGTTAGTTGGATGTTTTTAGCTATCAATAAAAGATGCTTATCTGGGAGTTCTGTCCTCTTTACTTGTCTTTACTTCAAAGTAGAATGAGTTCCTTATGTAAAGTTGCTTGTGAATACATTGCAATGACCAGTTTGAACATCATGCTCAGATGCCTATCCGGAAATGAGAATATTACTGAAAGTGAAGCTTCAGGGGAATGTACAGTGATACATTTTTCCTGATCAGTTGCAAAGAGGCACCATTTCCCATTAATCTCAAAAGAACCCACTTACATTGATTTATTGAGCTTTGTGACATTAATCCACATTTTGTTTTACCATGGTGATTTGCAGTATGCATCTTTTGTAGAGAATCTGTAGCATATGTGATCAAAGATGGAACTAAACTGCCTTCAATGAAAATGGAAAACATTCTTACAGAGAGAAGATTGAGAGAATAAAAAACAATTGTTTAGTTCAACTGTTATATCATTTTACAGAAGCAAATTAGATATGGATTAAGGTAGAAACAGAAATATTTGGAAAATCTAGAAAATTTAAAACATATATTTAGTTGAGAGAATAAATTCTCCATTTATAAAGCAAACAGACTATCTGTTTTCACAAATGCTGCCTGATCCACTTGAGTTCCTATAGCGGTCTGTTTTTCCCCTCCACATTACAACATCTGCAATCCCTGATGTCACTATTTGTAATCTTAATTGATCAGATTTAGAGAGGTTAACATAGACCATAGAAAGTGCAGCAGACAAAAAGGGCCTTCCCCCACAATGTCTGTGACGAACATGACGTCAAGATAAATTGATTACATCGGCCTGCACATGATCTATACTCCTCCATTCCCTGAATATCCATATGCCTATCTAAAAGCCACTTAAACGCCACAAACATTGTGCAGCATTAATTCCCCAAGATGTTGCTGGCTGGGACTGCCGCCCACTCTTGCACTGTTCAGAATCCATTTTACTCTTCACTTAACTGTTTTGGCTATAGAATGAAATAGGTATTGGCCCTTCATGTTGAACACATTGAGCAAGATTCCCTTGCTGGAGCTCACAGAATGGAATTTGGTCATGTTGAAAGCATCTGAAGAGGATCCATCCATGCATCTGTAGAAAAACCAGCAGATATGAAAGCTAAGCCTACAGTCCATTTTGCTGTCCATCCATATTTTGGAATTGTCAAGCTTTTGGAATGGCTTCAGAATCAATCAAAAATAATTAGAAATAAAATATCCAATTAAAAAATAAAGTTACTATTTTTAAATCGTCAATTGAGTTATGGGGAGAAGGCAGGAGAATGGGGTTAGGAGGGAGAGATAGATCAGCCATGATTGAATGGCAGAGTTGACTTGATGGGCCGAATGACCTAATTCTGCTCCTATCACTTATGACATGACCTTATGAAGATAAATTAATGCCATTTAAAAGATTAAAATATTATTATAATCAGTATTAATTAACAACAATGTAATTTAGCATCTTTATGTGCAGCAGTAAATATTCCATTGAAATGAATAGACCAACAGAACATGCAGCAGTTCGGATCAAGTGTGGGGTCTGTGAGTTGTCTTCCCAGACACTAAACAGTCCAGCACTTCTTGCTAAAGCTAACATAATGCAAAAGGTGAAACTATTATCAATAAATGTATATTAGAAATGAATGAACCAAACAATACTCTGAAATGAGCCAGTCACTGGTTTAATGGGGCATCGAACGGCATTTGACGTTAATTTGATATAGTTCTGGTCTACCTCTTTAAATGTTTTGGCATAAGTTTTTAGAACCATGAGAAAGGAAAAAAAGAACTGCAATGAGAGAAACAGGGATTTGGGCTGAAAAATGAACAGTCATAGGGTCATAGAGTGATACAGTGTGGAATCAAGCCTTTCGGGCCAACTTGCCAACAGCGACCAACATGTCCCAGTCACACTAGTCCCACCTGTCCATGTTTGGCTTATATCCCTCCAAGTGGTCCTATCTATGTACTTGTCTAACTGTTTTTTTTAAATGTTGGGATAGTCCTTGCCTCAACTATCTCCTCTGGCTGCTTGTTCCATACACCCACCACCCTTTGTTTGAATGGCACAACTAATTAGGTATATTAGTAACCAATAATATTTATGATTTGGAAAGTGAAAATTGGAAGGAACACAGAGAAATGTAAAATAAACGTGCAAAATTTGTGTTAAAATGAAGTACAGGGTGGGAAAGAAATTGTGGGAAAGTGATATTACTTTAAAATATGTGAAAAATGAGAAATTATAAGAAAACACACTTAATATTATTTTCTTCACAAACATGAAAAAATGATTTTTTTTGTTGCCAGAGAAAGTGATTGTATCATAATACTGCTGTTCAAATAAACTAAATAAACATAAAATCCCAGGTCCACTTAAGGTAGTCCAACTTGTGTGAACTATATGAGTAACCATCTTTTTTTCTTATCATTAATAATCCTTATGCACAGCACAGCAATGTGTTTCTAACGTGATAGCACAAGCAATGATATTATTCACTAGGTTTCAGAGTCCAAAGGTTACCTAGAAGGAAAATTAGGTTTGTAATGATTTCCCATCAAATCTACTGTGTAATCACATAATTTCAGACCATTCAGTGAATTTCAGTGATGAGGCAGAAAGTGCACTAGTCTTGCAAAGCAATTTGTAGAGATGTGCTCCTCAGCTGACAAGTTCGAGACATTCTTATTTAAATGCTTCACTACTCCTATGAAGTTGTCAAATGTGTATATAATGTATAGGGACATCGGGTTTATCATTACTTTGACAATGAAATCTGCCTCCTAATCCTTATGCGAAGGAAGTGTATGAAAATGGATGATTCTTCTGGTTTGAAACAGTCAGCTGATCAATTGAGTTCATACTTAGTTCATAAGTTCATGTTCATAAGTTTTAGGAGCAGAATTAGGCCATTCAGCCCATCAAGTCTACTCCATCATTCAATCATAGCTGATCTATATTTCCCTCTCAACACTATTCTCCTGCCTTCGCCCCATAAACCCCAGACACCCTTACTAATCAAAAAGCTGCTTTAACAATATCCATTGACTTGGCCTCCACAGCCATCTGTGGCAATGAATTCCACAGATTCACAACCTTCTGACTATACTTGATCAATTTCACAATGCAAAATCAATCTGTTCAAAACTTAACTAAAGTTAACTCTTAATGACACTAACTTTGACGCTATTAAACAGAAAATCACAACAGAAAATTTATTGCAAC
Source organism: Raja brachyura (assembly GCA_963514005.1). The sequence continues at coordinate 149,013,632 of OY740781.1, forward strand.
AGGAAGCATGAATTGCATCTCCAAAATTACCTTTGGAATAACAATGAATATTCTCCATGTTTACTAAATTGAGTGTCAAGATGCAATCTTAAAGATATTATACTCAGGCTGTTAACATCAACAATTTGCATTAATATAGCACTGTTTATATTACAAAATGTTCCAAAGATTGTTACAGGAACACTTTTAGACAACATTTGACACTAAGGATATTTAAGGGCAGGTGAGCAAATGCTTAATCAAAGAGAAAGCTTTTATGGAACACCTTAACAAGAGTAGACAGGTAGAGTGGTGGACAGGTATAAGGGAAGAATTTCTGAGACTGACAGTCAAGGATGCTGAAGGAACAATGACCAGTGATAAAGCAAATATGATGGGGGGGGGGGGGGGTTGTGGAGAGAGTAGGGGAAGACTAGATGCAGAAGACCAGAACTGGAAGGGTATGGAGACTTCAGTATTAAACAGTGACTCATTACTGAGTCTTATTGCTCATTGGGAGAGATGCTTGTGATAAAAAAAAATCTTTTTTTGGGGGGGGGGGGGGCATAGCAGCAATCGTGTACCTTTGGTAATACAATATCAGTGATGCAAACAAGCAGCCCGAAGGGCCTAATTTATACGGCAAAGGATTGTAAATTAGAAGAAATTGGGAAACAGCATAATTCTGAAATAAAGGGCAAGACGATTAAAGTCTTTAACAATGAAAACAATAGCTACAATTTGCTGATTGTACACTATCTTAATGTAATGTACAACTGAATGTTCCCAGGAAACAGCTCCCCTGGACCATTTCAGGTCCTGATATTCTCAATCTGAGGACCAAACTGCTCATGTTTTAGAAACATTGCCCGTTTTTCATTTCAATAATGATCAGATAGATCCTAGATGAACAATTTGCTCTGCCAAATATCTGTCAGCGTACTTCATGATTTCTGAATGTCGCCTCTCATTAGTGTCTCAAACATCCTCCTGAAATAAAGAGTTTGTCATTTTAATTGCTATTTCCATGACTCAAGCAGGTTAACACTCACACTCTCTCTCAAACACACACACACACACACTGCAATGTCTTCAATGCAGTAATCAGGTGCTAAGTGAGTGCTGTATTAATATCTGACATTGGTGGCACCTAAAGCACAGTTGGTGTTGGTGTGAAACATTAGACTAACAGCAATTTACAGGCTTCTGCAATTGCAAATATTTTATCAAAACAATTCTTTATTCTAGTAATTGAAGCATACAGCATGGAAAAAGGCCCTTTGGCCCAACATACGCATGCTGATCAAGATAATACAACTACACTGATCCTATCTGCCTGCATTTGGCCCATTTCCCCCTACCCCGCTAAATATTTTCTATTCACATAAGGAAATATCTTCTCAAGAAAATATTAACTTGTTTTACCTAAAATATATCTATTCCATGAACACATCACACATACATTTTGGATCTCAACTGAATCCAATCTCGTTGGGTTTACAACTAAAACATAGTTTAACTGATGTGATGCATGCTATTAACCTGCCAGACTAACGAATACAAATTGGTTGCCTGCAGACGAGCACAGGAACTTTACATTTAGGAATTTGTACCAGCAAAGTGTAAATATGTTGTAGTGCTGTTTGGATCAATTAACACCAACAAAATAATAGTTATGTACTATCAGCAGGACACTGCACTGTCTCTGCACTGCACTGCCCTCAACTTCCTCTGTCTAGTTGATAATGAAAAACTTTGAAAATCCGTCTCATATACATACTCTTTGTGACAGAACTAGATAATACTCGAAAATACCTACATTTAATGATTTTAAAGGCTTTGTTTACGAACAGCTGATACATCCTTATCATTTGGTTATAAGTAAATGATGGAGCAACTTAAACGTTATTCATAAAGCTCAGAAGCCCTCTGCTTTACTGGCATATGAAAGAAAAAATGTGGTAATGATATAAGGTACCTGCAGCTTACTTTATCCTGGACAAAAATACATTTTTTTGTAAATGCCCTTATTACATTTGTGCAATCCTATAGATCTTCGAGAGTCAGTGGGGTGGCAATGGAATCAATTTTTCATATGAACATCACAAATAAATTGAACCATTTTTTACAGGCACAGTGCATCTAAATTCATGAGGTCTGTTTTTTGATGAACGTCAAAGCCAAGTTTAAGGTTCTGTCAATATGTAAGTATTTTATCACTATCACATTTTATCCATTATCACCAATGGATGATCTTCAAAAATGGGTCCAAGCTAATTTCTATCCCATTGCCCCAACAAGATATCTGGGCAGGATATCAAACATTTATTTTTTATCTCTCTGGATCAAATGTGACTGTAGTCTCATAATCCCATCACTTCAACCAAATGCACCATCGTAGGACGTAGTTGAGGACTATTGTTGGTGAGGCATGCAACCCAAAGTTACATTTGTTTCTGACTATTGTTTTTGTGGGAAAAATTAGCTGCAAAAAGTCAACTGAACATGTTGCTGAAGCTGAAGATAGGCACAAAATACTAGAGGAATTCAGCGGGTCAGACAGCCTTCTGGAAAAATGGAACAGGGAATGTTTTGGGTCAAAACCCTTCTTTAAACTCCGAAATGTCAGATTCTCGATCCGAAACGTCACCAACTCCTTTTCTCCATAGCATTTCTCCAAGCATTCTGACCTGCTTTGTTACTCCAGCCTTTTGTGTCTTTCTCAGTTTAAACCAGCATCTGCAGTTCTTTCTGACACATGTTGCTGAAGCGTGGGGTTTAACTTCCAACAAGTTACTGGTCACAAATGGATAAGATCACTTTAAAATAACCACTCTATTATCCCATTGCATATCCCAACAGTCTTGAAATTGTTCCAAAAATACCTGATTCTGAAATATATACATAGGCAAATTGAAAATGAATATTATTAGGAGAGAAGCCAATTTGATATTGCTGGAAAAGGCCATTAAATTAAATGGAGACAGAAGATGCTGAAATCTTGAGAAAGAAAACATAGTGCTGGAGGAACTTAGCGGTCCGGACAGCATCTGTGGAGAGAATGCTCAGATGAAAATTTGGGTTGGGTCTCTTCTAAAGACAGTAGTATGAAGAAGGGTTCTGAAGAGCAGAACAAACACTCTCCATGAAAAAAAGGCATAGTGCATCTTTTAGGAAACCTCAGTGAAGCTTTTTCAAAAGATATGTCTGTGTTGAAAGGGATAATAAGAAGCTTTTTCTTCATCTGTCATAGTGTTATGTGAAAGGATTTAAAACATTCAGTGTCAATATAGAATTCTGTTGGCATAATTATACTTGAAGTATAATGTGATTTTTTGAAGTTTGACAAATTTTGAAGTATCTCAGTTTAATAACATATTCCTTCTGAAAATATCCATAATGATGCGGTTACCTATTGAGCTAAAATGGGATAGATCAAAGGTTGAAAAACCCTTCAGGATTATTAACAAAAAAATATCTGAAGAATGCACTGATTTCCCACATTGATAATTGTTTCAGAACTTATTCGGAATAAGCAGTAGTAGCATCGAGATTTGAAACAGTGAAGAGTTTTCATTTGGCATTGATTTGACTACTAAAATTATATTCCCGTAATAATCAACATCCAGGTACAATGACATTTGTATATCTCTATAATTATAAAACTCTGATCTTGGATGTGCATGTATTTATTTGTGTATGTGTGTCTTGTTTGTCTGTGATTCACATCACATCGAAAACATGAAGCGCTAACGCTAAAATGTTTACATATTCCGATAGAGATTTACCTCATGATTTCAAAAATCTCCTCATCTGAAAATTTGATTCATTATTTCCCGAGTTATTTCTTAAAATTGTTCACAAATCTAAGGTATTTTTTAAAGCTAACGAGCTGATGACGTCACAATGGCTCTGCTCCTCGCGGCCAGCTGCACACAGTTTTCTAAGCGCAGCCTGCTGGGCACTGCTTTTGCACGAGCTGCGAGTTACGTTAACCCCCCCCACAGCTCGCAGTCGACTCGCACTCGGCCGGATGTCCATCCTGCCGGCCCCGCCTGCAGCACAGCCACCCTCCCCCCCCAGGCTCTGGATTGAAGCCGCTGATGAGTTACGTAAATCACCTGCTCGCAGTTGACTCGCACTCGGCCAGCCTTCCGCCCCGCCCGCCCTGCCCGCAGCCCAGCCGCAATCTCCCCCCCCCCCCCCCCCCCCGGTCTCTGGATTGAAGCTGCTGAACATGCAGTAATTGGTTGGGCTTCCGAGGGCTTCCAAGGCCTCCTCTCCCCCTCCCCCGCCCCTCCCTCTCCTCTCCCCCCTCCCCCCTCCTCTCCCCTCTCTCTCTCCACTCACTGCCCCTCCCCCTCCTCTCCCCCTCCCCTCCCCACTCCCCCCTCTACCCCTTCCCCCTCTCTATCCCCCCATTGCCCCTCTCCTCCCCTCCCCCTCCCCCCTTCCTCCCCACCCCCCTCTCTCCCCCTCCCTCCCTTCCGCCCCCTCTCCCCTCTCCACCTCCCTCCCCCTCCCCCCACTCCGCATCCCTCCCTCCTCCCCCTCCCCTCTCTCTCCTCCTGCTCCCCCTCTCCTCCCCCCTCTCCACCCCCCTCTCCCCATTTCCTTCCCCTACCCCTCTCCATCCCCTCTCCATCCCCCTCTCCAACATCTCCCCCCCTCTTCCTCCACCCCCCTCTCTCCTCTCTCTCTCTCTCTCTGCCCCCCTTTCTCTGCCCCTCTGTCTCTGCCCCCTCTGCCTCTGCCCCCTCTCTCTCTCTGCTCTCTCTCTACCCCCCTCCCTCTCTAGACATGCCTGCGAGGTGGTGGCTTTGCGTCAGTGGATAGGGCGGGGATGGGGTAAAAGGAGCCAATGAATAATATTAATATAATATCAAGGGGGTGGTTTGTTTGTGGGGGTGGTTAGTGTGTGTATGATGCCGCATGCCCCCCACCCCCCCACGTTTTCAGGCCAGTTTCACCTCAGATTCCCAAGGACGATAGCAATCCAAGGTGGTGACTCAACATCATTTGCCCAAGGACAATTTGAGTTGGACCTCAAATGGCAACAATGTCTACAAATTGAATTTAAGAATTGAAATTTTAAGGATAAACTTTTCATGCCCCTTTCACAAAATCTGAGAACAATGAAATGACTTAAAAGTATAGTCCAGAAACCTAGAAAACATGGTAGTCAAATTTCCACACAGTGATCCCCCATCAAAAATGGGAAAATTATCAGCAAATCTTTCATAGTAATGCCAACTGAGGGATAAATATTTGTCAGGGCAAAGGGATAACTTCTATTCCTTGTGTGGGAAAGACATGCAGATGCTGGTTTACACCGAAATAGACACAATATGCTGGAGTAACTCGGCGGGACAGGCAGCATCTCTGAATAGAAGAAGTGGGTGATGTTTCGGGTCAAGACCATTCTTCAGACTGAGAGTCAGGGGAGAGAAAGACACAGATATGGAAGGGTAAGGTGTGAAAACGAGACATGAAAGGGGATGCAGATCAAGAAAAATGTAGAATAGATCATTGTTAGGCTATTTTAGACTGGGTATTGAGTAATGAGGAAGGGTTAGTTAGCAATCTTATTGTGCGTGCCCCCTTGGGCAAGAGTGACCATAGTATGGTCGAGTTCTTCATTAGGATGGAGAGTGACATTGTTATTCAGAAACAATGGTTCTGAACTTAAGGAAAGGTAACTTTGAGGGTATGAGAAGTGAATTGGCCAAGATTGACTGGCAATCAATTCTAAAAGGGTTGACGGTGGATACGCAATGGAAGACATTTAAAGACTGCATGGATGAACTACAAAAATTGTTCATCCCAATTTGGCAAAAGAATAGATCAGGGAAGGTAGTGCATCTGTGGATAACAAGGGAAATCAGGGATAGTATCAAAGCAATGGATGATGCGTACAAAGTAGCCAGAAAAAGCAGCATACCAGAGGACTGGGAGAAATTCAGAGACCAGCAGAGAAGGACAAAGGGCTTGATTAGGAAAGGAAAAATAGATTATGAAAGAAAACTGGCAGGGAACATAAAAACTGACTGCAAAAGGTTTATAGATATGTGAAGAGAAAGAGATTAGTTAAAACAAATGTAGGTCCCTTGCAGTCAGAAACAGGTGAGTTGATCATGGGGAACAAGGATGTGGCGGACCAATTGAATAACTACTTTGGTTCCGTCTTCACTAAGGAAGACATAAATAATCTGCCGGAAATAGCAGGGGACCGCCGTTCAAAGGAGGACTTGAGTGAAATCCAGGTTAGTCGGGAAGTGGTGTTGGGTAAATTGAATGGATTAAAGGCCGATAAATCCCCAGGGCCAGGATGGCTGCATCCCAGAGTACTTAAGGAAGTAGCTCCGGAAATAGTGGATGCATTAGTCATAATCTTTCAAAACTCTTTAGATTCTGGAGTAGTTCCTGAGGATTGGCGGGTAGCAAACGTAACCCCTCTTTTTAAGAAGGGGGGGAGAGAGAAAATGGGGAATTACAGACCAGTTAGTCTAACATCGGTAGTGGGGAAACTGCTAGAGTCAGTTATTAAAGATGGGATACCAGCACATTTGGAAAGTGGACAAAGTCAGCATGGATTTACAAAAGGTAAATCATGTCTGACGAATCTTGTGGAATTTTTCGAGGATGTAATTAGTAGCGTGGATAGGGGAGAACCGGTGGATGTGGTGTATCTGGACTTCCAGAAGGCTTTCGACAAGGTCCCACATAAGAGATTAGTATATAAACTTAAAGCATACGGCATTGGGGGTTCAGTGTTGATGTGGATAGAGAACTGGCTGGCAAACAGGAAGCAAAGAGTAGGAGTAAACGGGTCGTTTTCACAATGGCAGGCAGTGACTAGTGGGGTACCGCAAGGCTCGGTGCTGGGACCCCAGCTATTTACAATATACATAAATGATCTGGATGAGGGAATTGAAGGCAATATCTCCAGGTTTGCGGATGACACTAAGCTGGGGGGCAGTGTTAGCTGTGAGGAGGATGCTAGGAAACTGCAAGGTGACTTGGATAGGCTGGGTGAGTGGGCAAATGTTTGGCAGATGCAGTATAATGTGGATAAATGTGAGGTTATCCACTTTGGTGGCAAAAATAGGAAAACAGACTATTATCTAAATGGAGGCCGATTAGGAAAAGGGGAGATGCAGCGCGACCTGGGTGTCATGGTACGCCAGTCATTGAAAGTAGGCATGCAGGTACAGCAGGCAGTGAAGAAAGCGAATGGTATGTTAGCTTTCATAGCAAAAGGATTTGAGTATAGGAGCAGGGAGGTTCTACTTCAGTTGTATAGGGTCTTGGTGAGGCCACACCTGGAGTATTGCGTACAGTTCTGGTCTCCAAATCTGAGGAAGGACATTATTGCCATAGAGGGAGTGCAGAGAAGGTTCACCAGACTGATTCCTGGGATGTCAGGACTGTCTTATGAACAAAGACTGCATAGACTCGGTTTATACTCTCTAGAATTTAGGAGATTGAGAGGGGATTTTATAGAAACTTACAAAATTCTTAAGGGGTTGGACAGGCTAGATGCAGGAAGATTGTTCCCGATGTTGGGGAGGTCCAGGACAAGGGGTCACAGCTTAAGGATAAGGGGGAAATCCTTTAGGACCGAGATAAGAAGGAATTGTTTCACACAGAGTGGTGGGTCTCTGGAACTCTCTGCCACAGAGGGTAGTTGAGGCCAGTTCATTGGCTATATTGAAGAGGGAGTTAGATGTGGCACTTGTGGCTAAGGGGATCAGAGGGTATGGAGAAAAGGCAGGTACGGGATACTGAGTTGGATGATCAGCCATGATCATATTGAATGGCGGTGCAGGCTCGAAGGGCCAAATGGCCTACTCCTGCACCTAATTTCTATGTTTCTATGTTAGCTACTATTCACTTCTTCAGATCATTGATTTGGGATCTGTTGCATCCACCTGAAAGAGCAGATGGGGGCTCAACATACAGCTCATCTTATAGATTGGATCTCATATAAGGCAGCACTCCATCCAACTCAATGTAAAATTCTCCATTTAAGTGTCTGTGATATTTAAGCCTCAAAATTACGAGTGTTGACACCTATTGATACTGAAATCTCAATCATCCCACCTGTAATTGATACGCGATTGGGCAGATGCTTTCTTTGGATGAAATTTCGGGTAGGGCTTTTCATGTCCTTTCCAAAACAACTGAAGTTAAGTGCTTGCCAATCAACACAGAAAACCTACTAGTTTCACAATGAAATTATTGGCAACCATAATTTACACAGCAAAGCCCTTCACATTAAGGATTGTTGCTGTTGAAAATTGCACTGCAATGATCCAGTTATTTATGACCGTTCCTGTGGTCATAATTGACCATGCACGTCCTTCACAGATAACAACATTACTGACTTTAATCCCTCACTTTCTGGTAACTATTAAATTAAACTAGTTTTGCCAATCTCAACCGAATGTAAGACTATGTTGCAAAACTTCTCAAATTCACACTAATGGATACTACTTGGACAATTTCCTTTTGAGGCATCGGAAGAATGATTGGAATGGGTAAAGGAATTGCCAAACTGTTGAGATTGGAAATCACTAGGATATTCTTTTGAGGTTAACGAAACAATCAGCAAATGCCTTGCTTTGCACCCAACTCAAGTAGTGCTTGCCTTTGCAATTCCTTCTGTGTGCAGTGGGAGGAAATATGAGCAATATTTCTGAATAAGTCTGATGAAGGGTCTCCACCCAAAACTTCACCCATTCTTTCTCTCCAGAGATGCTGCCTGTCCCGCTGAGTTACTCCAGCTTTTTGTGTCTAGCTTTGGTTTAAACCAGCATTTGCAGTTTCTTCTTACACATGAGCAATATTTTGTATTTTCCAGCACACTCATTAATTATTTTGAGAAAATATTAATAAAATCATGGGAGATTAAGAGGATTGGATTAGAATGAAAGGGCCTTTAAAATGTGATTTTGCATTTGGTTGTTCTTGCCCTTTATGGTGCAAAATAATGTGAAACATGTTTTAAGTTAAAAAAGAAAATGTATAGCATCAGCCTGTGATTTATGGGATCTATGTTAGGATATTAATCTTAAGATGTTCTCTATAAAATCATCAGCACCAATTGGCTTTTCTGAAATTCACTTCATACCTGGGAGAGGTTTCAAACTCAAATAAAATTGTTGTAGATGTTAAAATGTTCTCCCAATAGGTCATCTTGTGAAGGCAGTGAATTGTTAGGTGATACTGATTAGACAAAGGCAAGTAGTAGATCTTTCATATATGGTTAGTAGACCTTAAAGTGAACAGCAACTGTAGCATTGGTCATAATGAAATGGGTCTATGAAAAGAAGTCAGTCTGGATGATACTCCTTCTGGTAAGGTATATTTGTGAATGGATACGATTAGATGATTAACTATATGAATAAAAATTGCTGTCTACATAAAAACGTAGTCTACATTGCGCAGGAAGAATGATCACATAGCCATGGTATTTGTGGTTATCTAAGACATCCATGGAATTATCCTCAGTGCTTTTTCACACAGAGAGTGGTGGGTCTCTGGAATTCTCTGCCACAGAGGGTAGTTGAGGCCAGTTCATTGGATATATTTAAGAGGGAGTTAGATGTGGCCCTTGTGGCTAAGGGGATCAGAGGGTATGGAGAGAAGGCAGGTACGGGATACTGAGTTGGATGATCAGCCATGATCATATTGAATGGCGGTGCAGGCTTGAAGGGCCGAATGGCCTATTCCTGCACCTAATTTCTATGTTTCTATGCTTCTATGTTTTGGAGAGCAGTGTAATTTAGTTTTAAATTTACATTCCCTCAGCCGCGGCTCTCAGCTGAAATTGTAAACACGTAATCTTGGGGGAGTCTGGTTAATTGGCAGGCAAATTCCTACCAGTAACGAGTTAATTGAAATCAGCTGACACACAGTTAATGTTGCAGAGCTGAGGTCAGCATGATCTGAGCCTAGTGTGGTGTGAGCATACGAATGACAGAGCAAAGAGGTTGGTGAGCAAGAGGACTTTGGTGACGTACAGGCAACAGTGGAGTTTGGTAGAAGTGACTCAGCATTGACGATGGCGTGAATGTGTACTGCCTCTGTTCAAAAGAGGCATATGCTGTAGGAAGGCGACTGATCGATGAGTTTGTTCTGACATTTCTAGTTTATAAATTTACTTGTGAAGAGGAGGCATGCCAGCCATGGATATTGCCAGTAACCTAGACAACAGCATGTGCAGGAGTGTCATCAGCTGCATGAGTTTGAATTAAAAGATTTGGAGTTGAAGTCATCTGCATTCAATGTGGACAATTTGTCAGGTTCAGATAGAAGGTTTTAGTGACAAGGCCACACCACAGCTTATGATTATACAATCTGGGAGTGAATAGGTAATTACTAGGCCAACAAAAAAGAGCAAGCGTGGTGTTTAGCAGTGCTCCTATTCCATTCTGCTCACAAACCGATTTTCCTTTGTGGATACTGGTGACAGTTTTCCCTGGGTAGTTTGGTTGGAATTGGGTACATGATACAACAACTGTATAGGATCATGAGGGAAATAGATAGGGTATATGTACAGAGTTTTTTACCCAGAATAGGAGAATTAAGAACTAGAGGACATAGGTTTAAGGTAAGAGGGGAAAAATTTAATAGAATCCAAAGGGGCAACTTATTTCATACAGAGGGTGGTGGGTATATGATATGAGCTGCCAGAGGAATTAGTTGAGGCAGGAACTGTAAAAGCATTTAAAAGACATTTGGACAGGTGCATGGAAGGAAAGCTTTAGTGGGATACTAGACTAAGTGGGACCCGTTGGGTCCCATTTTCACATTGGATGGCTGGTCCCCCCAATGCAATATTCCACCTCTCCACCAATTCCAAATGATGGAGAGGTGTTGACATTTTGGGCCGAATGGATTATTGGACTCACAGTTCAGTCACATGGCTGGTGGGCTCACAGTTCAGTTACTCACGGCTGGTGGACTCACAGTTCAATCACTCACGGCTGCTGACTCACAGTTCAGTCACTCAGGGCTGGTGGACTCACACTTCAATCACTCACGGCTGGTGGACTCATAATTCAGCACTCACGGCTGGTGGACTCACAGTTCACTCACTCACGACTGGTGGACTCACAGTTCACTCAATCACGACTGGTGGACTCACAGGTCACTCACTCATGGCTGGTGGACTCACAGTTCACTCACTCATGGCTGCTGGACTTACAGTTCACTCACTCACAGCTGGTGGGCTCACAGTTCACTCATTCACTGCTGGTGGACTCACAGTTCACTCACTCACGGCTGGTGGACTCACAGTTCGCTCACTCACAGCTGGTGAACTCACAGTTCACTCACTCATGGCAGGTCGATTCATCCATCACACACACACTCCATCACACACACACACACCCTCCATTACACACACGCACCCTCCATCACACACACACACCCTCCATCACACACACACCTTCCATCACACACACACCCTCCATTACACACCCACATCCTCCATCACACACACACCCTCCATCACACACACACCCTCCATCACACACACACACCCTCCCAAACACACACACTCACACACCCTCCATCTCACACACACACCTACCCTCCATATCACACACACACACCCTCCATCTCACACACACACACGCTCACACCCTCCATCACACACACACCCCTTCATCACACACACACCCCTCCATCACTCACACATACTCACACACACCCTCCATTTCACACTCACCCTCCATCTCTCACACACACACCCTCCATCTCGCACACACACACACACCCTCACCCTCCATCTCACACATATGCACACCCTTCATCTCACACACACATCCTCCTTCTCACACAGACACACACACACACACACACACACACACACACACACACACACACACACACACACACACACACACACCATCCATCTCACACACACACACCCTCCATCTCTCACACACACACACATGTGATTTCACACCCTCCATCTCACACACACTCACACACACATGCACATTCACACCCTCCATGTCACTCACACATGCACACCCTCACCCTCCCTCACACACACTCACATGCACCCTTCATCTCACACAGACAGGCACCGTATATCATGCACACACACCCTTCATCTCACACACACTCCCACACACCCTCCATCTCACACACACACACCCCTCCATCTCTCACACATACTCACACACACCCTCATCTCACACACACACACCCTCCATCTCTCTCACACACACCCACACACTCCATCTCACACACACACCCTCCATCTTTCTCACACACACACACCATCTCACACACACACCGTTCATCCCACTATCTCTCTCACACATACACACACACATACTCCATCTCAGACACACACCCTCCATCTCACACACACAACCTGCATCTTTCTCACACACACACACCGTCCATCTCACACACACACCCTCCATATCTCTCCCACACACACACCCTCCATCTCTCTCACACACACACCCATCCTCCATCTCACACACACACTCTCAATCTCGCACACGCACACCCTTCCTCACACAGACCCACCTTCCATCTCTCACAAACACACACACTCACACACACACACACACACCATCTCTCACACACTCACACACACAACCCTCCATCTCACACACACACCCTCCCTCACAAACACACACACACTCTCCATCTCTCACACACACACCCCATCTTTCTCACACACACACACCCTCCATCTCACACACACATCCTCCCTCTTACACACATACACCATCCATCTCTCACCCACACGCACACCCTCCGTCTCAAACACACACACACCCTCCGTCTCACACACACCCTCCATTTCTCTCACACATGCATTCCATCGCACACACGCCCTCCATCTCTCACACACACACGCCCCCCATCTCTCACACACACACGCCCTCCATCTCTCACACACACACGCCCTCCATCTCTCACACACACACGCCCTCCAACACACACACACACACACACACACACACACACACACACACACACACACACACACTCCATGTCTCTCTCTCACACACACTCCCTCCATCTCTCTCTCTCACACACACACACACCCTCCATCTTTCACACACACCCTCCATCTTTCACACACACACACCCTCCATCACACCAACACATCCGGGACATATGACAGTAAAACTCTCTTGATTATACTTATGCCTGACTTCTGGACTGAGCGCAGCCTTGGACTGAGGTCCGACTTCTGGACTCAGGTCAGATTTGTGGACAGAGCGTGACCCCTAACTGAGCGTGACCTCTGGACTGAGTGCGACCTCTAGAATGAGCACAACCTCTGGACTGAGCGAGACCTCTGGACTCACACATACACTCACACACTCCGGGGTTTTATTCTCCTCACCCCCGGAAGGGGTATTACCTTCATGGTGACAGACAGGTGAGAAGACCAATCTGCTGATCTCACAATTTTTTAAACCTTCATAACTTTTCTATTTTATCCACCGATCGGATCAAAACTTGGTGCACTTGGAGCAGAGGAGCACGCAGAGTAAGGTGGCGATAAATCTTAGTGTTATATGGTAACGTTTTTTCGCAAATGTAATTACAACGCTGACCGGAAAAGGTCAAGGTGACAGTTTTAGTAATAGTATAGATAGATGGGCCAAATGGGACTAGTGTAGAAGGGTCATATTTGTCAGCATGTGCATGTTGGGCCAAAGGGCCTGTTTCCATGCTGTATAGGTGGAGCTGTGAGAGAACAATAGTGACAGAAACTCAGTATTTTGTGGGAACAGTGACTGTTTTTGTGTCCATTGGTGTGACTCCCTGATGGTATGTCTCAGCATTAAGGATGCCACTGAATAACTGCAGATAAGAACAATTGTGTGTCTGGCTTTATCTCAAAGTAAAACCGTACCTTGCTGAAGATGTGTAGGAAGGAAATGCGGATGCTGGTTTAAACCAAAGATAGACGCGAAAAGCTGGAGTAACAATGGGTCAGACAGTATCTCTGGAGAAAACTAGGTGACTTTTTGGATTGAAACCCTTCTTCATACAGGAGATGGGTCTATGAATAGAAACGTCACCTATTCCTTTACTCCAGAGATGCTGAGTTACTCCTTGCTGAAGATGTATGGATTGCTCATAGGTGCTATATTATGCTGGTCTAAAATTATCTCACTCCTCTAATACTGACAATAACAATATGATATGTTTGCAACTAATAGATATCTGCAGTGATAAAAAAAATAATTTTAGGGAATTGATATAAAAAGGGGACCAGACGTTTCTTCATTTTGGTTCTTGAGTCGTCTGTCATTTAATGAGATATTGGCTGTTTCTGGATCTTAAATGCCATATTCCTGCTCTGTCCTTTTATTAGTCTTGTACCCAGAAATCTATTGATTTTAGTTTATGTGATTAATGGTAGGGATTTTATGATTCATAATGTCATGTGATAACATCTCAAATGTATGCTTTCATTGTGCAATGCCTCGCCAATATTTACTGTGTGCTAATTAAACTAAAAGTCTTTTGGAACCTGGGAAAATATCATGGCAAATTCTTGAAGTAGCTAACAGATTAATTGGATTCAAATGAACCTGTTGTTTGGCCACATTCATCATTTTAAAATACTTTGTATTAATTTGTATTAATCTCTGGATTGCTTCCCGTACCTCGTGCTAGTGAGGACAGGAACAGGGAAATAGGGAATCTGAATGTGTGGCTGAGGGACTGGTGCAGGGAGCAAGGATTTAGATTTATAGACCACTGGGATCCCTTCTGGGGCAGGGGTGACCTGTACAAAAGGGACGGGTTACACCTTAACTGGAGGGGGACTGATATTCTGGCAGGCAGGTTTGCTAGGGCTACACATGTGGGGTCAAAGTAAATAGTGGGGGGAGGGATTGACAAATTGGCAGTATGAAGATGGAGTTGAAGCGGAAGTGAGTACAGGAAAAGTTACAAAAGACTCCCGAATTAATGGAAAGGAAAGTTCGAGAAGGGATAAGGTGGGGTAGGGTAGCTCTGTTGGTGAGGAATGAAATTGAGTCCCTTGCAAGGGGTGACATTGAAACAGGAGATGTGCAGTATGGATAGAACTAAGGGTAAAAATACCCTAATGGGACTTATCTACAGGCCCCCAAACAGTAGTCTGGATATAGAGTGCAAGTTGAATCAGGAGTTAAAATTGGCATGTAATAAAGGTAATGCTATGGTTGTTATGGGAGATTTCAACATGCAGGTTGGGAAAATCAAGTTGGTACTGGACCCCAAGAAAGGGAGTTTGTGGAGTGCCTCCGTGATGGATTCTTAGAGCAGCTTTTATTGGAGCCTATTAGGGAGAAGGCAATTTTGGATTTAGTGTTATGTAATGATCCGGATTTGATAAAAGAACTTGAGGTTAAGGAGTCATTAGGATGTAGTGACCATAATATGGTCAAGTTTAATCTACAATTGGAGAGGGAGAAGGGAAAATCAGAGGTGTCAGTGTTACAGTTGAATAAACGGGACTATGGAGCCATGAGGGTGAAGCTGGCCAAAATTAACTGGAAAGATACCCCAGCAGGGATGATAGTGGAACAACAATGCCTCAATATTTCTGGGAATAATACAGAAGGTGCAGGATTAGTTCATTCCAAAGAGGAAGAAAGATTCCAAGGGGAATAAGGGGCAACTGTAGCTGACAAGGGACATTAGGGACAGTATATAAATAAAAGAGAAGAAGTACAAAGTAGCAAAGATGAGCGGGAAGCAAGAGGATAGGGTAATGTTTAAAGAGCAACAGAAGATAACTAAAAATGCAATAGGGGAGAAAAGATGAGGTACGAAGGCAAGCTAGCCAAGAATATAAAGGAGGATAGTAAAAGCTTCTTTAGGTATGTGAAGAGGAAAAAAATAGTTAAGACCAAAGTTGGACCCTTGAAGACTGAAAAAGGCGAATTTATTATGGGGAACAAGTTAATGGCAGATGAGCTGAACAGGTACTTTGGATCCGTCTTCACTAAAGAGGACACAAACAATCTTACTGATATACTAGTGGCCAGAGGATCTGGGGTGACGGAGGAACTGAAGGAAATCCACATTAGGCAGGAAATTGTGTTGGGTAGACTGATGGTGTAAATCTGCTCCTTAAGCTTACCCCCCTTAGTCTAGTTCAGTAAAAACACTGAGTCAAGCACTGGACCAACTAAACTTTATCTTTGAACGAACAACAAATCCCTCTATATGATACTTAAACCACCTCTGGTTCAATCCTTGTCTTTGCCCAGCCAAGCCCTTCAACCTCATGCAAGCAGACACTACCAAAACGTCACGCAGTCCCAAGTGCCCTTCCAGAAGATCGACACTAATCCAAATGGGGGCTACCTTTTATAGGTCAACGAACCCTGAGAGTTCGAACTACATAGGGGTGGTTCCCCAGACAAGCCAATTACACATATCGATTACATTAAAGTATTATTGACAGTTCCCCAACCCAATTACAAAGAGTCCCAAACAATGTTTCTCCAGAAGCTTCTGGAAGGAAGTTAATTAACTGAATAATGCAACATTTACCCTGGCAGTACAAACAATTCAGCCAGGGCTTCACACTTCGGCCAATCACCAAATAGCAGTGCAACTGTCTTGCAACATTATGTACATTATTTACAATCCCTTTGCAGTAATCCAATAAAACCCATGCATCTACAACACCTTAGAGTTTATCTGCAAGGTCCTCATACATATTATCAATTGCTAGGGCAGCTGGACCTTCCTTATCTGGTGTATTGATCTGGGACCTAGACTTCCTGGCACCAGCTTGCAGCTTGAGGGTTCTCACAGAAAAAGGCCAAGAGGCTCTGCAGATGCATCAATCCCTTTGCTTTATTTTAGCTTAGTTTTGGCCAGGGTTTACAATGGGACTGAAGGCTGATAAATCCCCAGGGCCTGATGGTCTGCATCCCAGGGTACTTAAGGAAGTGGCTCTAGAAATTGTGGACACATTGCTGATAATTTTCCAATGTTCTGTAGATTCATGATCAGTTCCCATGGATTGGAGGGTAGCTAATGTTATCCTACTTTTTAAGAAAGGCGGGAGAGATGAAACAGGGAATTATAGAGCAGTTACCCTGACATCAGTGGTGGGGAAGATGCTGTAGATAATTATAAAAGATGAAGTAGCGGCACTTTTCGATAGCAGTAACAGGATCGGCCCGAGTCAGCATGGATTTACGAAGGGGAAATCATGCTTGACTAATCTTCTGGAATTTTTTGAGGATGTAACTAGGAAAATGGATAAGAGAGAGCCAGTGGATGTAGTGTACATGGACTTTCAGAACACATTTGATAAGGTCCCACATAGGAGATTAGTGGGCAAAATAAGGGCACATGGTGGTAGAGTGTTGACATGGACAGAAAATTGGTTGTCAGACAGGAAAGAAAGAGTAGGGATAAACGGATCTCTTTCAGAATGCCAGGCAGTGACTAGTAGGGTGCCGCAAGGCTCGGTGCTGGGACCGCAGCTATTTACAGTATACATCAATGATTTAGATGAAGGGATTCAAAGTAACATTAGCAAATTTTCAGATGACACAAAGCTGGGTGGCAGTGTGAACCGAAAGGAGGGTGCTATGAGAATGTAAGGTGACTTGGACAGGTTGGGTGAATGGGCAGATGTATGACAGATGCAGTTTAATGTGCATAAATGTGAGGTTATCCACTTTGGTAGGAAAAACAGGAAGGCAGATTATTATCTAAATGGTGTCAAGTTGGGAAGAGGGGAAGTGCAACGGGATCTGGGGGCCCTTGTTCATCAGTCAATTAAAGTAAGCATGCAGGTACAGCAGGCAGTGAAGAAAGTGAATGGCATGTTTGCCATCATAACAAGAGAAAGTTAGGAGCAAAGAGGTCCTTCTGCAGTTGTATAGGGCCTAGTGAGACCACACCTGGAGCATTGTGTGTAGTTTTGGTCCCGTCATTTTAGGAAGGACATTCTTGCTATTCAGGGAGTGCAGCATAGGTTCACTAGGTTAATTCCAGGGATGGCGGGACTGTCATAAGCTGAGAGAATGGAATGGTTGGGCTTGTATACTCTGGAGTTTAGAAGGATTGAAACATATAATATTATTAAGCGTTTGGACACGGTAGAGGCAGGAAACATGTTCCCGGTGTTTGGGGCGTCCAGAACCAGTGGCCATAGTGTAAGAATAAGGGGTAAGCCATTTAGAACGGAGACGAGGAAGCACTTTTTCACACCGAGAGTTGTGAGTCTGCGGAATTCTCTGCCTCAGAGGGCGGTGGAGGCCGGTTCTCTGGATACTTTCAAGAGAGAGCTCGATAGGGCTCTTAAAGATAGCAGAGTCAGGAGATATGGGGAGAAGGCAGGAATGGGGTACTGATTGGGGATGATCTGCCATGATCACATTGAAAGGCAGTGCTGGCTCGAAGGGCCGAATAGCCTACTCCTGCGTCTATTGTCTAATTCCAAATTTGTGTTGGTGTGCAATTCAGTTTCTCGCCTTCGTCTATGTCCTAATGTACCTGTGATTGGTTGATTGTTGAGATGACAAAGGGGCAACTACATTAAATACCTTGATTCATTTGAACAATGAAAAATTAGTCAAAGATACAAAAATACCCAATCGAATGCAATGCTACAATGTTATTTAAATTGAACATGAAAGAAACACAAGTGAGTACATTGTCAAAAAAAATCTTCCCATTATCGCCACGTGGGTTTGAGAAATTAGGTACACATTAGGCATCTGCAATTGCTTGATGCTTCTGTTAGCAGCTGGCTGCATTCCAAATGGGAGACTACATTGGAGGAGAACAAAGTTATCAGTTTGAATAATACTGCATTCTCAATGTAGATGACAATTTCAATGTAACCAGACAGAGAGGCTTGTACTTTAAATCAATCTTTTTTACGATGGTAGATGATATATAAATGTGTTTATTGTCCATGTTTTTTTGCTTTCGGGTATACGTGTAGGAAAACGTGTGCAGGTGCTCTAAATTTGGATTCCTAGTTGTGTTTAAACACTGAATTTAATGTGCTATGAACAACAACATAATACTTGGGACATGCGTTTCTATCTGTTCAATTCTTTTCCAGCTTTAGTTTTGCATGTGAAACAATCTCTATAATCAATTGTTAGGAGTTATTTGAAATACAATTATAAATTTGAATAAAAAGAATGTTGAATGTAATGATAGTGGAATAATGATATCTATCTATATCTATATATACTATCTATCTATCTTCTATCTATACTATTACTAAAACTCTCATCTTGACCACTTCCGGTCTGCATTGTCATTACATTTGCACATAAATGCTATGATATATCGCTAGGATTTTTTGTCACCTTACTCACCGTTCTCCTCTGCTCCAAGCCACCAAGTTTTATTCCGATCGGTGAAATATGAGAAATGTTATGAAGGTTTTAAAAACTGCGAGATCAGCAGATTATTCTTCTCGCCTGTCAGTCACCATGAAGGTAACCACTCTACCGGGGGCGGGGCTGAGTAAACAAGCCATGCTGATTGAGTCCGCAAGAGTGGAGTCGGGTAAGCCGCTGCATGGAGTCGGGTAAGCCGCTGCGTGGTGTCGGGAAAGCTGCAGTGTGGAGTCACGAAGCTGCTCTGTGGAGTCGGGTAAGCCACTGTGTGGAGTCGGGAGGTGCTGTGTGGTGCTGCGCCGGTGGCCACTGTGTGGAGTCCGTCCCCCATACACACCCCCCCCCCACACACACCCCCTTCCCCCAACATCCCACCTTCCCCTCTTCCCCTCCTCCCCACAACCCCCTTCCGCCCACATCCCACCTTCCCCTCCTCCCCACACACCCCCCTTTCCCTCCACATCCCACCTTCCCCCCTTACCCCCCATTCCCCCTTCCACCCTCCCCCCTACACTCCCCCCTCCTTCCCACACTCCCCCTTCCCCCCGCACACCCACACCCCCTTTACCCCTCCCCCGTTCCTTCGCCCTTCCCAGAGTTAGTGAGTGAGTGTCCAGAAAGCCGTGAGTGAGTGAGTGTCAAGAAAGCCGTGAGTGAGTGAGTCCAGAAAGCCTTGAGTGAGTGAGTCCAGAAAGCCGCGAGTGAGTTCAGAAAGCCGTGAGTGTGTCCACTGGGCTTGCGCAATTTGGGGCTATGGATAATTGGTGGAATATTGCATTGAGAGACCCGGCCTCCCGTGTGAGAATGGGACCCATCTTGTGTATATGTATATTCCTGAAATACAGCCAAAACGGTGCTCGATAGCGCAACATATTTAGGGGTGCCTTACTCGCCTTTCTCATGCAGTGTGCAGTAGCAAGTTTTGTTCAATTTGACAAAGTATTTCCCTTAATAAACTTTAATTTACTTTATTTTTTAATGTCACACTGCCGTGTTTACTTGACTGGCAACACATAGGGCACCCAACGGGTCTTCAGCTGAGCCTGTGCAGTTGGGGGAGGGTTGCCTTTGGCAATTTTCAGATCACCATTTTTATCTCATGCTTACGTGTGTACTTGACTGCCCTCAGAATGGGGACCCAACGGTTCCATGGGTAAATTTCCTTCTGTTTTACAAAGTAATTCGCGGGTCGTCTATTCGCTTTACAAACTTTCACTTACTTTATACAGTTAATGACACAAGTCATGCCTGCTCACTGCGCCTTTCCTGTGAAGTTGGGGAGGGTTGCTGGGCCCAGTATCCATGCATGCACAGTAGATAAAAGTCTCATTTTGTATGTATGTATGTATGTTCCCGAAATGCAGCCAAAATGGTAAACAATAGCACAACAATTTTAGGGGCTCCTTACTCACCATTCGCCTTGTGTTGTGCAACAGCAAGTTTTGTTCGATTTTATAAAGTACTAGACTAAGTGGGACACGTTGGGTCCCAGCTTCACATGGGAGGGCTGGTCCCCCTTCGCAATATTCCACCTCTGCACCAATTCCAATATTGGTGGCTAGTGAGGGGCGGGGCTTTCTGGAATGCTAGTATGGGCGTCGTGCACTGAAGGGACAGGTTTTCAGAGGGCTAGTATGGACATTGTGGGCAGAATGGATTCTTGGGCTGGTGGCTCAGTCACTCAAGCCTGTTGTGCTGGCTGCTCACTCACTCCTGGCTGGTGGGCTGGCAGTTGACTCACAGCTACTCCTTAAAATTCCATTTCAAGCAGGGTGCAAGGCCACCAAATTCAAGTGCAGTTTCCTACCACTTCAAGCAGGGTACAAGGCCACCAAATTCACGAGCAGTTTCCAACCATTTCAAGCAGGGTGCAAGGCCTCCAAATTCAAGTGCAATTTACTACCGTTTCAAGCAGGGTGTAAGGCCACCAAATTCAAGTGCAGTTTCATACCACTTCAAGCCGGGTGCAAGGCCACCAAATTCAAGTGCAGTTTCATACCACTTTAAGCAGGGTGCAAGGCCACCAAATTCAAGTGCAGTTTCATACAATTTCAAGCAGGGTGCAAGGCCACCAAACTCAAGTGCAGTTTCATACCATTTCAGGCAGCATGGAAGGCCACCAAACTCAAATGCAGTTTAATACCGTTTCAGGCAGGGTGCAAGGCCACCAAACTCAGGTGCAGTTTCATACCGTTTCAGGCAGGGTGCAAGGCCACCAAATTCAAATGCCGTTTCATACCATTTCAAACAGGGTGCAAGGCCACCAAATTTACATGCAGTTTCATACCATTTCAAGCACGGTGCAAGGCCATCAAATTCAAATGCAGTTTCATACCATTTCAAGCAGGGTGCAAGGGCACCATAGACAGAATGTCGGGATGGAGGAGGGACCTCTCCCTCCTCCATCTTACGGAGACTGAGCCACGCCCACACTTCTGGGTTTTATAGTCCCTTCCCCCCCCCCCCCCCACCAGAAGGGGCATGGCCTCCATGGCGTGATTAACAGGAGAGAGCATCTCAATTTTTTTTAAGCACTAATAAGTCTTTTATTTTTCATCGATGGGAACAATCCTCAGCACCTGATGAGTGGAGGGAAACACTGAGTAAGATGGCCAAAAATCACAGCCGTATATGGTAGCTGTTTTTCTAAAATCAATATAGAGTGCAAACAGGAAGTGGTCAAGATTAGACTTTTAATTATATAGAAGACAACACCACTTTTCAATAAGGCTAAGGCAACACCACTTTTAAATAAGGGAAAGGCAACACCACTTTTTCAATAAGCAAAGGCAACACCTATTTTCAATAAGACAAAGGCAACACCACTTTTCAATAAGGCAAAGGCAACACCACTTTTCAATAAGGCAGAGGCAACACCACTTTTCAATAAAGCAAAGGCAACACCACTTTTCAATAAGGCAAAGGCAACACCACTTTTCAATAAGGCAAAGGCAACACCACTTTTCAATAAGACAAAGGCAACACCACTTTTGCATTTTCAAGGCAACACCACTTTTGCATTTTCAAACCAAACCTCTTTTGCATTTTCAAAGCACATTTTCAAAGCACATTTTCAAACTACATTAAGTGCACTCACAGGTCAGTAAAACCACTCACAGTTTAGTAGACATGTGTTCAGTGTTATTCACAGCTCAGACTGAGAGCTGTGACTTCTCGCTCCCCCATCTTGCAGGCTGAGGCAGTCCACACTTCCGGGTTTTATAGTTCCTCCCCCTCCCACCGGAAGGGCATGGCCTTCATGGCATGATTGACAGGAGAGAGAATCTCAACATTTTTTAAACAGTAATAAGTCTTTTATTTTTCATCGATGGGAAAAATCCTCTTGGCCTGCGCAGCGGAAGGGGATTCTGAGTAAGATGGCCAAAAATAACAGCTGTGTGGTAGCGTTTTTTCTAAAATCAATATGCAGTGCAAACAGGAAGTGGTCATGATTTGAATTTTAATTATATAGATTTCCCTTTCTAAATGTTAATTAACTTTCTACCCCCCCCCCCCCGGGCCCGGCAGCGGCGCGCCTGCGCAGTGTGCTCCCGGCTCGTTAACTGTGTTTGCGCAGTTGTGGGAGGGATGCCGGGCCCGCTGCCATTTTCAGATTGCCATTTTGATCTGGCATCACAACAGGGACCCAACGGGTCCATGGGTTGTCTAGTGTAGACTATTAATCATTGTTCTGATATCCATGTATAATGTAGATGAGAAGGAACAGCAGATTCTGGTATGCATCAGACTGAAGAAGGGTCTCAACCCAAAGCATCATCCATTCCTTCTATCCAGAGATGCGCCTGTCTCGCTGAGTTAGTCCAGCATTTTGTGTCTATCTTCTACTGAGCCATATACTACAGTATGTTAAGTTTCACAACATTTGAACTAGTACCACATTCAAAGTACTTGAGGATATAAATTGTCAGGAATCAAGAATTGTAAAGAGTATGATGTGGACCTGGATTAATAATAGGACCAGTACCAAAAATTCAAAACAAACCATGAGTCAAATCAGAAAAAATTACTAAAGACGCTACGTGCTGGAGTAACTCAGTGGATCAGGCAACATCACTGGAGAACATAGATAGGTGATGTGTTGGGTTTAGACCATTTACCTTTAGGGTGGGGAGAAAGAAGAGAGCTGGAAGAGAGAAGGGGTAAGACAAAACAGGAGGGAGGGTTCATACCAGAAACATCACCTATTCTTTTTTCCAGAGATGCTGCCTGACCGACTGTTACTCCTGCATTTTGTGTCTAATGTGGGAGAGTGAGGGGTGGGAGAGAAATGGGTGCACCCAGAGGGGACACATGGGAGAGAGTGGGGCAGAGAAGAAAAATAAAAGGATGGGTGAAGAGGGATGGGGGAAGTTTGGAAGTTCCTAAAAGTAGAGAATTCAATGTTTGTACTGTTGAGTTGTGAGACATCTAAGTGGAGTATGAAGTGCTCTTTCTCCATTTTGTGTGTGGCCTTGTTCTAGCAATAGGAGGCCCAAGACAGAAAGGTCATTATGAGAATGAGAAAATTGTTAAAATGTTTAGCAACTGGGAGATCCAGTAGGCTTTGGTGGGTAGAACACAAATGGTTGGTGAAACAATCATGCTTGTTCTCGCTGATGTACAGGAGGCCACATCAGGAACACCGGATGCAGTAGAGGAGTGCATGTGAACCTCTGTCCCAGGTGGAATGGCTGCTGGGGTCACTGGATTGAGGTGGGGAGTAGATCTAGGGATGGATGTTGCATTCCCTTGCAGGAGAGAGTATTTAAGGAGGGGGTGGTTCGGGTTGGAATGGATGAGTAAACTGAGGGGTTGTGGATGGAATGATCTCTGTGGAAAGGGATGGGGATGGGAAGATGTAACTGGTACTGGGATCATGATGGTGGTGATGGAAGTGTCAGAGAATGATGTGTTTGATGCAGAAGGTGCTGGGGTAAAGTGTAAAAACTATAGGAATTCTATCCTTATTCTGTCTGTCTGTAGGGGCAATGAGACCCTAACTATGGGACACTGAGGGTATGCAACTGAGGGATCCATCAATGATCGCAGGGGAGAAACCATGTTTGCTAAAGAAGGACATCTTGGATGTCCTGGAAAGGAAAGCCTCATCTTGGGATCAAATGGATTGGAAAGGGACAAAGAGCATTGTTGCAAGAGGCAGGGTGGGAGGGAGTGTCATTTAGTAAACTGGGCGTTGGTATGTTTGTAGTAGACATCCATAGAAAATCTGTCCCTTGTGAAAGAGACAGATCAAAAAAGGGGAAAGTAGTGCCAGGGTAGTTTTTTCACTAAGGATCAATCCATTTCTGCAAACACAGCAGAGAGCCAGAAAATGTATGTCAAGTAAATTAGGAACCAGGGGGTACACAAAAGGCTGGAGAAACTCAGCGGGTGCAGCAGCATCTAAGGAGCGAAGGAGATAGGCAACGTTTTGGGCCGAAACCCTTCTTCAGACTGATGGGAGGTGGTGGGGGCAGGGAGAAGAAAGGAAAAAGGAGGAGGAGGAGCCCGAGGGCTGGGGGAGAGGAGGGGGAAGGGGAGGAGACAGCAAGGGTTAACAGAATTGAGAAAATTCAATGTTCAAGCCCAGAGGATGCAGACTCCCCAAGCGAAATATGAGGTGCTGTTCCTCCAATTTGCGGTGTTGCTCACTCTGGCCGTGGAGGAGGCCCAGGACAGAGAGGTCGGATACGGAATGAGAGGGGGAGTTGAAGTGCTGAGCCACCGGGAGGTCGGGTTGGTTATTGCGGACCGAGCGGAGGTATTCGGCGAAACGATCGCCAAGCCCCAATTGGTCTCACCGATATAGATCAGCTGGCATCTAGAGCATCGGATGCAGTAGATGAGGTTGGAGGAGGTGCAGGTGAACCTCTGTCGGACCTGGAAGGACTGCTTGGGTCCCTGAAAGGAGTGGAGGGGGGAGGTAAAGGGACAAGTGTAGCATCTCTTGCTGTTGCAAGGGAAAGTGCCCGGGAAGGGGTGAAGCGGGAGGGAAGGGTAGAATTGACAAGGGAGTTGTGGAGGGAGCGGTGTTTGCGGAAGGCAGACAGAGGGGGAGATGGGAAGATGTGGCGAGTGGTGGGGTTACATTGGAGGTGGCGAAACTGGCGGAGGACTATGTGTTGAATGTGCCAGTTGGTGGGGTGAAAGGTGAGGACCAGTTGGACTCTGCCCTTGTTGCAAGTGGGGGAATGAGGAGAGAGGGCAGTGTTGCGGGGTATGGAGAAGACCCTGGTGCGAGCCTCATCTATAGTGGGGGGAGGGGAATCCACGTTCTCTGAAGAATGAGGACATTTGTGATGACCTGGTGTGGAACACCTCATCCTGGGTCCTGCCCTCTCTCCCCATTCCCCCACTCGCAACAAGGGCAGAGTCCCTTGTATGCTTCATCTATTGTTTTTATACTATCCCTGATTTCCCTTGTTATCCATGGATGCACTACCTACCCTGATTTATTATTTTGCCAAACTGGGATGAACAATTGTTGTAGTTCATCCATGCAGTCTTTAAATACTGTGAGATGTATTTTTGGTGCCCACAATCACTATGCCAGAGACAAAGCCGTGGAAACAGGAAATGCTTTTATTTACGAGTCTGCAGAATCGGGTGCCTCTCCAAACCGAGACACACGGAGGTCAAGAAAGTATTCTCCCCTTATACAACACAATTACATTGAATCAGCCTCCCCTTCTGGCTCCTTCCAATCGGAGCGCTGAGGTGCACACTCTTCCTGTGATGCCCAGGGTACTTCCCAGATCATACATAGCATGTTCATGGTAATTAGCAGTTTCCCGATCAGGGGCGTATAAGCAATATTCATTTACCTCATTAAGCAAGTGCAGTAGTTATTCACCTAACCTATTTAATCCCCTTTAGCCTAGTAGCCAGTTTCTTGCAGTTACAGCTGCATCAGCAATCTCCTCCTGTTTTCAAACAATGTTCCCTTCCCAAGGATGATGCTTTGCTCGTTCTGTCCCTCACAATGTGGTTTAATCATTCTGTCTCTCACAATACGTTCCATTGCACATCCACTGTCAACTCTTTAAGAATCACTTGCCAGTCTATCTTGGCCAATTCACTTCTCATACCTTCAAAGTTACCTTTGTTTAAGTTCAGAACCCTTGTTTCTGACTTAATTATGTCACTCTCCGTCCTAATGAAGAACTCAAGCATATTATGGTCACTCTTGCCCAAGGGGCCCTGCACAACAAGACTGCTAACTAACCCTTCCTCATTACTCAATACCCAGTCTAGAATAGCCTGCTCTCTACTGCTAATCTCCTCTCTCACCAGCAACGCTACCCCACCTCCCTTTCCTTTCTGTCTATCCCTCCTGAATATTGAATATCCCTGGATGTTCAGCTCCCAGTCTTGGTCCCCCTGGAGCCATGTCTCCGTGATCACAACTATAGCATAGTCATTAATAGCTATCTGCACATTCAACTTGTCCACCTTATTACGAATGCTCCTTGCATTGAAACACAAAGCCTTCAGGTTTTTTCAACACTCTTACTCCTTATACAATTATGTTGACAAGTGGTCCCTTTTGATTTTTGCCCTGGAAACCCACCACCTCTTATTCTCTGTTTATTTTTATTTTCTTCTTTCCCCCCTACATGTTGGGTCTGAGTGCTTCCCTTCTCTGCCTCCTGCCTCAGACCCTGTCCACTGGCTTTCTCTATTTGAGTCCCTCCGCCAACCGTTCTAGTTTAAAGTCCCCGCGGTAGCCTTTGCAAATTTCCCTGCCAGGATACTGGTCCCCCTCGGGTTCAAGTGCAACCCGTCCTTTTTATACAGGTCACTCCTTCCCTAAAAGAGGTTCCATTGATCCAGAAACTTGAATCCCTGCCCTCTGCACCAGTCCTTCAGCCAGGCATTTATCCTCCACCTTGCCCCATTCCTACTCTCACTGTCGCGTGGCACAGGAAGTAATCCTGAGATTGTAATGTTTGCGGTTCTTTTCCTTAACTCTCTTCCTAACTCCCTAAATTCTCCTTTCAGGATCTCTTCTCTTTTTTTACCTATGTCATTGGTACCAATATGTACCACGACCTCAGGCTCCTCTCCCTCCCTTTTCAGGATATCTTGGACACGTTCAGACACATCCCGGACCCTGGCACCAGGGAGGCAAACTACCATCCGGGTCTCTGGACTGCGTCCACAGAATCGCCAATCTGACCCACTAACTATAGAGTCCCCTATTACTAATGCCCTCCTCTTCTTTTCCTTACCCTTCTGAGCAACAGGGCTGGTGTCTGTACCGCAGGCCAGGTCTCTGTTGCTACCCCCAGGTAGGCTGTCCCCCCGAACAGCACTCAAACAGGTGAACTTATTTCCAAGGTGTACAGCCACTGGTGTACTCTCTACTGCCCGCCTCTGCCCCTTGCCTCTCCTAACCGTGACCCACGTGTCTGCCTCCTGTGGTTTTGGAGAGACTACCTCCCTGTAACTCCTCTCTAAGACCTCCTCACTCTCCCTGACCAGACGGAGGTCATTGAGCTGCTGCTCCAGGTTCCTAACACACTCCTTTAGGAGCCCCATCTCGACACACCTGGCGCAGATGTAGACGTCTGGAGGGCTACCCGACTCCATGACCTCCCACATCTGACATCCAGAACAGTAAGCTGCCCTGGGACTCATAATTCCCTTACCCTAGATACAACACAAAATACAATATACAATACAAAAATACAATACAAACTACAAAGCACAGTGCACTACAAACTGCTGGAATCTGACTGCCAATCAGCTGCGTACTCAAGTCCACCAATCAGCGGCTTCCTCAAACCCAGTTAATTGAATAGAACGTTACGGATTTAGAATGTTATGTATTTCAGTCGCTCCTCCCTCACCAACGGCTCCAGGGCCTCTGTAAAAACAAAGCCCCGCGCTGGGTTTTTACACTCACCGCTCGGACGTCGCTCCTCCCTCACCAACATTCCCGCATCTACATTCTTTAATTATCTGACACCCTTTCATCATTTCCTTTTCACTTCTAGCCTTTGTCACTTATTTCACACGTCTGCCAAACGAACCCCCTCACCCCTAACCATCTTTCATATGCCAGGCTTTGTTTTGTACCCACCTCAATTTTCCAGTTTTCTCACTCCTGTTTGAAGAAGGACCTGATCTTAAATGTTATCTTTCCTTTCTCTCCACAGATGCTGTCTGACCCATTAGGTTCTTCCAGCACTTTGTGTTTTGCTTATGTTTGAGAGAGATTGCCTGCTTTTCAGGCGCATCTCATTTAGATTTAAATGCTAGTGCTTGGTTTACTTTTCGACAACCTTGCAGATCTTTGCAACTTTTATTATTTGGATTGTCCAATCCGAAAATGACCTTTTCTATTCTTCTTTTCCATGTTTTCAATCTTGCATCTCATTCTGTCAAACTTCATTTGACTATTCTTTTTGCATTAATGACCATCTGTAAGTTGTGGCAATCTTTCTCATACTGATCAGCACCCCAGCATAATTACAGTATCCAATGCATTACCCATTTTGTTCTACTTTCCTGAAAAATACTGAAGTAAAACAAATATATATTCATTTGTCATCCCCTTATTTTGGCCTTAATGTCTCAGTTCCCATCCCAGCTTTTTTTCCAATATTTCAGTGAAATATTTCACCAATTTGTTTTACGTTCCTTGAATATTTTTTTTCAGAGTTCTACTGTGAACTCAAGATGTGTTGTGCATTTGAAACTTCTTGTTGATTTGGATATACACATCTAATCCAGACTCAAAGATGAGAATTTCAGGAGTAGCACCTGGAGTCATCGCTTTACATGTGGCCCTGTAGACAAATGACCAAAGTGAGGCATGGTAACAAACAAGTAAACCGTTATAGGAGAAGAATTCATGAACATTCCTGTCCTCGGCAGAAGTTATGTATATCCAAATCATTGCTCTTGGGCTCTGGATTACTTGTCTGGTAAAATAACCAAAATTGTTTTTAATCATTATATTTTGCATTTCATTAGATCTCTGAGGCTTAAACCTACTGACTGAAATAGCCATGAGGCCCTGCAGTCATTAGGACTGTGCCTTTATTACATCCTGTGTCTAGACTCTATAATTTTTCTTTACCTTTCCTCTATCTGCAGCCTCGTGGTGCAGCATCAGGAAATTGCTTCCATGTTTTACTGTTATTTTCCAGCTCGAAAGGATTTCTGTAATATATTTCATCACTTGCAGCCACGTTGCATCACGCTTTTAAGAGGAGCAAAATCTGTCTCCGAGCAATGCAATCTAAATAATGCTGCCTTCACATTTTAATGGCCCTCCATTTAAAGATGTAAATTAGCAGGCACTCTTATGAGAAGGATGTACTGCCTGCACGGAAAGAATGGGCACCTCATCAGGCTTGTTTCCAGGGGGTCTGTATACATTTGAATTGGGACAATCTGCATTTGCCAAATGTTACAAAATAATGAGGCCTCAATGCTACTTGTGCTTTGATCAATTGTCTTTTAGTGAAATCACTGTGTGCTCTTTCACAGTGCAGGCAGGTCCTTACTTCCCTGTTATTTCCCGTCTTTCACAGCTTGTTTTCTGCCTGTCTGCTTCCAAAGCCACCCGTGCTCTGTGTTTATAAGTCAACTGTGTCGACAATTCCCTGTGTCGACAAAAACATTCACAAACCAATAAGGTTCATAGAAACATAGAAACATAGAAAATAGGTGCAGGATTAGGCCATTCGGCCCTTCGAGCCTGCACCGCCATTCAATATGATCATGGCTGATCATTCTACAATTTACCTACAACTTATCCTACAATTTACATTTATACCAAGCTGATTAGACTTCAAACCTGCACGACAATAGACAATAGACAATAGACAATAGACAATAGACAGGAGTAGGCCATTCGGCCCTTCGAGCCAGCACCGCCATTCAATGTCATCATGGCTGATCAACCCCAATCAGTACCCCATTCCTGCCTTCTCCCCATATCCCCTGACTCCGCTAACTTTAAGTGCCCTATCTAGCTCTCTTTTGAAAATATCCAGAGTACCGGCCTCCACCGCCCTCTGAGGGACAGAATTCCACAGACTCGCAACTCTCTGTGTGAAAAAGTGTTTTCTCATCTCCATTCTAAATGGCCAACGCCTTATTCTTAAACAGTTCAAAAGGTTTTCTGACATAATGGTGTGAAATATATTTCCAAATTTCCAGGAAAACAAATAAATATTTACTATTTAGGTTTATGAGGAGATTATAATGCTTTTCCACCCCATAAATGGGTGCTTTCAGCCATAATGCAAGAAGGAACTGCAGATGTTGGTTTACGCCGAAGATAGACATAAAATGCTGGAGTAACTCAGCAGGTCAGGCAGAATATCTGGAAAAAAGAAATAGGTGACGTTACGGGTCGAGATGCTTCTTCAGATGGGCTGTTTTCAGCCATTTGTTTGTTTCTAAGGAATGTGGAGGTGTTCTGGCCAAAAATGTTCTTGTTTTTTTTTAAGAACAAAACCAAAGAGCAGAGCCTTTTCAAACTACTTTTATCTTTGTCATTGAAGAAATGGGAGATATTTTCATTCATCAAATTGAGATAGGATCACAATGTTCTTATTTGTCCTAGTATGAAATGTGTATAGATACTTAATAACCCAGTTTTAGTGCACATGCTAGAAAAATGTTACATCAAAAATTATAAAATCTACACCATAAATAATATAAAGGAAAATATTTATCTTCCCACCACCACCATGCTAATCTCCTTGCCTTTTTGATATGCCTAAGATTGGTCTGTTGATCATCAATTGTCTTTGAATTAAATCCCAACATCTAGTCTATCATGTTAAGATGTGTATGGAGATAAGATATTGGACTAATCTGAGGTTGAAGGCTCCTTCCACAAAGATGTAAGAATGCCATTGCATCTGCACCTCTTGATTTTTGAAATTCTCTTTTCTTCTATGCTTCCTCAATTCTAGCTTAAAGTAATGGAGTCATTGAGCTGTAGAGCATGGAAGTGGGCCCTTCAGCTTAATTTGTCTATGTCTTGGAGTCTTATAATGTGGAAACAGGCCCTACGGCCCAACTTGCCCACACCGGCCAACATATCCCATCTACACTAGTCCCACTTGCCTGCATTTGACCCATATCCCTCTAAACCTGCCCTATCCATGTACCTGTCTAAATGTTTCTTATACGTTGCGGTATAATCTACCTCTTGCTGGCTGCTTGTTCCATACACCCACCACCCTTTGTGTGAAAAAGTTATCCCTTGGGTTCCTATTAAATCTTCCACGCCACCCCCCCCCCCCCTCCCACCTCACCTGAAACCTTTCACACCCCCCCTCCCCCTCCCAGCTCACCTGAAACCTATGTCCTCTGGTTCTTGACTAAGCTGGCATTCTGGGCTAGTCCTATTTTCCTACATTTGGCCCATATCATTCCCATATTTTCTTATCTACATATTGGTCCAAATATATTTTGAAATTCATTATTGTATCTCCTTCTGTAACTACCTCTGGCAGCCCATTCCATACACAAACTATCCTCTCAGTGGAAAAATTACACCTTGGGTGTCTCTTAAATCTCTCACTTCAAGCTGATGCCTTCTTGATTTAGAACTACCATAATGTAAACTAGATTGAGTCGTCACTTTATCCACGCCCCTCCTGATCCCGTATACCTCCATATGGTCGCCCCTTAGCCTCCTACACTCCAAAGTAATAACTCCTTGCCAATGTTGAAACTCTTCAGCTATGTTTTAAGAGAACTTTTGAGTCTTTTTTTTCCTGTCCGTCACATAATTGTTTGCCCTCAGTCACTCTCCCCAAAGTAGCTACTTTGGTATTCTGTCATGAGACATTCTTCTGACATGTTCTGATTTGTGAGTAACTGGTAGCCTATGAAACACTGACTGATATAATTCTGTTCATGTATTCACCTGTCAGTAAGTTACTTTAATAACTTTCACAGACTATCCTCACTTAATGTTCATCTATTTGACATTTACAGTACAGATTCACTGGAAGCATTCAGACTGAATTTAGTCTCCCTCTCACCCTCTCTCATCCAGTGAAATTGAGTTCAATTGTGCTATTCTGGCATATTATCTGAAATCATAAAATCATAATTAAGCCATTTGGCCTATCAAGTCTACTCTGCCATTCAATCATGGCTGATCAATATCTCCCTCCTAACCCCAGTCTCCTGCCTTCTCCCCATAACCTCTGACACCCATACTAATCATTTCACTTAGTAGACATGAGGACTGAATGCAAGATCTTACTCCTCCATGCAACTTGGTAATACATCAGTCCACATTGGTCCCTTTCTATTGTAAGAGAGAATTGAGGAGATAATTTAACATGATGGTTATTAGGATTTATTGAACATGTACTTTTGTACCCTCTTAAAGGGTCTGCCATGTTATCAGTACCCTTTATCCCATGCATTATTTTGTTGTTTCAGTCTTTAGATCTAAACACATCTCTTTATCCATTCCATCTTGTATTCTTCTCTAGCATTGAGCAACAGCCCAAAACCAATCATTGGTAAATGATGGTAGTATTATACAACTGTCCATGAAATTGTCTTGTAAGTTCATAAGTTTTAGGAGCAGAATTAGGACATTTGGCCCATTAAGTCTGTTCTGTCATTCAATCATGGTTGATCTGTCTTTCCCTCACAACCCCATTCTCCTGCCAAAACATCTGATACCCATACTAATTAAGAATCTGTCAAACTCCGCCTTAAAAATATCAATTGACTTAGCCTCCACAGCCTTCCGAAAATGATACCAAAACCATCACTTATCTACCTGCACATAACCCATATCCCTCCACTCCCTACATATTCTGACCCACTGAGTTATTCTAGCATCTTGTGTATATCTGCAAACCTGTACAGCCCCTGGCTGCTTCAAAGTCTCCACTATTGCCCCGTACCCAAAAAGACAAGGATTACCGGTCTTAATGATGACAGGCCTGCCGCACTGACCTATATAGTCATGAAGACCCTTGAAAGACTTGTACTGGTCCAGCTGAAAAATATCACAAACCCCCGGCTGGACCCTCTGCAGTTTGCATACCAGGTCAATAGATCAATGGATGATGCAGTCAAAGATACACAAAAATACTGGAGAAACTCAGCGGGTGCAGCAGCATCTATGGAGCGAAGGAACTGGCAACGTTTCCGGCCGAAACCCTTCTTCATGGAGTCAACCTAGGCTCGCACTTCATCCTCCAGCATCTAGACCGCCAGGGGACTTATGCAAGGAATTGTTTGTAGATTTTAGATCTGTTCAACATCATTGTGCAAGAACTACTACACTCCAAACTTTCCCAGTTAACTGTGCCTGAACCCCACTGTCAGTGGATCACCAACTTCCTGACAGACAGGAATCAGCATGTGAGGCTGGGAAAGCACATCTCGGACCCGCAGACCCTCAGCATAGGAGCACTGCAAGGCTGCACACTCTCCCCTCTCCTCTCCTCTCTCTATACCAACGACTCAAGTTTGCGGATGACATAACCCTAATTGGACTGATCCAGGATGCAGAGGAATCTGCCTACAGACAGTAAGTGACACAGCTGGCGTCTTGATGCCTTCATAACAACCTGGAGCTCAATGCTCTTAAGACTGTGGAATTGATAGTAGACTTTGGGAGAGCTCCCCCTCCCTCCCCCGCTCACCACAGACAACACCACAGTCACATCTGTGGAGTCTTTTAAGTTCCTTGGAACCGTCATCTACAAGGACCTTGAATGGGGAGCCACCATTGACTTCACAGTCCAAAAGGCCCAACATAGGACGTACTTCCTGCGGCAGCTGAGGAAACACAATCTGCCACAGGCAATGATGGGCCAATTCTATACTGTCATTGTTTAATCTGTCCTCACCCTCTTCATCATGGTCTGGTTTGGCTCAGCCACCAAGCATGACATCCGAAGGCTGCAGCGAATCATTCGATCGGCTGAGAAGGTTGTTGGCTGCAACCTTCCCCCCATTGACGAACTGTACACTGCAAGGGCCAGGAAGCGAGCGGGCAAGATCATCTCTGACTCCTCCCACCCTGGCCATAAACTCTTTAAAGCATTTCCCTCTGGAAGGCGACTCCGGACTGTCAAAGCTGACACAGCCAGACATAAAAACAGCTTTTTTTTCCACGAGTAATCTCTCTACTCAATAATCAAATGGTCTGTAGCCTCCTTTTGCTCTGGTATTTTATTTAATTCACATGTTTAAACTGTAATGTTTTATTCTTAATGTTTTAATGTTTTATGTTTGATTCTTAATTGTTTACTGTATGTCGTGTTGTTACTTGTGAGCGGAGCACCAAGGCAAATTCCTATTATGTGAACATACTTGGCCAATAAACTTATTCATTCATTCTATCTTGAACTGCAGATAGTTCAGATCAAAAGATATTCCACATATGAACTTCTAATATTATGTGCATTGCACAATTCATGCAACTTTGTAATCATGCATTATGCTGTTAATTAGATCCAGGTGTATCTTACTTCTATCCATCTGGATCTGTCAACAGTGAAAACCAACTAATGTATGTCATAGCACACCACAGAATAGAATGGTTGTTGGTCTACATTTGGTCTTTTCTACGTACTAGTCTATCCTCTCAGAATATGTTCATAAACTCACTTCAGGACTGTCTTTTTGATTTGCTTGCATTATCTCTGTAACTGCAATCAGTAAATTGAGTTCCAGAGTGGTGCTTTCAAAATGGTGCTTTCACTGTTCAATATTCACGTACTTTGGAATTGCTGCAGAGTCTATCTGACCTATCAGTCATCACATGTGGAGCTGCCTCCTTGCTATGGATTCATTTCACCAAGGTTGGTTTTCTCTTTCCTTTGGTGAGATCTTCTCTTTGAGGTAGTGGTTTGCGGTAGACTGGCTTAACATCAGGTTTACTGCATTGTTTCCAGTGTTTTCTATGCACATATTCTTGATCATGTCATTATATCGGCAGCTCAGAGCCTCCAAAAGTGACTTTTTGAATATCCTTGCGCATGTTGAACTCTTTATTCCAATTAAATGTTAGCTTTTTGAGCCAGTCCTTGCCCCAAACAGTTGTAATTTGGATCCTAGTCAGATGGAACTATCGATAACAACAGATGCAATTCACTAGAATATGGAATTAACTGTTTACTCCCAAATTTCGGACCCGTGCCAAAATTAATTTTAAAAGATGAAAATTTAAAAAAATTACTGATATTAGAAATCTTAAATACAAACGAAGTGTGTTGGAAGTACTAGAAAGGTCTAGCAGCAGTATCTGTGGGAAAAGAAACAGAGTTAATTTTTTGGGTAGAAGATCTTTCTATGCCCATCAGAACCAAACAACCATTGAAATCTAAGCTCTCTATTCCCATATTTATTGGAAATAACATTCTTCTTTTAGGCTAGTGTTAGATTTACATGCCACTGCACTGTGCTTTTTGTTCTGGCACTTGAAGAATCATATACATGATTGCCCCGAGATCACCATCACACATTTACACCAGAAAAAAATCACCTGTGTCCAGATTAAAGGTTCAGGGGTGACTTTTTGAATGTATATTTGTAGCAGATGCTGAAAGGAATTTGTTAGCATTTTTAGCTGCCATCCCTATTGAAGTTACATTCTTGCAAGCTGGATCAAATGTATGGCTCGTGCTGTTTTGACTGAGCCCTTTTATTAATGGAACCACAAGGAAATCTGTCTCCCAGCATCACATCTAAATACTTCCAAGAATTGGTGCTCTCAGAGATCTTTTAATGCAAAAAATGTACTCGCCATTTCTTGCATGTTCTGGCTGTTTATAGCTTTCTAAATTTATAGCTTTCTGTTAGCTGAGACGAGCTGTGGATTAAAGTCTTGTTCCAGTTTCTGTAACACATTTTGTAAACCACATCTTTACCCTGTTGTGTAACTATCATGTTAGTGGCTGCGCAATATGCTTCGGAGATAACTTGAGTGCGTAAAATCACCTTGTTTGCTCTCTTATGTTTAGTATCTGTGCCTTCGCAACATGATCTTCCACCTCATAAATATTGTTGGATATGAAAAACATTTCCATCCTTTCCATGTAAACTGTGCGTGAGTCACGAGCATATTTGTACAACCGCATGCTGCTTTTTAATCCTGACTGTATTTGTGTCCCTGTTTCAGTTCCATTTCCTCACCTACCTGATGTGCATTTCTTTCACTTTGAAACTGATTGCTGCTACTTTACTCTTTCATTTTGCTTTGTTACCTGCCTTTTATTTAACTTGTTGGTGGCTGTGCAAATTTTAACAACGCATAATAAACCTGGTGAGTTCAATGGCCAGCTCGTGCCATCCTCCTGACCACTGCCTTTTCTGGGTCCGTATAGAATCTCATTGATAATGAACACTCCAGGGGCTTAGTACCCCATCTCCAGCCACAGCTGGGCGGGGAAGGGTCAAAACTAGGCTGTGAAAGGGTCCAAAATGATTATATTTCATGCTTTAATTTAGTTTTCAATTATTTAATTTGATTTCTATTTAATGATTTTAATTTTGTGATTTTAAAACGTTGCCATGCTTAAATAAAATGTTTTAAACTTGAATCATTTTAATAGAATTATCAATTCATTTATCATGCTATCTTAAAGTGTTGTTGTTTGTCCTTCGTAGCCGAAGAAGACCATGACTTCAGTGTTTTAGTTTGTGGGTCCGGAGGTGACTGGCGAGACCGATCCGGGCCCGGAAGGTTCGCCTGCACATGAGACACAGCTGGGCGGGTACTGGGACTTCCTCCCAGCTGCATGGGTGGTGATCCTGCCTCACCCAGTTGGGCAGTACGGGTCCTGAAGTCATGACTTGCACTTGACTTGGATTAAAGTGAGGGAGAGTTGTGCAAATCGTCAGCCTCACTCTCTCGTCCTGGCCTATCTGGATCCAGTGGCAAAACATAGTCAAGATGGCTGGCGATAGGTCAGGATGCAGTAGATGGCCAACAGTGTTCTACGTGAACATTGTGCCTTAATTGCGCTCTTAAAGTATGGGCGTCATGTCTAGATGTTTGATCATCTTTTGGCCGTAGTTGAAGAAGATTGGGAGGCACTGACCTAGAGCTTTTGAAATAAAATTCAAATTATGACTTTTCGTGTTGATGCCAATTGGCATCAGCATAGGAGATTGCTCACATCACTAATTGTAACGCATTTGTACATGGAACCTGAACCAGACTGACACTACTAGACAGGGTCATGAACAAGATAATATCAGTACCTTATACATTTAAATGACTTATTGCAGTGTATATTACTATACAAATACAAATATTGTCTTGTTGCCACCTCCTTATGGGGTTATCTATTAATATTGTCATTTAAAATTATTTTTTCCATTCTTTTTCTTTGCTTTGAATATCAATTTTCATCCCTGCATCTTATGTGCAAAATCATTGGAAGTATCACAGTATGGTCATGTTATTTTACTACCTGATAATAGTAAGATTAAACGAGAACTTACCAGTTTGAAGTTTGATCCTTATTTGATGAGGAGTTACGATGAGGGATTTCGTGAAGACCCCGTCAGCACGCATGCGCGACATTCTTCAAAGCAGCGGTGTGAAATTACAGATAGAAGTATTGACTGAAGATAGTAAGGTTAAGAGAACTAACATACCAGTTGACCTTATAATAGAGGGTTGGGAGCAGAGGGCACGAAATCCCTCATCGTAATTCCTTATAAAATAAGGATCAAACTTCAAACTGGTAAGTTCTCGTTTAATCTTACTATTTTACTTTAGTCATGTGAGTGACTTTGTGAACATTTCACAGCTCTGTGATTTCATGCCCTGGAAACAAGTCCAT
Organism: Raja brachyura; assembly: GCA_963514005.1. Next base: position 149,051,790 of record OY740781.1, read on the forward strand.
GCTCACACACTGCCATAATGACCAATGGAGGAAGTATGTTAACGTATTTCAGACTTGAAACAGAGCTGAAAAACAATAATGTATTTATTAACAAACAATAAACCCCTAACTTCGGGGAGTTAGGAAACAAAACTTAAAATAGTTTCTGCAAACATTGTGGGTGTGGCCACAGGTTTATTATAAAACTGTTGAAAGGTAACCTCATTGGACCAACCGCTATTGCGAGGATGTGGTCCATGGGAACTTCGATGATCCTCACCACTGATGTGGATGCAGCCCTGGTAGAATGAGATTTAAAAATGTCAGTGTCTACCCCTGCTGCACCCAACACCACCCTGGCCATCTGGAAATAGTCTGAACAGTTACACTATGGTGAGGGCATTTAAAACTGATTAAAAGACCCACTTCCGTACCCCTGATACTTCTGGTGACATCTAAATAGTGCCAAAGGTGGGTGGCTATTCAAAGGCGTCTATCTACAGGATAGGCCAAGAACTCCAATTTTAGACCGGATGACCCTGGTCTGTGATGTTTTAGTAACTCATTGACAAAGAAGGTTACTTTGTTAAGAGTTGATACCATTTTATGCAATTTTAATTTGTGAAGGGTCTGGACCCGTTGTGCAGTGACGAGTGCCATCAGCATCACCACTTTGTAGGTGAGCTTACCCAATGAGAGTGTCGAGACTGGTGCCCAACCCCTGAGTAGGGACAAGACCAGTCCGATATCCCAGGTTAGCGTGTATCGTGGCCTGGGAGGGTTAGAATTAAAGATACCCCTCATTAGTTTGGACACCAGAGAATAGGATCCCACTCCAAGCCTGAGGTAGGATGACAAAGCACTCCTTGCGCTGTTGATGGCACTGTAACTGAGGCCTTCATTGTAGTGAAGGCCTGCCAGGAATTCCAGTACGTCCATGATGGTAGCAGATTTGTAAGTGGTACCAGTCCTGGAACAAAATACCTCCCATTTCTTAACATGGGTAAGGTATTGTCTCCTTGTGGACTCTCTGCATGACGCCGTGATGATGTCCATGGTCCTGTTCGACAGCCCGAACACCAGAAGTGGCCTTTTCAGAGCCTGCAAGCCAACAGGTTCATGTAACCTTGGCATGGATGATTTCCCCCTGTTATGGGATGAATCAGGAGGTTCGGGCATTTGGGAACCGGAAGACACGGTTCCTTTACCATGTCGAGGACCACCGGGAACCATGGCTGTGTAGGCCAGTCGGCTACTATCAGTATCCCTGATGCGGAGTCAATTGGATTTTCCGCAATACTCGACTGATGAGGCAGAAAGGGGGGATTGCATAGAAAAACAAATTCCCCCAATGTAGCGAGAAAGCGTCCATCGCTACCGCCCCAGGGTCTGGTTCCCATGCGACATATGTTGGTATCTGATGGTTAAGTCTAGACGCAAAAAGGTTGATATCTGGCATTCCATACTGAGCTATAATGTCAGTAAATACCTGGTGGTTCAACATCCATTTGGTGTTGTCATTGAATATACGTGACCTGGTGTCCGCCACTGTATTTAGCTTACCGCGAAGGTAAATAGCTGAATTCGAATCTTTCTTTCTATGCACCAGTGCCAAATTGTATTTGCCAATTCATCACAAGATATCGACTTGATACCACCCATATGATAGGCCTGTCAAAATGACCAGCATGAGATTTGAGTGCTGAGATTTTGGCTCTTTGTAAATTTGATAATGTAACGGTCCATAATGTGTAGCTGGAAATGTAGCCACAAGTTTCCCAATTACCCTGGCAGCGTGCCGAATGGCTGGTTTGCTGGTGCAAACAAGGCTATTGCATGCCTCTATTAAGTCTGTTGCCTTGTATTTTGGCAAAGTGACAGTCATGTGAATTGTGTCAATCGTGAACCCCAGATAGTCCATTACGACAGAGGGCATTAACTTGGATTTATCTGGATGGATGATAAAACCCAGCTTTTGAAATAGCAACTTGGTGGCTGTCACAGCTAATTTAGCCAATTCCAAGGTTTTTCCCCCAATTAAGATGTCATCAAGATAAGCCATGACAATATGGTTTTGTTTTCGTAAAGACGCCAATGCCGGTTCCAATATTTTGGTAAATAACCTGGGAGCTGTTGTTAATCCATTAGGCAGCACTCTATACTGCCATAGCTGCCCCATCCAGATAAACTTCAAATATCTGTGGTGATCTTTATGTATGGGTACTGAATAGTATGCATCTTTTAAATCGATGCAGGCCATGAAGTACCCTCTGAAAACTAGTTGTTTGGCAGTTACAAATGTTTCCATTTTGAAGTGGGTATATTGCACAAAAGTATTCAGCTGGGTTAAGTCAATGATAATGCGGCATCCACCATCTTTTTTGGTTTTGGTGAAGATGTTTGATACAAACTCAAGAGGTTTATGTTTAGTTTTCTCTATTACTCCCTTGGCATATAATCTATATCTAGTTCCGCATGCCCTCCCACTTTCTCTTTTTAGGAAAGCACAAATTTCCAGCCAGGTACATGTTGAACTGGTGGGAGGAGTTTGTTAATGAATTCAATTTTATATCCGTGAATACTGTGCAATATAAAGAGGTCAGAAGTTATGGAACTCCATGCATCCCCAAACAAGCATAACCTACCCCCCACTTGTGAAGTTATACATGCGGTGTTCCCAAGGCAACCAGACCCACCTACCTCCATGGTTACTGGTAGTGTTTGGTCGGGTTCTTCCGTCCTTGGCTCTTGGGAGGTGGAGGCGCTGTGGTGTGGGGTTGACGCATCTTCCACAAAGGTCGGTCTGGGGCATGGCCTAAAAAATACCTCTGCGTAAATGGTGTGACATTCGGAGTTTCACCCGTCATCCTGTCTGTGTGGAGCGGGACCTGTTGGTGGTTGCATAGGGTTGCATCCGCTGGTATGCTGTCGACCTGATGGTGGAAGGTGGCTTTATCATGCCCACTGCTTTATCTTCCTCAACCAGGTCCTTGACCTGTTTAGGCAGGTTGTCCCCAAACAGCAAATTCGGCGGTGGTGTACTGCTGGTTTTGCACAACCCCGAAATTTGGGGTTGAGTGTTGGATGGATTGTGCTCTTCCTGAAACAATTAATTTCAAATTGCACATTGAAACAACAGGGTTGTTGCTCCGTGATATCCATGCTATCGATAGACCTGGCGAATGCAGTGATTCCTGCGGTTAGCAGTTTCAGAATTTTCTGCATCTTTATTTCTTGTGCCCTGATGCTGGGCTTATGTTCCCCCAGATGGGGGTGTTGACAGTCGGCATGTTCAGAGATACGCAGTTCTCTGGGGCAAGGTAGCTGCCTGTAGCATCGGTCATTACCTGCTCCTGCAGCTGGTGCGTAGTTAAGTAGTTAATACCTGCTGCCAGCTGCGGCTGTAGTGGCTGTCCTTTCTGGGATGGTTTTTCAAACTTGGATACCATAATCAGAAGTTCGTCTTCTTGCACCCCCAGCGATTTTGGTTCTTCAGTCAACCCCTCTTTGAAGTCAGCCCAGCACTGACTCCTGACGCTCCCCTCCGAGGAGGGAGATACATTGGGCACCCCTGAATAGGGTGCTGCCGTGGGCCTGCGAGGAGGCCCACGGTGACCAGACTCCTGCTGGAGCAGGTCCCTCTGGAGCAATTGCTCCATCATCTGCTCCATGCGGGAAATACGATTGCTGTTGCTATCTGCGAATGGCAGGTCGTCATGCCCGGATGCAGCTGAGTCAACGGGGCTGCCCGACTTCCGAGTGGCCTGACCGCCAGTCCGTGGTGGTCTTCCGGACTGTAGCGGTGGAGAGCCGGGCCTGCCGATTTAATGGGGCTGCCTGGCTTCCGCGCTGCCTTACCGCCAGTCGGCGGTGGTCTTCCGGACCGTAGCGGTATGAAGTCGGGGACTGCCGAATGTTCAACGGCCAACTCTGGAGTATTTGCCCGCTGATATTTCTCCGAGGTCCCGTGGCCCTCCGTGGCGTGCCTGTAAGCCGCCCTTTTCTTACCTCGAGCTTTATCCATGCTCGATTCGTAGGTGCTCTGTAACAAAAATGAAAACAGAGTGCCTAAACCAACTGAAGGTTAGCTAAAGTTACCTGAGGGTCGTCTTTTTAAAGTTGCTGGTAGAGGAGCTGCGCTCCTCCCAGCCTGTCGGTTGCAATGCGAGCGACGATATCGCGCATGCGTGCTGGCGGGGTCTTCACGAAGTCACTCACGCGACTCCGAAGTAAAATACAGCATTGTTATTAATTCAATAAACCTCCAATTTGGGTGGGTACATCATCAAATGGTAATGCTGTGCAGCACAATATTCAATTGAGAATAGGACAAATCAAATTGTTTAATTTCAATCTCTTCAACCTACCTCTCAAAAGGCCAGCCTCAGCATCTCTGAGAGCTGAGTTGGATTACAACCCTAACTGGTGACATAGATGTTTCTTAGTGTGTGGATCTAGGTTAGATGTGTTTTAAAAAAAAACCCTAACATTATTTGGCATGCATCTTCAGCACAGATCTGACAGTATAGTTAAAGAAACCGTAAATATAGCTGAAGTGGGCAATGGAAAAGATAGATCAATAAAGGAGTTTTATCTGAAATTCTGACTAAAACATAATGTCCAGGCAGAGGGTTGGCACAGTAGAGCTATTGCCTTACGGTAGACCTATTGCCTCACAGCACCAGTGACCTGGGTTAGTTCCTGACTATGGGTGCTGTCTGTGTGGAGTTTGTACGTTGTAGAAACATAGAAACATAGAAAATAGATGCAGGTGGAGGCCATTTGTCCCTCCGAGCCAGCACCGCCATTCATTGTGATCATGGCTGATCATCCCCTATCAATAACCCGTGCCTGCCTTCTCCCCATATCCCGGATCCACTAGCCCCTAGAGCTCTACCCAACTCTCTCTTAAATCCATCCAGTGATTTGGCCTCCACTGCACTCTGTGGCAGGGAATTCCATAAATTCACAACTCTCTGGGTGAAAAAGTTTTTTCTCACCTCAGTCTTAAATGACCTCCCCTTTATTCTAAGACTGTGGCCCCTGGTTCTGGCCTTGTCCAACATAGGGAACATTTTTCCTGCATCTGGCTTGCCCAGTCCATTTATAATTTTATATGTTTCTATAAGATCCCCCCTCATCCTTCTAAACTCCAGTGAATACAAGCCTAGTCTTTTCAGTCTTTCCTCATATGACAGTCCCACCATCCCAGGGATCAATCTCGTGTACCTACACTGCACTGCCTCAATCACAAGGATATCCTTCCTCAATTTAGGAGACCAAAACTGTACACAATACTCCAGATGTGGTCTCACCAGAGCCCTATCCTACTGGAGAAAAACCTCTTTACTCCTACACTGAAATCCTCTTGTTATGAAGGCCAACATACCATTAGCTTTCTTCACTACCTGCTGTACCTGCACGCCAACTTTCAGTGACCGGTGTACAAGGACACCCAGGTCTCGCTGTACCTAACCTAACACCATTGAGATAATAATCTGTCCCCTTGTTTTTGCCACCAAAGTGGATAACCTCACATTTATCTATATTATACTGCATTTGCCATGCATCTGCCCACTCACTCAACCTTTATGTGGTTACCCTGCAACCTCCTAACATTCTCCTCACAGTCCAGCTTTGTGTCATCTGCAAATGTGCTACTGTTGCTCCTAATATCCTCTTCCAAATCATTAATATATATGGTAAACAATTGGAACCCCAACACCGAGCCTTGCGGCACTCCACTCGCCACTGCCTGCCATTCTGAAAAGGACCCGTTCACTGCTACTCTTTGCTTCCGGTCTGTCAACCAATTTTCTATCCATGTCAACACCTTACCACCAATACCATGTGCTCTAATTTTAGTCACCGGTCTCCCGTGCGGGACCTTATCAAAGGATTTCTGAAAGTCTAGAATCACTACATCCACTGGCACCCCTTCATCCATTTTACTTGTCACATCCTCAAAAAATTCCAGAAGATTAGTCAAGCATGATTTCCCTTTCATAAATCCATGTTGACTTGGACTAATCCTTTTACTACTATCCAAATGCCCCATTATTACCTCTTTAAGAATTGACTCCAGCATCTTTCCCACCACCGAAGTCAGGCTAACTGGTCTGTAATTCCCCGTTTCATCTCTTGCTCCTTTCTTGAAAAATGGGATAACATTAGCTATCCTCCAATCCACAGGAACTGATCCTGAATCTATTGAACATTGGAAAATGATCTCCAATGTGTCCACTATTTCTAGAGCCACCTCCGTGAGGACCCTGGGATGCAGACCATCAGGCCCAGGGGATTTATCATCCTTCAGTCCCATTAGCCTACCCAATAATATTTCTCGCCTAATGAAAATTTCTTTCAGTTCCTCTACCCCCTTAGATCCTCTGTCCTCCAATACATCTGGGAGATTATTTGTGTCTTCCTTAGTGAAGACAGATCCGAAGGACCTATTCAACTCTTCTGCCATTTCCTTGTTGCCCATAATAATTTCACCCATGTCTGCCTTCAAGGAACCCACATTTGACTGCTACTCTTTTTCCCTTAAGCTTTTACTGTCCTTCTTTATATTCCTGGCCTGCTTCCCCTCGTACTTTTCAGCCTGTATTGCCCGTTTTGTTTCCTTCTGTTGTCCTATGAAAGTTTCCCAATCCTCTGGCTTCCAGCTACTCTTTGCTGTGTTATACATCTGTTCTTTTAGTTTTATTCTATCCCTAACTTCTCTTGTCAGCCACGATTGCCCCCTACCCCCCTTAGAACCTTTCTTTCTTTTTGGAATGAAATTATCCTGTGTCTTCCCGATTATGCCCAGACATTCCTGCCATTGCTGTTCCACCATCATTCCTTCTAGGATCCCTTTCCAGTCTACTTTGACCAGCTCCCCTCTCATGCCTTCATAGTCCCCTTTGTTCAACTGCACCACTGCCACTTCCGATTTATCGTTCTCCTTCTCAAATTGCAGATTAAAACTAATCATGTTATGATCACTACCTCCAAGCGGTTCCTTTACCTCGAGTTCTGTTATCATATCTGGTTCATAGTCAGTCCCTATGTCTTCCCTCGCATGTCTCTGTGATTGCGTGGATTTTATCCAGGTGCTCCGGTTCCCTCCCTCATTCTAAAGACTTGCAGGTTTGTAGGTTAAATGGCTTCTGTAAATTGTCTCTTGTGTGTAGGATGCAAATGTGAGATAACAATGAACAAGTGTGCAGGTAATCAATAGTCGATGTGGATTCAGTGGGCCGAAGGGCCTTTTTCCATGCTATGACTAAATTAAACTAAACAGAGCTGGGAAAGTTTTCATCTGAATCTAAATCTCAAGTCACATAAACAAATTTCTCGCTGCTAACTTTTTCAATTTTTTTCAGGAAATCTATTTGTCAATTTTGACAGATTCTAGTGATAAAAGTCTTCAAAATATCAATGGATCCAAACATGAATCTAGAGTAATACTACTACTAGACTCAAAATGGGTTTGTGTGTCAGCTCAAAGTAAGTAAGTGCTAAATTGTTTGCAGATGAAAAAGCAAAGTAGAGATTTTTGTTGCATGCTGTGATGACATTGCTGTGCAGTTTCACATTATCTTGTCACCATCCTTACCAAACTGACGAAGACCAAATTCACATCTCAGTGGTATTTGTGGGACAGATAGAAACACTGAAGACCAGGGACCAGAATATTATTTTGTGTGTGGAACACAAGATCTAATAATGCAATAATTTAATTTCCAAAATGTATTGCAATTATACCAGGGTGGCCTAATCTGTGCAATGATATCAAGTGGTGTACAGTTCATATTTGACATCAATTACAATAAAACTCAATTTTTGTTCATTCAAATCTTAACAACATTTGGATTCGCTTCTGCTTTAATTAAAAGAAATCTGCCTATTAAAGCTGTTCGATAGACGCAAAATACTGGAATAACTCAGTGGGCCAGGCAGCATCTCTGGATAGATGGAATGGGTGATTACTCCAGCATTTTGTGTCTATATTTGGTATAAACCAGCAGCTGCAGTTCCTTGCTGCACATTAAAGCTGATCTGTTGAATCTGAGATATTGATCTTTTTCTGGGTAGGCCCTGATTGTAGAATTTGTGTTAATGTTCACTCCTATCTACCACTAGACCCTCATATCCAGCCAATGTCACTTCGACCCTTACACCCACAACTCCAACTAACCTCCACCTGTAACTAATCTTACACCTCCAACCAACTCCTGCTCCCACCATCAATTTTGTCAGATATGAGCATATCCATGACACCATTCAACTGCCAGGTTGCTTTTCATATCTTTAATATCTAATCAAAATTGTCGCAATCGATTCTAACCCTCTCAATTGGTATTGGCACATGTAATGAGAAACAGTGAAAATCCCCTGTTTTGCATGATGTCCAAATAATAAAACCTCCATACATGATTGTAATGACAAATCATTCATAAGCACAGGAAGTAGTGCAGAGAGAATGGAAACTGAGTGCAGAATTTAGCATTACAGCAACAGAGTAGCTGATTAAAAACCAAGTGTAAGGTCAGGTACAAGGCAGATTGGGGAATCAGGAATATATCGTTAACCTGAAAGAGAAGAAAGGGTTTAATCCGAAACGTCATCTATCCATGTTTTCCAGAGACACTGCCTGACTAGCTGAGATATTCCAGCAATTTGTGTCCTTTTGAGTCCATTCAAGAATCCAATAACAGTGGGGACGAAGTTGTCCTTGAATCTGGTGGTATGTATTTTAAAGCTATTTAGATGTTCTGCGTGGGAGAGGTGAGAAGAGGGAATGACCAGGGCGTGAGTGGTCTTTGATAATGTTAGCTGCTTTCCGGAGGCAGCAAAAAATGAAGATAGTGTCAATGTGAGGGAAACTGGTTTACATGATGGACAGGGCTGCATCCACAACTGTGATTTCTTGTGGTCTTGGGCAGTGCAATTGCCAAACCAAGCTATGATGCATCCTGTTAGGATGCTCACTATGGTATATCCAATTGGTAAGAATCATTTGAGACATGCAGTATTTCCTCAGTGTGATCCCCTCTCCCACACCTCTCCCTAGCACAGTTTCAACATCTTTAATCCCTAATTCCTGATTCTTAATCTCTTCTGTCATTATGGAGTAAAGATCTTTATGTTCAATTGAGAAAGCAAAATGTATCCTATTTAATGCAATACTACAAATCTTTTGTCCAAATAATATGGTTTTGTACAAAACTGGCATGGTACCCCTCCCCCCCCCACCCCCCCACCCCCCCCCCCCCCCATCATCAGTTTGTGTCTTTTTACAGTGCTGTAGAATTTCCAGCCCTTTTAAATTTATGTAGCAATTTTAACAGCTTCAAGATATTGTGAAATGCTTCATTGTCAATTCAATACTTTTTCTCTACCTGGGTCCCCTGCTGAAATATCAGTCTATATCATGCATTTGATGATCTGGGGTGGGACATGAACTCAGAATCTTCTGACTCGGAGTGAATCAGTTCTACTACCTTGTTATCCATAAAATAACTGGCAGTATGGTGTCTCCACACAAGCTGTCAACACATTTGAAGATTATTCTGCTTCCGAGAGATGACCAAAGGACTTTGTGAATGAAAATCACTCTCAGCATGTCAGATTTTAACTTTTAACAAGTCAGTCATGAGTAGGACACGTATTTATGTTCTGGATAGTTTCTCTGTGGATCCTCTTTTGCTTGAGTATTATTCTGTTTGCACATCTGAAATCCGATCTAAAATAAATTATACCCTTATTATGTGTCCTATTCTTTCTTAATAATGTGCTGATCTAAATGTTATTACTTACCTAGGGGGAAAAAAACCACAAAACCCATTCCACCTGATGTGATTGATTACTTAGAAGCTGGATATTTCCCCCTCTGTGTCAAGACTTTAACAAAACAAATTAATCACTTTACACTGATACCATGATTTATGGTACAGAAATTCAGGGGAATGACAGAATCAACCCTGTTGTTCTTTGAAAATACAAATGAGATATTTGGTGTCATAAATATCCAATGTCAACCTACAAGAAGGAAGGTATGCGGTTTGGAATAAATCTGCTTGTGAAAGAAGGTAATGAACACTGTGTAATCTAAATTGTTTTTCTCCTTTTTTAACCATGAAAGCATGGTTGCAGGGATATGAGCAAAGCAGAGACCTTTTAAAGAAGATGGGCTTCTGAGGAAGTAGAACTAATCCAAGGCCCTGCCTCAAGAGCAATCAATCTGATCAAAATTTGTTAAAATATTGGAGAGACAGAAATTGCAGATGCTGGAATTTTGAGCAAACAATCTTCTGAAGGACTTCAGATGGTCAGATCATATCTGTGGAGGGAAATAGACAGGCAACATTTCAGATCGAGGGCTTCTTCCGACTCAATCGCCCTCCACAAATTGATTGATTGAATGATACAGCATGAAAAAATGGGCACTTCGTGGAATGAAGTCCACACCAACCGTTAGTGCTGCCTAATCTGCTGAGTTCCTCCTGCAGTTTGTTTTTTGGTGCATTGTTCCTTTTGAGTACCGTAGTTTTATTTTTTTAAGAAGCATCTTTTTGCAAATAACTTGACTAACATTTTTTCTCACTTGCTTAATGCAGTGTCATAGTCATAGAGTGAAACAGTGTGGAAACAGTTCCTTTGGCCCAACTTGCCCACACCGGCCAACATGTCCCAGCTACACTAGTCCCACCTGCCAGCATTTGGTTCATATCCCTCCAAATCCCTATCCTATCCATGTACTTGTCTAACTGCTTCTTAAACGTTGGGATAGTCCCAGCCTCAATGACCTCCTCTGGTAGCTTGTTCCATACACCCACCACCTTTTGTATGAAAAAGTTACCCCTCAGATTTCTATTAAATAGTTTTCCCTTCACCTTAAACCTATGTCCTCTGGTCCTCACTTCACCTTGGGATGTGCTGCTGTCATGAGAGTGAATCATAATTTTTTTAACTTATCACTCTTCTTCTCGTGGATTTGTTGCACAAAATGGAAGCTATTAATTGGTCCAGCACAGTGAAAGAGATGCGTAGGGAGCAACTGCAGATGTTGGTTTACACCAAAGATGAACACCAAATGCCAAAGTAACTGAGATTTTCAGTGGCATGTACTGTGTGTCACTTAGGTGCAGTTCCTGTTGACTATACTGAGAGGTACAAATAAACAGGGCTGGAACTAAATCACCTTAGTCCCTTCTCAGCTAATGGATGGTTATGAGCCACGGAATATTTACAAACTGATAAGTTGTGTTTTTTTATTAGTGAAGGTAACACAAAAAATCTTTGGCAATTCTCTAGGAATTTTCCTTCTCCCCTGATATAATTAAGATGGGCGACTATTAGAATGTCAATGGCGCAAATGGCTTCCATTCAATTGCATGAATGCTAATACAAGATTGATGTAAGCCCCCTTTTTTCTTTATTTAACTATTAATATTATATTTCGCAAATAATTCTGTATAAATGTATTTGTTGATAACATAGTACATAGGTATGGACTCTTTGCATTTCTCTGAGTAAACTTTCCACTCCATTGACCTTAATCCAATACCTGATCAGCTGAGTTAAAATACTCTGATTATAAATAGTTTGCCAATCCATTGATGCAGTGGGTTCAGCCCAAAGTACGCTTGTTCTGATTTACCATGCCTTAGCATTGAACTTCGCAGATTAGGGAAATCATTATCAGAGTTATGCTGCAATATTTGTGAGTTAGCCTCCTTTGACTTATGTATAGCCAGCTGTGATAGGCTTGTGTACAAATTTACTTTTGATGCATACATAACATTAATTCTGACATTAATCAGGGATGCCTGACAATAGGAGCACAACATGTCACTCAGCCTATTGTTGAGACAGCAGAAGAGAATCATGGAACTCTTGGGAAAGAACCATGAATATATATTTTGTATACTCTTGAGATATGAGTTTATCCAAAACATTCTAAAGTACATTAGCCACTCTTTTGTAGAAATTAACAATTTAACTGGAAGTTTGTGATTGAAAATGATAAATTGTCTGAGCTCTGGGTGATATTTTCCCACTGACGTGACAAGTGTCAGCCAAAATAAGCATGCACGTGGTCACTTGAGTAGTCAGAGTAGTGTCAGATCAAAAGAATGAAAGCAACTAATCTGCTGTAAGTATGCACGGGGAGGGGTGTGTGGGAGGGAAGAAGGGTGTGTGATAGCGGGGAGGGGTATGTGTGGGCGGGGGTGTGTGGGGGCAGGGGGTTGTATGTGGAGGGGTTGGGTTTGGAGGGGAGGAGAGTGGGGTGTGTGGTAGGGGGCAGGGGTGTGTGTGGGATGGGGGAGCGGAGGAGGGGTGTGTGTAGGGGGGGTTGTGGGGGAGAGGGGGGTGTGTGGGCTGGAGGGTTTGGGGTGGGAGGGGGGGTGTGTGGGCGGGGGGGTGTGGGGGTGTGGGAGGGTGGGCGGGGCGGTTGTGGGGGTGGTGTGGGGGCAGAGAGCTCGGAGAAAAATGGGGAAGAGCCATGGGGTGAGGGAGGTATCACGAAGGAGGGAGGCAGGTGCCAGCGAATGGGACCAGAGGGGAAGGGGCTGGAGCTGGGGACCCGAGGATGCAAGCGAGGCCATGGGTGGGCGTGGACCCGAGGACCCGAGTGAGGCCACGGGCCGATCCGAGTGAGGCCGCATCTTCAGTGTGACTGGACCAGGCGGGATAGGTGAGCCAGACCAGGCCGGAGGGGGGGGGGGGGGGGTTCTCCAGAACATTCCAGTGCCCCCCCCCCCCCCGCGCAAAGAATCAGTATTATATGAAGTTAAAACAGTTGGGGAGGTGGAGAGGGCAGCAACCCCATCCTTGCGGGGACATTGTGACGTCACTCGTGTTTTGAAATGACGTTTTGGCTTTTTTTTATTTTAATGATGACTAAGTTTTGAAATATAGCATGAAATGTGAAGAGAACCTGTTTATTGTGTCGATTAGGTTAATGTGAGTATTAATCTGTAATATTTTCAGCTCTAGCGCGTAATGTTTTGACGAAGGTAGAAAAACACAAACAGAAACACACATGCGCACACACACAGAAGTATACATACACACAAGATAAGACTTTTATAGATATATACATATATCTATGTGAGATTACACATATTATGAGTAAAGAGGGTGAACTTTTGTTTCTCTTTCTTTGTTTTTTTTTCTCTCTTTCATTCGCAATTTATCTCTCCCTCTTATCTCAAAAGACTTTGAAGCTGGAACATCTGTACAATTGCAAGTGAACAGCGTTTCTTGCAATTTCTCATTCCTGTCAACAAGTGCGAAATGAGAAAATCATTTTACGTTGACATTCAAAGTAGAAAGGCACATTTTATTTTCTTTGTCGTCTTGGTTTTTGCTTCTCTGATGGATTTAATTGTTACTTTCCTGCGTTTCAGAATATGTGGAGTACAACAATCACATCTGTGCACTATTTCCCAGAAAGGTTATATTAATGATAGAGGTATTACATAGGCTAATCACCACCATACCACTAGGATTTAAGGGATAAAATTTATGGATGTTGTCTAAATTTTGGTCCAGAAATTCTGACTGGTAACGTAAACTTTTTACGTGCTATACAAACACGTTTTTTTAAAACAATTTTTGCTACCGCTCACAGTAACTTGACTGTGGATTGGGGATCTTACACACAAGTTTTGGGCAGGAGATTGATGGTAAGAGGGAAATAATTCATGGGGATAAATTATGGACTGCGGAGCCAATTGTGGAAAAGTTAGGTGGAGATTATCATCAACTCAAAGAAAATTAAAATCTCAGTCAAGTGAATTTCTAAATTCATATATTAATACTACCAACATCAAGGATGTCTGGAGAATTGAAAATCCATCCGGATGAGAATATTCATTTTACTTCGGAGTCACGTGAGTGACTACGTGAAGAAGACCCCGCCTGGCGCTGGAACGGCATTACGTCGTCGCTGTCGGCAGCGAAAGAGCTGCAGAGCGCAGCTCCACACAGCGGTACAGAACCGGCCCGCAGGTAAGAAAGTTTCACAAAATTTAGGGTGAGGTTTCAGAACTCCGTAGCCTGGTGGGAAAACCAGGAGGAGTTAGTAAAAAACAAAATGGAGAAGGCCAAAAAACAGCGGGTAAAACGTGCGTCCCGGGGTGCAGAAGAGTCGGGACAGCAGATTATTGCGGAGCCGGTTCCGATACCGGTGGCCGTTGAAACACCCGTTAGTGAGGCTTTGATTGCTCCACAAACAGAAACTGTAGAGGAAATCCCAGTGCCTAAAAAAAGTAAAAGAAAAGCTGAAGGGCCTGGGGTTTCTGAGGACTCTGATTCTGAAGGTCCAGAAAGGAAAGCCTTATGGCTCAGAATGGACCAAATGGAGAAAATGCTCCAGACTATTATCAACCAAGGGTCTAAGAACCCAGAATATTCCCAGGCAGCCCCTGAGGGGGTTCCATATCGTGAATATGGTGCCAATCGAATTGGGAATTTGAAACCCCAGTGCCTGGGTATGGACTGGAGGAAGTCTCCTTTGAACAAGTTTCAGGAGTACCAGGGCTGTATGAGACAGACCCTGAAAGTGGTGATTGTGGTCCGGAGTACACACCACAATACAAATATATGGATCCAGGTGTGCCTGATGTGGCACAAGATTTTGCTATACCTGGAGGAGGCGGTGAGGCCATGGAAGATAACCTGGCGGCCAATATTAATGATATGGTCTCTCACCCGCTTCAAGATGCTGTTATGGTTGAGACAGCAGAAATGTATAAAACACCTATCAATTGTGCCTCATTGAAGGTACCTACGGTGAATCCAGTTGTTTGGGCGCCAATGTCATCAATTATGCGGGCGCAGGAAATTCGATTTCAAAGAGTCCTCAAGCTGATTTCAGCTGCCATTACTGCACTTGGCAGACAAGTGGAAGGTTGTGGAATGACCAAAGTGCAGAAACATATGTTGGCCTTATTTTGCAACTCATTTTTTGAGATTAATTGCATGAGGAGGACTGGCTATTCGAGGAAGAGATTTGATTTTGGAGCTGGTACAAGCCGAGGCAGGAGTATGATAAGGAAAAATTTCCAGCCAACACAGCCGAATGTACACCCATTCATTGGGAAAAGGAAATCATTTTGTCCAGTTGGAGAGGTACATAAACATTATCCTATTAAAGAGGAATGCTGGGATGAGCCACAGATTGGTGGTAGACTCCAAATGTTTTATAAGGAATGGGACAATATTACAGTTGATCGTGTGGTATTAGACACTGTACTAGGATCTACCATTGATTTTGTGGAAGGTATGGTTCCATTGGGACAGAATGAGCCTAGTCATCCTTTGAGGTTCTCAGAGTTTGAGATAAATCAAATGGACAAAGAGATTAAGAATTTGAGTAAAAAAGGAGTTATCGAGAGAACAGGAGAGGATCCACAACAAATTATATCAAACATTTTCCCCAGACCAAAGAAAGATGGGGGTTGTAGGATCATTTTAGATCTCACATTTTTGAATACATTTATCCAGTATAAACGTTTTAAAATGGACACTTTCTACACTGCAATGCAGTTGGTATCAACAGGTTGTTATATGGCTACAATAGACTTGAAGGATGCATATTATTCGGTCCCAATTCATCATGATTTTCGCAGGTATTTAAAGTTTAAATGGATGGGACAGCTGTGGCAATACAAAGCTTTGCCTAATGGAATAAGTTCAGCACCTAGATTGTTCACTAAATTGTTAAAGCCAGCACTTGCACTGCTAAGGGCACAAAAACACATTGTTATGGCTTATCTAGATGACATTGTAATTGTCAATGCTAATCAGGAATCAGCTGGGAAATCAGTCTCAGCAACTATTAGCTTGTTTGAGAAGTTGGGGTTTATGATCAATCCAACAAAGTCTAAGTTACAGCCATCCCAAACCATTGAATATCTGGGGTTTGTGATTAACTCAGTCACCATGTTGGTAACTTTACCAATGGATAAGGAGTTAGATTTGACAAATGTGTGTCAAAACCTGATTAACAAACCTTATCCCTCCATCCGAGAGGTTGCCAAGGGTATTGGTAAATTGGTAGCAGCATTTCCAGCAGTAGAATTTGGTCGTTTACATTACCAAAATCTTCAAAGGGCAAAAACTAAAGCGCTAATTCAGCGAGCAGGCCATTTTGATAGGCCAATGCAATTGCCTAAGGAAGCTTTATCGGAATTACATTGGTGGATTGAGAATGTTCCACAAGCTGCTAAGAACATTTTAGTTCATCAGCCAGTCGTGTTTTTACAAACTGACGCAAGTTCTCTCGGATGGGGGGCTACGGACAAGGAGACCAGCTGTGGAGGCAGATGGGCTGTCCAAGAGGATTTATTGCTCCAAACATATGGTATTAATTATTTGGAGCTACTGGGAGCATTTTATGGATTAAAAGCTTATTGCTCTTCATTAAAGGATTTGCATGTCCAAGTACAAATAGATAATACCACAGCTGTGGCATATATCAATCACATGGGTGGTGTCAGATCAATTTCATGTGATCATCTGGTAAACCAGATATGGCAGTAGTGTATTGCAAAAAATATTTGGCTTTCAGCTATTTATCTCCCAGGGAGAGACAATGTTGTGGTAGACA
Source organism: Raja brachyura (assembly GCA_963514005.1). Next base: position 149,068,378 of record OY740781.1, read on the forward strand.
AAAGATCACGAATATTTAAAGACAATACAGAATGGATGTTAAATCCACAAATTTTCAAAAATATTGTCAGTCGGTATGGAGTACCGGACATTGATCTGTTTGCATCTAGATTGAATCACCAATTGCCGAAATACGTGTCTTGGGAACACGATCCAGGGGCAGTAGCGGTGGATGCTTTCTCGCTACACTGGGGGAATATGTTCTTTTATGCTTTTCCCCCATTCTGTCTCATTGGGCAATGTCTCAAGAAAATAGCACAAGACGCTGCCAAAGGCATTTTGGTGGTGCCAAATTGGCCCACACAGTCATGGTTCCCATTGATGCTTAAAATGATTATTGAACCATGTATGGTAATTCCCAGTTGCGACAATCTGTTGACACAACCAGTAACAAAAGAAATTCATCCATTGCATGATCATATGAATTTGTTAATCTGCAGGTTCTGACCAGACCATTGCAAGAGTTTGAACTGTCGGACAGGACCATGGATGTTATAGATGCAGCTTGGAGGACTAGCACTAAAAAACAATATATGTCGCATATAAGAAAATGGGAAGCCTTTTGTACACAGTCAAAGATATCTTATCATTCTGCAAACATTTCAAATGTATTGGAGTTCCTTGCTGGGTTACACTTTGATGAGCATTTGAGTTATAGTGCCATTAATTGTGCTCGGAGTGCATTGTCATCCTATTTAGGACAAATTTCGGATCGGGATTCAGTTGGGTCTCACCCATTAGTATCCCGATTCATGAAAGGTATTTTTAATAAAAATCCTCCCAAGCCCAGATATACAGAAATTTGGGATGTTAGCATTGTTCTCACTTTACTTAAACAATGGACTCCAATTAATTCAATGTCTTTGCAGAACTTAACATTCAAGGTGGTTATGTTAATGGCATTGGTATCAGCTCAAAGAGTACAGACTTTTCAATTGTTAAGGTTGGATTGCATGCATGTGACTTCAGATAACATTGTGTTTTATGTTTATGACTTGATCAAACAAAGCAGACCAGGGAGAACTGGAATGAAGGTAATGTTTAAAGCATATCCTATTGATGAAACATTGTGTGTAGTTAAGCATTTAACTCAATACATGGAGGTAACCAAAAATCTCAGAGGTTCTGAGAAAGCGTTATTGATAACACACAAAAAAACACATACAAAAGTTTCAGTTAAAACCATTTCTAGATGGTTAAAACAGGTTTTGGGTCTAGCAGGAATAGACACTGATGTGTTTAAATCTCACTCCACTAGGGCGGCAGCTACGTCCGCGGCGAAGGTACAGGACGTACCACTCGATCAAATTTTAGAGGCCGCAGGGTGGTCTAGAGAAGAAACTTTTTCAAAGTTCTACAATAAACCTGTTGTCACGGTGCCAGGATTTGGACACGCAGTACTGGGTTCTCTTTAAATGCTTGCTTTGTTTATATTATCGATTTATTTTATCGATTTATGTTACCATTGACATCATTTATCAATTATTTAGTAATTTTCCCCTGCAATAGAGGGGTTATTATTAAAAAAAGTTGTTCTTTTTATAATTAAAGGACTTATTACATAAATTATAACAATGTGTTAAAATATTTTTTACTCACTACTATTTTGACCAAACAGAGAGTCGTATGAAATGAGTTCATGGAAAACACAGGGCTTTAAAATCTTCACGTAGTCACTCACGTGACTCCGAAGTAAAATAGTGAGATTAAATGAGAACTTACCTGTTCGAAGTTTGATCTTTATTTTATGAGGAGTTACGATGAGGGATTACCTGCCCTCCACTCCCAACCCTCATAATATAAATGATCATCTGGTAGTTCTAGTCTATTTTGAGCCTTACTATTTTACTCCGGCTATTGGTTCTGTGTTTTTCATGCCGCTGCTTTGAAGTATGCCGTTCCAGCGCCAGGCGGGGTCTTCTTCACGTAATCCCTCATCGTAACTCCTCATAAAATAAAGATCAAACTTCGAACAGGTAAGTTCTCGTTTAATCTCACTATTTTATTCACCAGTGCATTAAACTTATTCAAGGATAGACTACTTCTTCGTAGATTCTAAACTTATTCCATTCACCTACAACTCGCAATATCATAATATCATAATTTCTGACCATGCTCCACTAACATTTATGATTAAACTAAACGGAATGGCCAAGAAACAGACACAATGGAGAAGGAACCCCCAAATCTTAAATTAAAAGGTATGTCATAAATATCTTGTAAAACAGATTAATATTTTTTTCAAGGCTAATGACCATCCTGGAACTTCTGCTTCCCTTCTTTGGGAAACATTTAAAGCATTTGTACGAGGAGCATTAATCTCCTCCAGGCCATTTCTTAATAAAGAGAATAGGGCTAAACAACAGAAATTGGAAATGGAAATAAGGCAATTAGACATAGAAAACACAGTAGGCAAAAACACAATAACATTGCAGCACTGAAATATAAGTTAAATAAAATATACTCAGACCAAGTTATAAACAATTAAATTTTGAATTTGGTGATAAACCACAAAAATTATTAGCACATCAGCTTCATAAACTGGACGGGGGAAAAAACAATTTATAAAACTAGATCAGACAAGGGAGAATATTAACACCACCCAAAGATATTAATGACGGATTTTCACAATACTATCAAAAACTTTACTCAACTAAAGTGACAGAACAATCAACAGGAATGGAAGCATTTTTACAGAAATGTAATCATGAGGGTTTAGATCTGAAAGAGCAAGAATTACTAGGTGCTGAAATGGGCTGGCAGGACTGTCATATGAGGAGAGGTTGAAAAGACTAGGCTTGTAGTCACTGGAGTTTAGAAGGATGAGGGGGCATCTTATAGAAACATATAAAATTATAAAGGGACTGGACAAGCTAGATGCAGGAAAAATGTTCCCAATGTTGGGCGAGTCCAGAACCAGGGGCCACAGTCTTAGAATAAAGGGGAGGTCAGTTAAGACTGAGGTGAGAAAAAACATTTTCACCCAGAGAGTTGTGAATTTATGGAATTCCCTGCCACAGAGGGCAGTGGAGGCCAAATCACTGGATGGATTTAAAAGAGAGTTAGATAGAGCTCTAGGGGCTAGCGGAGTCAAGGGGCATGGGGAGAAGGCAGGCACGGGTTATTGATAGGGGACGATCAGCCATGATCACAATGACTGGTGGTGCTGGCTCAACGGGCCGAATGGCCTCCTCCGGCACCTATTTTCTATGTTTCTATGTACATAACGATAAAAGATATCGGAGGGTCAATTAGATCTTTAACAAAAAAAAGAGAAAGTCCGCAGGCCCTGATGGCCTAAGCTCTGAATTTAATAAAAACATTTATGATCTGATTTCCCCACGTTTACAAACATTGTATACACATGTTTATACTCAACAGAAACTCCCCGAAACTCCCCTTTAAACGAATCTACAATAATACTTATACCAAAAACTGATAAGGATCTTGAAGACCCAGGTTCATATAGAGAAATAGCTCTCTTAAATACAGATCAGAAAATATTAACTAAAATCCTATCTCATAGATTGAGTTTAGTGATGAACAAATTAATACACCCCGACCAAACAGGTTTTATTCCAAAATGTTACTCATTTTACAATTTGAGACAACTATTTAATACTATATACTCAAATAGAATTGCTAATGCAGACCGAGCAATTATCTCGCTAGATGCTGAAAAAGCATTTGATCAGGTAGAATGGTCATATTTATTTTTGGTGATGGAAAGATTTCAATTGGGAGAGAAGTACTGTACATGGGTTAAATTTTTGTATTCTAATCCAACAGCTAGAATATTAACAAACCAAATGTTATCAACTAAATTTAATCTTTCTAGAGGTTGTAGACAAGGATGCCCACTATCCCCATTATTATTCGCTCTTGCAATTGAACCATTAGCATAAAGTGTTAGAACTCATCCAGAAATACACGGGTATAATACTAAAGACACAATGAATAAAATCTCCTTATATGTAGATGATGTATTAATATATATTACAAAGCCAGAAACTAGTATTTCAAACTACTAAATCTAATAACACAATTTGGTCAGTTTTCAGGATATAGAATTAATTGGAATAAAAGCGAAATCATGCCAACAACGGAACTCAATTTACATACACTACAGCAATCCCCTTTTAAAATAGTTAAGGAAAAATTTAAATATTTAGGAATTTATGTAACTAAGACATATACTTCTTTATTCAAATCAAATTTCCCACCTTTACTGAATAAACTAAATGGGAATATTCAGTATTGGAAAACACTTCCCATTTCAATGTTTGGTAGAATTAATGCTATAAAAATGATCTTTTTGCAGCAATTACTGTACCTATTTCAGTCAATTCCGATATATATCTCAATTTTTTTTTAAGTCGACTCCATTGTTACAAGTTTCATTTGGGATTATAAGAATCATAGAATAAGCAAAAAACATGTATGTAAATCAAAGACTAATGGAGGTTTAGCTTTACCAATTTTTTTGTTTTATTTTTGGGCAGTCCATATTAAAAATATAAATTTCTGGCTGGAAGAAATGGATCAGCAACCAAACTGGTTAAGGATGGAAAAGAAGATAGTTTGCCTTTTGAAATTGGTTCGATTATGTTTGCGCCCACAAAATTGCACAAAAAAAAATAGGGAAAACCCTATAAAACATAGTTGTATACGAATCTGGAAACAATTAAAAAAGGCTTTAAAATTGGATAATATATCACTGTTTTCCCATTGTAAACAATCCTTTATTTAAACCTTCCATATTGGATAAAGGTTTCACACAATGGAAAAATCACGGAGTTAAAAAGATGCAACATCTTTATAAGAAAGGAATTTTTCTTTCATTTCAGGAGTTACAACAGATTTATGGACTACACTCATATAACCGTTTTAGATATTTACAATTTAGAGATAATATTAAATCTAATACACAAGATTATAGGAATAGGGAACCAGAAATCCTTGATAAATGTTTGAATAAACATCCTAATACAGAAAAATTAACAACTTATATTTATAATATCCTCTTAGATAGCGAGGTCCCATTGATGGAATCATATAGACATACATGGGAAAATAAATTAGGCCAACCTATAACGAAAGATATTTGGGACAAAAGTCTACAATGTATACATCAATGTTTGCTAAATGCCAGACATGCTTTAATACATTAAAAGTTTTACACTACTCTAAAGTAAAACTAAATAGAATTTTCCCACATATCTCGCCATGTGCAATAAATGTCAGCATCTAGAGGCTAACTTAACACATCCTTTTGTAAATTGTACAAAAATCAAAAAATTCTGGATTGATATGTTTAGAATAGTCTCTGAAGTTGTCAATACTAAATTGGACCCCGACTCAAAACTGATATTACTTAGAATATCAGAACAAAGTCTAACACTCACAACAAGCCATAGAAACTTTCTAGACTACAGTATAATAACTGGGAAGAAATTAATATTAAAATGTTGGAAAGGCCCTATAACCCCCACAATTAAAATGTGGATTATGGAAATGTCGGAGACTCTACACCTGGAAAGAATCAGATTTGTCTTAATGGACAAACAAGAACTCTTTGGTAGAATATGGTCTTCATTCATCGATTATCTGAAGGGGTAGATTGGTTCGGCACGGGAACCTAACTGAAACTTGAACTCGGGAGTAGATGAAAAGTTATACTTTATAATCTTCTAACCTATCTCCAATGATGTATTATTAGTAAATCATTCCATTCTTTTTTTTTATCTTGACATTTGTGGGGGTTTTTTCGTTTCTTTCTTTCTCACTTTCTATCGTTAAAAAAAAATAGAAGCAGAATGAAGTCCCAATTGATAATATTAATAATATAGGATTGATACATATGAAATGTTTTTTGCCAGAATATGTATTTGCTTCTAATTTAAAAAAATAAAAAATAAAATAAAAAGTTAGGTGGAGATTAGGAAGTAAAGAGAAAGGTCCTGACGTGTGGGCAGATTGTCCCATTGAAGAAACAATATGGGTATTGGATTGTGTAGAAAAGAACAGCAATTTCCCTGGATTCCCATGTGATTTACACCAAAGATAGACAGAAAGAGCATGAGTAACTCAGCGGGCAGGCAGCATCGCTGGGGAAAACAGATGGGTGACATTTCGAGTCGACATCCTTCTTCAGACTCATGGATTACAGGGTTGTAAAGGTGATCAAGGGCACTGTTCAGAGACAAATAGGGAAGCTATGGAGACAACTAAGTAAAAAATCAAAGAGATGCCCTTGAGGGGGTTGGGGATATTTTGGTGGGCCATGAGGACATCAGTATTGAATGTGGATTAAAGGCACCATTGATAATGAAAGTAGAAACTAGCTGAGGAAGGTAACAGTGTGTATTCCATTCGTAGCCCAAGTAAGGTTAGATCTTTGGTACATGACACTGAATCTGGTTTCAACCATCCAGTTGAGAGTTTGATTGATTGATTGATTAAAAGACACAGCATGCCAAAAAGGCCTTTTGGCACATCTTGTCCACGCTGACCATTAACCACCCAAACACACTAGTTCTATGTTTTCCCACTTTCACATCCATTCCCTGCACCCTGGGGCCTATCTATAGAAGCCAATTAACCTACAACCCGCACGTCTTTAGAATGTGGGAGGAAACCGGAACACCAGAGCGCATTAGTCGCAGGGAGAATGTGTGAACTCCACACAGTCAACAACCGAGGTCAGGGTTAAATCTTGATGTCTGGTACCATGCGGCAGCAACTCTACTGGCTATACCATTGTGTTACCATTTCAATATTTAAGATTGCATTATCCATAAATTACATATCTCATAGAATTTCACACCTTTTATGCCAAATCATAATTTCACAATTTGACATCTCTGTGCATGCTCAGTAGCATCCTTGCATAAGCATGCCTTCCCAGATCAAAAATTCACACCGCACCACAGCTGAAAAATCTATATTTAAAATACACTATTGTATAATATATAAATGTTCGGCTGAACAATAGAATGATTGGACTATTGAAATGCTGACAGGGGAAAATGTGCTCTTACAGATTAAGTAGGCAAATGCAATTTCAAGGAAGTGTAGAAGTGATTTTATTTCTGCTTATATATGGAATGATATTGTGAACAGAGTAAAACAAAAAGTCAAGTTAGTTCTAGCAATGTTGAAAAACTACCCTTTTGGAATGTTTTGCTACTTTGTCAAGTAAAAAAAAGGCCATAAGAAATCAGTCTCTTGTACTTCTGGCTTACCTAATGCAGAAGGAACCAAGAAAATTATAAAGCAAACAGAAGTAAGAGAAGATGTATTGGTGACCAGGGAAGCAAAAGACAAACGCGCACCGCTGCTCACATGAAAGCTGTATAATGTCAAGGGAAATGCACCGAGATATTTAGTGAGATATATAGGCAAGGGAGACAGACTACCACTCCCAGAACCTAATTAAGGGTCTGGCAGAAAGAGCAAAAGAAGTACAGAGAGATCACTAATTCCATGGGGTGGAAGATTGCAAACTTCACGTGGTCCGCCCTGTTTCGACTAATGCAACCAACTCGACATGCACAACCAGAAGATCAAATAGAGCAAGTTGTCCTACAACTTTAGGCTGTGCACGCCACATGAAAGAAGACTAATTCCCTTGCCCAGCTTATTAAGAACAGATTTTATAACAGTTACATCATTGTTAAAGACTCAGACATATTGCTAGAGAGAGTGCTACTCGATTCAGTTACATTTGTGCAACAGTCTAGCTTCTTGGCACATTGGGATCAGTGGCTGCTACATCATCTAGTCTAGTGCACCCCATAATTCATGAACATAAATTCCTAATGATGGAGTGTAAGTTATGCTAGGTTTTGGGCATCCTGTAACTTGAATACTAACCAGAAAATTAATTTGTGCTGCAGACTTCATTTTAGCCACTAGTAATTGCGGGATTTGTCTCAGGGCAATTTGTTTGGCTACATAATCAGCTGATCTGTTTCCCTTTGATACATCATCATCATCATCCAATGATGTATGAGCCTCACATTAAATAACTGCAATTTGCTGTGGCAATTGGATAGCATCCAATAAATTTAAGACCAGTTTATCATGCTTAATAGTCTTTCCTGTTGATGTGATGAATCTTCTATTTTTCCATAACTGCCATAAAGTAATGTACAACCCCAAACGCATAGCGAGAATTGGTGTAGATGTTAACACTTTTATCTTTTGCCACTATGCAGGCTCGAGTCAGGGCATACAGCTCAGTTCCGGTTGGTAAAGCATCTGGCTCCAGCACTTGCTGTGGCGTGACCACCGCATATCCTGCTAATAATCTGTCATCGCTAGGTCGGTGTGAAGAGCCATCGGTAAATAGGACCAGGTCAGGATTATCAATCGGATGACTCTGTAAATTCAGCTTAGGAGTGGCAGTGGCTTCTACAAGTAATAGACAATCATGGTCACATCCTTCTTCTGGCAGAGGTACAAAGGTAGCTGGGTTTATAGCGGGTGATCGCTGATAAGTATAGTTCGGATGTGATAAGGGTAACTTCATATCCTGTTCTTCTAGCGGCTGTGAAACGCTGTGTAGCTGCTGAGTTCAATGATAACATCATGGCATGAAGAACAGTCACTACACATGGATGATCAAGAACGACGGGGATTGAATCTTCTATCATCCGAGCCACTACTGTTCGCAAGCAGGCTGGCATGCCATTTACTACTGCTGGAAAAGCCACTGAATAAAAGGCGACTGGTCTTTTTCCCCCCTACATGCTCTTGAACCGGGACGCCAGTTGCGAACCCCTTTTAGCATTTACATAAAGTTGAAAGGGCTGTTTATAGTTTGGCAATCCCAGTGTTGGTGCAGTAACCATAGCATTTTTTTAGATTTCTAAATGCCTGGTCTCTTTCTGCAGTCCATTTCACTCTGGTGGGCTCAGACTGCAAGGTGGCTGAACACAATGCTGCATCTAGTTCCCTGTAGTCATTAATCCATTGTCTGCAATAATCCACCATGCCTAAGAAGGAGAGAATGGCCTTCTTTGTCTTCAGGTCCAGGACGTTCTCTACTGCCTTTATTCTGTCTTTTTCAAGATTCTTTCTGCCTTCCTGAAACCGGAATCCCAGATACTGTGCTCTAGGCTGGCAGAACTGTAATTGTTTTCAGGGGTACTTTATGCCCTCTTTCTGCCAAATATTGCAGCAATTTTAATTCAGTCTTCTTTACAATCAGGACCTGCCACAATGGCTACCAAAAGGTCATTCACATACTGGATCAAAGTAGACCTCTCTGATAGTTGACATTCCTCTAAGGTAGACAAAAATGCTGGAGAAACTCAGCGGGTGAGGCAGCATCTATGGAGTGAAGGAATAGGTGACGTTTCGGGTCGAGACCCTTCTTCAGACTGATGTGTGGGGGGGGGCGGGAAGAAGAAAGGAAGAGGCGGAGACAGTGGGTTGTGGGAGAGCTGGGCAGGGGAGGGGAAGGAGGGAAAAAGCAAGGACTACCTGAAATTGGAGAAGCAAATGTTCATACTGCTGGGGTGTAAACTACCCATGCGAAATATGAGATGCTGTTCCTCCAATCTGTGGTGGTACTCACTCTGGCCATGGAGGAGGCCCGGACAGAAAGGGCAGATATGGAATGTGAGGGGGAGTTGAAGTGCTGAGCCACCGGGAGATCAGGTTGGTTAATGCGAACTGAGCGGAGGTGTTGGGCGAAGCGATCTCCAAGCCTTCACTTGGTCTCACCGATGTAGAGCAGTTGATACCTAGAACAGCGGATGCAATAGATGAGGTTGGAGGAGGTGCAGGTGAGTGGGGCTATTCTCGAAATTATAAAAGTATCTGTAAGGGTCATTTACCTGAATATGAGTGGGTTCTGATAAAGGTTCTATTATTGGGACACCGGCAACCGCAATAGTATTAATATTTGACTGATAGACGGGGATGTCCACGGAGGGGGCACAGATGACATAGTGGCTCCGGTATCGACCAGAAGGTCTAAATGGCAGTTATCGATATTGACTGCAGCCATGGGTGCTTCTTGCATTGATTTAGACAATCTGATCACAGCTGCCTGTACCACCTTACCTCCGTGGCAATGCTGATGGATTAGGATTACCGAATGAGAAGGGGTTATTAAATGAGAAGCGGGTGGGGGCAGGATCCTCTCCCTGTTGCTGTGGGGAACATCTGCAATCTCGAGCCCAATGCCCTTTTTTCCCACATCTCCAGCATGTACCTGGTGTTATGTCTTTTCTTCGTCCCCACTCATTTCCTTATTGTTTCTATCAATTTTAAAGTTATACACCATACTCCAACTATTGCTAATAACACCACCACTGCAAATGTTAATTGTGCTCCCATCTCGCCAAACCATTTCTTTTTTAGAGAAAAGTAGGACAGCTTATAACTTCCCCACCCGGCCAATCTCCATTTGGTCAATCAGCTAGATTACTACAGAAAATGTACCATATATTGGTCATCTCCATTCTTTGTTATTACCACACCTGCTGGCGATCCCGGAGGAACAATCCATCTCTTATGGTATTTTTTATCACCTTGGCAATATTCTCTCTTATCTGTATCTTTCCCTCATGAACCACCTGTTTCTTTTTATCGTCCTCCCTCTATCAGTAGGATCAAATTTCTCCGGTCAACTACTATTGTCTCCCATATTCTTTTCCCAAGTCTGTAAAACAAAATCTAGGTTTCCACGGACAATTTCTTATTATATTCTATTCACAGCTTGCGAGCACCGGTTTTACTCCGTCCGCAAACCTTGAAGTCACTTTTCAATTTCTATAGCACGCTTTACGGCACTTGTTTCAATTTATCTTCTACGTCCAACATGAGTACATTTATCTTCTCTGTTATTTCACCTCACCCCACAGGTCTATTGGCTCAGCATTAGTCACCAGCCAGATCAGCTAGGTTACCTGGGGGTCTCCATTCTCTCTGGGAAGCCCTCATGTCCCCCTTTCGGTTAGGACTATTTTATTATTCCCTTTTATTTCCCACGTATTCATTAAATTCCCATTACAATTGTGATCCTGCTGACTACGCCAAATTCTGTGGAAGAAATTAATTTAGATGGAAATTAAAGGAAAATGAAAAGCGGAGTCTTTGCAGGTTTGCTTCAAGAGACTTTATTGCATGATATCATGGAGAGATGGCAGCAGATAACTGCTCACCAGTTCTCTGACTTCACCACAGAACTAGCTGACAGTTATACTGTGCAGTAAACAACTTTTGTTTTTTGTTAAATACAATTAGACAAAAATATACCATCTACATACATAGGTATCAATTATTTAATTAGTCATAACATACTTTTTATTCAACAACAGATGGTTAATACAAGTCAAACATAATACAAGGGCATCTTGACATTATTTTATCTCACCTTTTAGGCGGACCGCGCCACCATCCCTTATCCGAGCCAATCATAGGCCCCCATTTACTGCAATGTATCTACGCTACTAGCGGTAATGGGCGCGGGTGGTCTACTTCAACACACTGCTGAGAGAAACAAGGTTCCTTATCTCTGTCTACTATTTCATGTTTATATTTACCATCCACCCTTCAACACATTCCTAGACAATATGTAATACGTCTAATCTTACTTTGCCAATTCCCACAGACCTCTTCTATACCTGGTCAACGAGAGATGCCAATTGTCACATCCAAACACCCTTTCATTACCTTGTTCAATTCCAATCAAAATTAAGTAAGTAAGTAAGTAATATTTTCTTCCACGCATAGTAATTTTCAGTTGATATTGAGGGTTAATTAAATTTTAATAACAATGGTACGATAAGTTCCTATTATTGCGACTGCAGCAGCAAGCATCTTTATTCATTTCTGCAAGTCCCCAGTAGTTCAACTGGAAGAGGAAGGGAAGGCAGTCTCATGGTAAAATGAACAACATAAAATCATAATTCAACATGTCAGATTGCTTAATCAAACCCTTGAGCCATATTGCGACTATTTTAAGTGCATGCAGAAAATACTCTATCATGCTTAGTGGCATATATCATAAATATTCGTATTTTGATTTCCAGGTGGCCAAAATATTTGTTTTCCCCTCTTTGCCTCACTCCCTTCTTAAACAGTGGAGTAACATTTGCGATTTTCCAGTCCTCTGGGACCACTCAAATCACATCTCGAGTGATTCTTGAAAGATCACTACTTTTGCCACCACTATCCCTTAAGCTACACGAACCACCTCTTACAGAACCCTAGGGTGTAGTCCATCTGGTCCAGGTGACTTATCCACCATCAGACCTTTCAGCTTCCCAAGCACCTTCTCCTTAGTAATAGCCACTCCACTAACCTCCACCCCCTGACTTGAATTTCTGGCACATTGCTGGTGTCTTCCATTGTGACAAATGATGCAAAAATCATATTCAATTCATCAACCATTTCTTTATTCATCATTCCTACTTTGCCAGTGTACGTTTCCAGCAGTCTACATCTGCTCTTGCCTCTCTTTTACTCTATCTGAAGAAACGTTCGATATCCCCTTTTATATTGTTGGCTATCTTACCTTCATATTTCATATTTTCTCCCCTTGTTACCTTTTGAGTTGCCTTTTTGGTTTTTAAAAGTTTCCCAAACCTCCAGCTTCCTGCTAATCTTCACAATATTTTATGCCTTCTCTTTTACTTTTATGCTACACTAGACTAGATGGGACCCATTGAATCCCAGGTTTGCACAGGAGGGTTGGTCCCCCAACGCAATTTTCCACCTCTACACCAATTCCACTATTTGTGGAGCGCTAGTATGAGTGTTGTGGGCCGAAGAGACTGGTTTTCAGAGGGCTAGTGTCGACATTGTGGGCCGAATGGATTATTGGGCTGGCAGCTCAGTTACTCAGGCCTGCCGGGCTGGCAGCTCAGTCACTCAGGCCTAGTGGGCTGTCAGCTCAGTCACTCAGGCCTGGTGGGCTAGCAGCTCAGTCACTCAGGTCAGGCGGGCTGAGAGCTCAGAAACTGCCAGAAATTCTGCCCAAAACAGGTGAGAGACTCTGTGAGAAGGGGGAGAGGGTGGAGAATCAATTTTAGACATTTTTGATATTTTTCTACAGATCACAGCAATGAAGGAGAAAAGTCTAATCTGGAGTGGATCTCACAGGGAGCCAATGAAGGGATGGAGAAAAATACTGTGGTGAGGTTTAATGCTTACAGGGGGAATACTTACTGATGGGCTGAAGGGACCCCTGCTGGGCTAGTACAGGCCTGATGAGCTGAAGGGACTCTTTTTTTTTAAATTGAGTGAAATCTCAGTGAAAGGCACTTTTTCCAGACTTTTCCCGGCATGGCACGGGTCTTTTGGGCCAAAATGTTCCTCCTGGGCATGTTGGGCAAAATGAATGGTTTCAGGGCTAATTGGGGCCTTGTGGACTGAAATGAGTGGTTTCAGGTCGGCCAATGATGGGCTGGCAGTTGACTCGCTCACGGCTGGCGGGCTGGCGGTTCACTCACAGCTGGTGGGCTGGCAATTGACTCATGGCTGGTGGGCTCACACACACACACGCACCCCCTCCATCACACACACACACACACACACACACACACACACACACACACACACACACACACACACACACACACACACACACACACACACACACACACACACACACACACACACGCCCGCCACCTCACACACATGCCATCACACATACACACAGAGCCACACACACACAGACACCCTCCATCTCACACACACACACACACACACACACACTCACAGCCACACCCAGACACCCTCCATCTCACACACACTCACACACACTCACAGCCACCCACCACCTCTCACACACACTCACTCACACACACACACATATATACGACAGTAAAGCTCTCTTGAATCTTCTCACGCGGCTGAGCGTTGCCTCTCTACTGTGCGGGATTTCCAGTTAGCGGGACTCCAGAAGTGAGCAGGACTTCTGGAGTGAGCAGGACTTCTGGAGTGAGCGGGAATTCCAGAGTGAGCGGTACCTTTGGATCAAGCAGAGTGCAGGGCCAACAATCTAATCCATTGCATTTCAAGTCAAGCACAGTGAGTGCAGGGCCGTCAATCCAATCCATTACATTTCAATTCAAGTCAAGTCATGTCAAGCACAGTTAGTGCAGGGCGAACAATCCAATCCATTCCATTTCAAGTCAAGTCATGCACAGTGAGTGCAGGACCAACAATCCAATCCATTCCATTTCAATTCAATTCAAGTTCGGCAACTTGAGCGCCCAGGAACGGAAAAAGCTACAAAAGTAGAAAACACTGCCCAGTCCGTCATCGGCTCTGACTTCCCTACCTTCGAGGGGATCTATCGAAGTGATTTATTTGCACTGTATCTGTTTTATTTATACATGTGTGTATATATTTACACAATGGTATATGGACACACTGATCTGTTCTGTATTCATGCCTTTTATATTCTGTTGTGCTGAAGCAAAGCAAGAATTGCATTGTCCAATCTGGGACACATGACAATAAACTCTCTTGAATCTCTTGAATCTTGAATCTTGAATCTTGATGTCAAGTCAAGCACAGTGAGTGCAGGGCCAACAATCCAATCTATTCCAATTCAATTCAAGTCAAGTGCAGGGCCAACAATCCAATCCATTTCAAGTCAAGTCAAGTCAATGCAGGGCCAACCACTCACACTTACATAGCCTCCACCTCACGCACACACACTCTCTTTCACACACACACACACACACATACACTCTCTTTCACACACGCACACACTCTTTCACACACGCACACACTCTTTCACACTCACACTCACACTCTCACACACACTCTCACACACACTCTCACACACACACTTTATTTCACACACACACACACTTTATTTCACACACACACACACACACACACACACACTTTATTTCACACACACACACACACACACACACACACACACACACACACACACACACACACACACACACACACACACACACAGAGTCACACACAAACATACACTCACACACACACTCATACACACACACTGACTCACACACCATATATATGACAGTGAAACTTTCTTGAATCTACTCACATGGCTGAGTGCGGCCTCTCCATTGTTGGACTTCTGCAGTCAGTGGCACTTCCCGCAATCAGCGTGACCTCTGCACTTAGAAACATAGAAAATAGGTGCAGGAGTAGGCCATTCGGCCCTTCGAGCCTGCACCGCCATTCAATGTGATCATGGCTGATCATCCAACTCAGTATCCCGTACCTGCCTTCTCTCCATACCCCCTGATCCCTTTAGCCACAAGTGCCACATCTAACGCCCTCTTAAATATAGCCAATGAACTGGCCTCAACTACCTTCTGTGGCAGAGAATTCCAGAGACTCACCACTCTCTGTGTAAAGAATGTTTTCCTCATTTCGGTCCTAAAGGAATTCCCCCTTATCCTTAGACTGTGACCCCTTGTTCTGGACTCCCCCAACATCGGGAACAATCTTCCAGCATCTAGCTTGTCCAACCCTTTAAGAATTTTGTAGGTTTCTATAAGATCCCCCCTCAATCTTCTAAATTCCATCGAGTACAAACCGAGTCTATCCAATCTTTCCTCATATGAAAGTCCTGACATCCCAGGAATCAGTCTGGTGAATCTTCTCTGTACCCCCTCTATGGCAAGGATGTCTTTCCTCAGATTTGGAGACCAAAACTGTACGCAGTACTCCAGGTGTGGCCTCACCAAAACCCTGTACAACTGCAGTAGAACCTCCCTGCTCCTATACTCAAATCCTTTCGCTATGAATGCTAACATACCATTTGCTTTCTTCACTGCCTGCTGCACCTGCATGCCTACTTTCAATGACTGGTGTACCATGACACCCAGGTCTCGTTGCATCTCCCCCTTACCTAATCTGCCACCATTCAGATAATAGTCTACCCTCATGTTTTTGCCACCAAAGTGGATAACCTCACATTTATCCACATTGTACTGCATCTGCCATGCATCTGCCCATTCACTCAGCCTATCCAAATCACCCTGCAGCCTCCAAGCATCCTCCTCACACCTAACTATACCCCCCAGCTTGGTATCATCTGCAAATTTGGAGATGTTGCATTGAATTCCCTCGTCCAAATCATTAATATATATTGTAAATAGCTGGGGTCCCAGCACTGAGCCTTGCGGCACCCCACTAGTCACTGCCTGCCATTCTGAAAAGGACCCGTTTACTCCTACCCTTTGCCTCCTGTCTGCTAGCCAGTTCTCTATCCACATCAATACTGAACCCCCAATACCGTGTGCTTTAAGTTTGTATGCTAATCTCTTATGCGGGACCTTGTCGAAAGCCTTCTGAAAGTCTAGATATAACACATCCACTGGTTCTCCCTTATCCACTCTACTAGTTACATCCTCGAAAAATTCTATCAGATTTGTCAGACATGATTTACCTTTCGTAAATCCATGCTGACTTTGTCCAATGATTTCACCACTTTCCAAATGCGCTGCTATCCCATCTTTAATAACTGACTCTAGCAGTTTCCCCACTACCGATGTTAGACTAACTGGTCTGTAATTCCCCGCTTTCTCTCTCCCTCCTTTTTTAAAAAGTGGGGTTACATTAGCTACCCTCCAATCCTCAGGAACTACTCCAGAATCTAAGGTATTTTGAAACGTATGTAGTGGAACGTATGCAATCAGCTTGACATCTGCACTCAGTGGAAGTTATGCAATCAGCGTGACCTCTGCACTCAACTGAACGTATGCAATCAGCATGACCTCTGCACTTAGTGGAACTTACTCAATCAGCGTGACCTCTGCACTCAACGGAACTTACACAATCAGCGTGACCTTTCCACTCAGCGGAACTTACGGAATGAGCGGGACCATTGGACCTTGGAGTGGGGGCTAACAAAGCATTTCTTCCTCGTAAACACAGTGGGGGCTAACAAAGCATTTATTGCAAGCACATTAAGGGTTAGCAAAGTATTTCTTCCCCGCAAGCACAGCGGGGTCTAACAAAGCATTTATTGCAAGTACATTAAGGGCAAACCAATCATCATTTATTGCAACCACATTACGGGGTAACAAAGCATTTATTGCAAGCACATTAATGGCTAACCAATTATCATTCATTGCAACCACATTGTGAGGTAACAAATCATTTATTGCAAGCACATTGTAGACTCACAGTTCAGTGGACTCACAGTTTAGTAGACCCACAGCGTAGACTCTTCCTCATGATCTTCCAGAGTGACTGACTAACGTCAGGCATCCGGGGCTTTATACTCCTGCCCCACCCCCAGAAGGGGCATTATCTTCATTATGGTGATTGACAGGCGAGAGGACAAATCAGCTGATCTTTTTTGAACATTCATAACTTTTTTATTTTTCAGCAATCGGAAAATCCTTGGGGTTGCTGCAGCTGCAGGAGGAGGACTGTGAGTAAGATGGTGAAAAAATCATAGCTATGTAGGGTAGCGTTTTTTCTAAAATCAATTAACAACGCAGACAGAAAGTGGTCGAGATGAGACTTATAGTATAGATTTCAATTTGTCAGCCATTTTTACCTCATTCTCCCCTTAGAATTTTTCTTCCACTTTGAGATGAAAAGATCCTGCATCTTACAAATGAATCCCAAAATCTCCTACCATTGGTGTTCCACCATCATTCCTGCTAGTGTTCCTTTCCAATTATAGTTGAACCGCAAAGCCCCTGCACATGACTGGGACTTGAAAATAGCAAAAGAGAAAGGTTCAAGAATGACTCACAGTCATACAGTACAAAATCCAGCCCTTAGACCAAAATCATCCATGTCGACCAAGATGCTCAATCCAAACTACTCCCATTTGATGATGTTTGGTTTATATCTCCCTTTCATATTAACCTTTTCTATCCATGTATGTCCAAATGAATGTTAAATATAGTTGTTGTACCAACCTCTACTACCTGCTCTGGCGGCTCATTCCATAAATAGACCTCCCTCTGTGTGGAAAAGTTGTCACAGAGGTTCCTACAAAATCTTTCCCCTCTCAACTTAAACCTTGCACTATTGTTCGTGATTCCCCCTTCCCTGGGAAAAACAGACTGTGCATTCACCCCCATCAATGCCCTTTGTCATGATCTACACCTCTATTAGATGACCTCTTGGTCTCCTGTGCTCCACGGAATAATGTGCAACCTGCCCAACCTTTCTCTATGGCAACATACTGGCAAGTCTTTTCTGCACTCTTTCCAGCTTAATGGCATCTTTCCTGTAGCAGCGTGAGCAAAACTGAACAACTTACACCAGGAGTGGCTTCACTAATGTTTTGTACAACTGCAATATATTGTCCCAACTTCTAAGGTAGACAAAAATGCTGGAGAAACTCAGCGGGTGAGGCAACATTTATGGAGCGAAGGAATAGGTGACATTCCGGGTCCAGACCCTTCGACCCAAAACGTCGCCTAATCCTTCGCTCCATAGATGCTGCCTCACCCGCTGAGTATCTCCAGTATTTTTGTCTACCTTCAATTTTTCCAGCATCTGCAGTTCTTTCTTAAACTAAACAACCAAACTTCTAAAATCTGTTCTCTGACTGATAAAGGCCAACATTCCAAAGGCCCTTTTCGCCACCCTATCTACCTTTTAAGGAAACAATACACTTGTACTCCCTTTGGTTCTGGTTTAGAACTTTTCCCAGGGCCCTACCATTCATTGTGAAGGTCCTGCTCTGGTTTGACTTCCCAAATGCTATACCTCGCACTTACCTAAATTAAACTCAATTAGTCATTCATCGACCCTCTTGCCCTGCTGATCAAGAGCCTTCTGTAATTCTTAGTGGTCATCTTCACTCTCAGCAATACCGCCTTTTTTTAGAATTGTTTGCAAATGTATCAGTTATGCCATGTACATTCTCATCCGTACAGCTGACAAACAGCAATTGGCCCAGCACCGACCCCTGAGGCACATCCTTGTTACAGCCCTCCTGACCAAAAACAACCTTTAGCCACCTCTAATTCTGACATGAAATACATTCAGTATCCAGTTAGCTAGCACTTCCTCAATTCTATGTAATCTAACCTTTCAGAGCCGTCTACCATGTGTCTTCATTGGATATGTCTATGACAATGCTCTCATCAACCTTCTTGGTCACCCCTTCATAATACACCATCTCCCATGCACAAAATCATTCTATTGCTAATCAATCCCTCTCTTTCCAAGGCCATGTATATCTTATCCATCAGAATCCTCTCCAGGAACTAGAGCCTAGTAAACCTACCACAGATGTTAACTTACTAGTCTATAATTCCCAGGCTCTTCTTTGCAGCCCTTCCTAAATCGAAGCACAACCTTAGCCAATCTCCAGTCTCCTGGCATCTCACCCCTGGCTAATGATGATTCATTTATATCTCAGCTGGGGCTCCAACAATTTATTCTCTCAATTCTCACAGTGCTTTGGACATACCTGATTAGGCCCTGGAGATTTATCTAACGTCATATGTTTTAGGACATCTAGTACCTCCTTCACTGTAATACAGACTATCATCAAGACACACCATTAACCTTACCAAGTTCATTGAAGTTCATGTCTTTCTCCATGATAAGGACAGAGGAGAAATGTTCATAGAGGACCTTGCCCATCTTCACTTCTCGCATGCATAGATGATCACTTTTGTTTCGGAAGAGCCCTATTCTTGAAATTTAAGAGTTGTCCTAAATTACAGGAGAGGTGCCAGGGTGGCAAATGTTGTGCATCTTTTCAAGAAGGGCTGCAGGGAAAATGCTGGGAACTATTTGTCGGTGAGCTTAACATAAGTAGTTGGTAAGTTACTGGAGAGTATTCTGAGGGATAGGATATGCAGTCATTTGGGTGGGCAAGAGCTGATTAGGGACAGTCAGCATGGTTTTGTACATGGGAGGTCGTGTCTCACAAATCCGATTGATTTTTTTGAAGATGTGAGCAAAAAGGTTGATGAAGGCAGAGCTGTAGATGTTGTGTACATGGACTTCAGTAAGGCATTCGACAAGGTTCCGTATTTTAGGCTGCTCTGGACGGTTACATCTCATAGGATCCAAGAAGAGATAGTTGAATGAATAGCAAATTGGCTTCATGAAAGGAAGCAGAGGGTGATGGTGGAAGGTTGCTTCTCAGAATGGAGACCTGTGACAGGTGGTGTGCCCCATGGTTCAGTGCTGGGCACGTTACTGTTTGTCATCTACATCAATGATTTAGATGAATACATACAGGGCAAGATTAGCTAGTTTGCTGATGATACAAAAGTTAGTGGTTTTGCAGATAGTGAAGATGGTTGTGAACAATTCCTGCAGGATCTGGATCAATTGGCTAGGTGAGAGGAGGAATGGTTGATGGAATTTAATACAGAGGTGTGTGAGGTGTTGCATTTTGGGACATCAAATAAGTAAATGGGAGGCCTCAGGGTAGTGTTGTAGAACAGAGGGATCGAGGTGTACAGGGGCATGGTTCCATGAAGGTCAAGTTGCAGGTAGATAAGGTGGTCAAAAAGGCTTTTGGCACGTTGCCCTTCATCAGTCAAAGTATTGAGTATAGAGGTTAGGAGGTCATGATGCAGTTGTATAAGACGTTGGTGAGACCGCATTTAGATAATGTGTTCAGTTCTGGGCACCATGTTATAGGAAATATATTGTCAAGCTTGAAAGGGTTCAGAAAAGATTTACAAGAATGTTGCTGGGACTAGAGGGTGTGAGCTATAGGGAGAAGTTGAGTAGGCTGGGTATCTATTCCATGGAGCGTAGGAGAATGAGGGGAGATCTTCTAGAGGTATACAAAATCATGAGAGGAATAGATCGGGTAGATGCACAGAGTCTTTTACCCAGAGAAGGGGAAAATATATAATAGGAATCTGAGGGGTAACTTTTTCACACAGAGGGTGGTGGGTGTATGGAACAAGCTGCCAGAGGAGATAGTTGAGTCTAAGACTATCCCATCATTTAAGAAACAGTTGGACAGGTACATGGATAGGACAGGATTGGAAGGTTATGGATCAAGCGCAGGCAAAATGGGACTGGGGTAGATGGGTCATTGTTGGCTGGTGTGGGCGAGTTGGGCTGAAGGGCCTGTTTTACGCCGTGTTACTTTATGACTCTATTAATGCACCAAACAAGACCACAAAGCATCACAGCAAGAGGAAAAATAAGTATGTTGCAGCAGAAAACTGATTTAATCTTGAAGCAAGGATACTCACTTTCCAAGGGAGTTCTACTAAGAGCATATGGGACGTGAACTCTCAATGGAATTTCTGAGCCTTGCTGCTTAATTATGACAATGCAGCAATACTCCCGACCCAGGACAGTCAAATAATTACATTCAAATGTTTCACTTGAAAACATTGTACGTGCACTCAGAATTAATTAACAGTGATTTTCTGCCAACATCAATAAATGTGTGAAATTTCCAAAAAATAAAAATGTTGTTATAATCGTGTGACATTCTCGCAGTTTGTTTCCTCTTGGGAAGGATTGACTATTAATAATTTAACAGCTTTCAAAAGCATTGGTGGTAAAACCAGCTAGCATCGCGTACCAACAACTTCATAAATCCTTACCTCATCCACTAAATGTCTGGTTGGTTGTTATTAAGATGATTAGATTGATAACTACCATCAAAGTATACCTGATTTAAGTCAATTTCTATATACGTCATCATAAAAGTTTTCATCAGTCCTAACTCTTGGCCATGATAATGCATGCTGCTTCCAGGCAATTTATATTCATCCCTTTCACTTATTATACAACATCCAAATTCACGAAACATGACAGTCAACTTCAAGAAAAATATTTAATGTACAAAAGAGGTCCAAAGAACAATTTGTTCCTTAAACCTACAACAGTCACTTTGTCTTGAAATAAGTAAGTAAAGAAATGACAGATATCTCCACATCTTTCATTACCAAAAGGGTTAGTTTTGGGAAGAACACATTATATTTGCACTTTGGAGCACACAGATTAAAAATATTTAAGTACACAATGTGTAACATCTCGATTCACCCTGATACTTTTGAAGAAAGCTATAATTGCCTTGAATAAGTAAATGGAATGATATATGCAATAACAATTTCTATAATTTTGCAAGTTATAGAAGTGATTGCTAACTTATTGTTCATGCTGGTGAATTATGGAATAAATTTAGAAATTAGGACTGAATCGCCAATTCTGGGAATTTACTAAACTGTGGGAAGAGAAATGGTATAAGTAATGGAGTTTCTTGTAAAAAACAGCATGATTTTGTTCAAGAGCCAAACAGTAATGCTTCTGGTGTAGAATGCAAACAGAAAAGCATGATTAAAATTGAGCCTAGTGTACAACAATAGACATTTATTGTGTCGTAAATGTTTCTCCACTCCGTGTTCCTAATTCAAAAGGTGTGTAATAACATAACACCAATCTTTCCATAATTCAGAAGACAGAACAGGGCAGTGATGGAAGGAGACACACCAACGTCTTTCTATCAATGTGCAGGAAGGAACTGCAATGCTGGTTTACAGAGCAGATAAACACAGAATGCTGGAGTAACTCAACAGCTCAGGTGGCATCTTTTTTGAAAAGGAGTAGGTGGCATGTCAGGTTGGAACCCTTCTCATCATTCAATCAATGGTGTTTGTTGCAGTTGAAGAAAATGTCTTGATGTTTGAATAGAAAACATTTGCACAGCAATTCCTGTTTAATATACCAGTCAGCCAACCCCCCCCCCCGTTTCCTGGCTTGTCTGGTATATGACTGGGCAGTCTGGTAGGTCTCCATGCATCTACGCAAGCCTTGAACACGGCATCTCCACATCAGGCAGTAATGGGCAGGGTTTTGCACATTAGATTCACTTTCTGCTTGCACATTATAAATTACATCTGTAATTACTGAGCATAGGAGTTGATCATTCCATTTGTCTAGCCTGCTGTACCATTTCTTGAAACTTTGCTTGACCTTGCAGCTGAACCTCGGCATTCTTCTGCATTATGGTAGTTCAGGAGTTGGACCCATATCACAGTGCTCGGCTGTCAACCTGGAGAGCAACACATCATGTATTCAAGCCAGCGAACATGTGTGAGCTGGGACCATGACATGATCACAGGTAATGGTCCATGTAAAATGACCAGGTATTATTTCTCACTATCATTTTCTGGCTGATATTCCAGACAAAAAAATGTGATTTGTGCACTTTTGTGAGAGACTAAATCATCATCCAGTTCCTTACTGGGCAGTTCATGAAAACAGTAAATTGTATTTGAATCACCATCAGCAGTAAAAATGTCACTTTGTAGTACACAAACCAGACACCGTAGACTACATTTTTTGATAAAAAGGTCAAATGTCTTCTTTTGCGAGCTCTGAATTCATTGTTACAAATGAATTAAATACCATAATTCATGATGTAACAATGCCAGCAGCACTCCTTCAAAGACTTGTGATATATTTGGAATTTTACAGGAAATTCAGGCTGAGAGCCAATGTCATTTAGTGTAGACATTACTTAAAGCTGTTACTGGACAGATAACACTGACATCATCCGTAGCATACTGTGCAGGATAGTAATGTGTCACCTCTCATGATCTGGTTATCTTTTGCTGTCAGGATGTACTATCAGAGCTCGCTATGCTACCACCTGCATCTCCACACCCCTGCTGCCCCATCCCACCCCCCATCACCCCCCACCACCCTCCCCCACCCCCACCCTGCTCACTCCCATGTTCACGGAGTCTCACTCTCCTTTAGGGAGTGCATAGATGAGAGAAGTGGTCTCCCCACCACATCTTATTTTACTTGTGTTCAAGAAGGAACTGCAGATGCTGGAGAATCGAGGGTTACACAAAAAGCTGGAGAAACTCAGCGGGTGCAGCAGCATCTAAGGAGCGAAGGAGATAGGCGACGTTTCGGGTCGAGACCCTTCTTCAGACCGGGGTCTCGACCCGAAACGTCGCCTATCTCCTTCGCTCCTTAGATGCTGCTGCACCCGCTGAGTTTCTCCAGCTTTTTGTGTAACCCTCTTATTTTACTTAATGCACTCACATTTTATGTCAAATTATGGGGTGCATTTTAATCGCAGGCAGTTCCTCCCCAAGACATGGTCATTGTTATAACTGCAGCTTGATCAACTCCCTCAAAAAACCCCATTGCACAACTTCAGATGGCCATTCCCTAGAACTAATAAAATTATCCCATATAAAATCATTGATGGTCCAAAATGTTTGCTGCAGTTTAAATTGTATTCCTATTAAGCCATAATTCTGAGTAATGAGTAACAATATTCAATATTGTACGTTCCTTTTAACTGCTAAAACTGTATAAATGCATCTTGTTAGTAACACAATGTATTACAGAAAATGATTAATTTCTAGATTTCTCACAATCTATGATTAGATTTTAACAATGCATTGGGCAAATAAAACTGATACAATCTTACAAAGAAAAGGAACCTTTATTTTATATTGAATTTCATGACTTACAATGCTTCAAACCTGCTTTCCAAACAAATTAACCAGTTTTGCACCAGCATAATTATCATTTAAGAAAGCACATGGATAATTAGTTGCTGTCTCTAACATTTCATTTTTATAAGACCATTTGAAAATTAACCATTCGAGTGGTCGTTCTGCATCCATTAATGTAAAGGAGTTGGAAATAAAGTTCAGAATCATGATTTTAAATAATTGTTAATGGCCACATTCGCACATTGAGAAAAATAACAGTTATAGAGTCATAGCATCACAGAGTGATACAGTGTGGAAACAGGCCCTTTGGCCCAACTTGCCCATAACGGCCAACATGTCTCAGCTACACTAGTCCCACCTGCCCGCGTTTGGTCTATATCCCTCCAAACCTGTCCTATCCATGTACCTGTCTAACTCTTTTTTAAATATTGGGTTAGGCCTGCCTCAAGTACCTCCTCTGGTAGCTTGTTCCATAGATCCACCACCCTTTGTGTGAAAATGTTCCCCATCAGATTCCTATTGAATCGTTTCCCCTTCACCTTAAACCTATGTCCTCTAGTCATTGATTTACCTACTCTGGGCAAGAGACTCTGCACATCTACCCAATCTATTCCTCTCATGATCTTATACACCTCTATAAGATCATCCCTTATCCTCCTGCACTCCAAGGAATAGAGTCCCAGTCTACTCAACCTTTCCCTATAGCCAACATCCTCGTAAATCCTGGCAACATTCTCGTATATGGACACAATGACACTGATCTGTTTTGTAGTCAATGCCTACTATGTTCTGTTGTGCTAAGCACAGAAAGAATTTCATTGTCCTGTCAGGGACACATGACAATAAACTCTTTTGAATTTTCTTTTGAATTTGTAAATCTTCTTTCAAGCTTGACAACATCTCTCCTATAACATGGTGCACAGAACTCTACACATCACTAAATGTGGTCTCACCAATGTCTTATACAACTACAGCATGACCTCCCAACTTCTATACTCAATAGTCTGGCTGATGAAGGCCAATGTGCCAAAAGTCTTTTTGACCACCTTATCTACATACGACTCCACCTTCAAGGTACTATGCACCTTGCATAGATCCCTCTGCTCTACAACACCACTCAGAGCCCAGCCATTCACAGTGTAGGTTATGCCCATGTTAGACTTCCCCAAACCACCCACTTTTGTATCAAGTGCAAACTTGCTAATCTTGCCGTTTATGTCCTCATCCAAATCATTGTTGTAGATGACAAAGTAGCGGGTCCAGCACCGAACTCTGAGGCACACCACAAGTCACAGACCTCCAGTCCGAGAAGCAATCTTCCACCATCACCCTCTGCTTCCTTCCCTGAAGCCAATTTTCTATCCATTCAGCTATCTCTCCTTGGATCCCATGCGATCTAACCTTCTAGAGCAGCCTACCATGCGGAATCTGGCAGGACTTGTATTGATATAACATCGTTAGCTTTGATGTGTGAATGTGTTGATGTGAGAATGTGTTGGCAGAATTAGGGTACAGTAGATAACCACATATCTTTTTGATAATGCACTGGATAGCAAGGGTGTATGAACTGAGTCAAGGGCTGAGTTTAGAATATGTTTGCCAAATCTGACAACTAAAATCTTCACTAATATACAAATCTGAAAAAAGTGTATGATATTTAGGACATTAATGCTTCCTTGTTCAAATCAAACCATACGGTCAAGAAACTGATTATTGTCACCGATATGAGTCTTTGTTTTCAACATCAATGATAGGAATGTTTATGACTGAAAAAAAATCCTTTTGTTTCCTTTTGTCCTGAACCAGTCTTAGTTGGGGGTTTAGGACATTATATAAAGGGATCAACTTTTTCTGAGGCTGCATGTGCATTCAAGGTGTCAATCTGCTTATATATGAGTGTCTTCTTTAAGTTTAAAGATTTACTGAAAATCTCCATTATCTCTCCTAATTGGTTTGAGGCAGCTCCTCGAAGGCTTGTCTCAGTCATAATCCCAAATAAACCCCCTCCAATACAAAGCTGAGCACCAGCCACCCTACTGTCTCCACAGTGAGATTCTGTCTCCATTCGCCACGTGGAAGACCATCTAATCATTTTAACATCCCTCCTATTCATCACCACCACACCTGCTCACTATATATTTCCACCACGTTCAATTGTCTTCTTGACTCTCCAGAATCCTCCCCATAATCCCACCCTGTGATCATTCTAATGAATCATCCCTTCCACCACTGCAACTGCCCATTGGATCCACAGTTAACTTCTTTAATAGAAAGATTAATCTAAAACTCACCGTTTGAAATTTGATCTTTATTTTATGGGAAGTTCGAGTGAGGGACTCCGTGAAGAACCTGCCAGCCCGCATGCGCGTCAATCTTCAAAGCAACTGTATTAAACCACAAACCACTTGCCGAACTTAAACTTTAGAACGATTAATAACGCTTGACTTACCGAATAATCTTTATGAGATTCAGGGTTGGGAGAGGAGGGCACGTAGTCCCTCACTCCAACTTCTCATAAAATGAAGATCAAACTTCAAACGGTAAATTTTTGTTTAATCTTTCTATTTTATATCGAAGTCTCGTGATGAGACTACGTGAAGCCTTCAAAGCTCTGTGGTTTCATGTAGTAAACCAATCTGTGTGTGAAACACTTAAACAGATAAACCATAAATGGTAGAAAAGATATGGGCTATTAACAACATGATGCTAACTTACATACTTGTACATTGCCCACAATCAGACCACAGTCCCAATTGCCTTTGGGTTAGACAATAGCTCATGCAACACTGTTCAGAATTCTATCTGCAACCATCCAGACATGTTCAATGAAACTTTCCAACTTCTGAAAGTGCGCTTATCTGAGCCTCCTGCTGTTGCAAGAAGATGATCAAAGGGGAAAATCCATTATATTGGCTGCTAACGAGCCAGCCCCCCTGGTAGAGTGAGACTTGAAATTATTTGAATTCACTCACGCTTTTAGCTGCTCACACTCTATCCATCTTGAAATAGTCTGCACCAACAATCTCTTGTAAAACTATTAAATAACTATGAAGAAACTATCCTTCGTTTCATAGGTACTAGTAAACTCAGAGTACCCTTTTACATAATAAACACCCCCAATCTCCGATCTGGTGGGTATGCTGTCAACTCCAACTTACCCACCCGTGCCCATTTGCTTTATGAGTTCATTCCCATAAAAAGCTACCCTTATGTCAGGTATGACCCAGAGATCCAGACTGTGTAAAGACTGTGCTCTTTGTGCTGAAATCAGTTATCATAAGCATAATTAACTTAAAAGATATGGCTTTAAAATTAGGAATACAGTTGATGAATATCTGCATAATAATTTATACTGATTACACATTCCACACTACTTTGAAACTGGGCTTTAGAGTGTTCATATAAAATACACCTTTCATAATCTTAGTTAACAGTGGGTGAATAACCAATCATTTGTTGTCCCACATAGAACTAGATACAATGCAAAGCAGCAAGGACACTGTTAATTGCACTATAACATAATCGCTTATCTTAAACCCAAACTGAAAGAAAGCACAAACCTCTAGTACTTCTGTTTAAAGTAGCTCACATGTATCTCTTCACAAACTTTCCATACACCATGCAATGATAGATGCACGGGAAATAGGCTGAACTAGCCACCACTCGTGTCTTCGAGCAAATATAGGAGCTTCTTTCAGCAGACTTGTCTACAATGGAAGCCCTGGGAGAGCAGGCCAAAATGGCACTACTATAATTCATGTCGTTTATAAACTCCGTGACAAACTGCCCTTTAGATTTGAGTATGGCAGCATTAACTTTAGAATCTTTATAAATAGCCTAGGACTGAAGTCAACCCTTTAGGTAGAACCTACAATTTCCAACTGGCCTTGCCATAAAACATCAGATATATCTGTGCCTCTCGTGTATTGATATGGAAAGATATGCATCTTCAAGATCGATTGAGGACCTAAATCCTCTGTAATCAGCTAAATTGATGAATAACAATTATCCATCTTAAACTGGTTATACCAACCACATGATCAGGCTAGCCAAATACAAGCCAGATTTGGCATCCTCCATTTTTCTTCAACCTTGAGAGAATATTAGAATATACCCCTCTAGTTCTTGGGCAGACTGCTCTTCCTTTGTGAGATGTCTCTGTTCCACTTGGATAGCCATAGTTTCCTCTTTGAACCATAAGTACAGAAATCCTGGCTTCTCTTGCTGCAGAGGAATTATTCAACCAGAAAACTGAATCTTATAATCGTTTATGATTTGTAAAATAGAAAATTCAGAGGTTATCTATCCCCACCTGTATGTCGAACTGTCTTACCTATCTCTGACTTAAATATCGACAGCACCTCATGTGACTGATGTAATAACATTTGCATACTGAACAACCTCCACCTCATTGTTGCTTTGCTGTCCATGTTGAGACAGACGGTGACTGCAGATGTGATCAAGGCAGTTTCTGAGAAAGACCTTACTATAAAAACCACCAAGACTGTTAATAAAATAATAGACAAAAGGTGATTATCACCCCCCGCCACGAAGATCCAGCAATCCCTGAGATAGACACCGCCAAAAATTGGCCACAGGCAGAAGACTAATAGTCCTTCACCTTAACTCCACCAAGCACCTGAAATTAGCCCACCTCCAGGCCGCTCCTGCCACCGACACTCCGCGACTCGACAGCCCTCAGGCTCCGGGCCCCAACTCTGGCCTGCGCTGCTTGCCCGAGTCCCGCGATGCCATCTTGGCCACGAGGAGCGCCACCAGTACTCACCAGGACACCGCCTTCGCCGACCTCCACGCCGATGCTGCCGCCAACCTTCACTGGCCTATCGATGACGCCCAGACTCGCTGCCTGCCCGGTAGCTCTGCATATCTCCCCCTCCCCGATTCCTCCGCCTATCGCCACCACAACGCGACTGCCGAACCTCGTCCCCCGCCCCGGGACCACCTAACCGTATCGCCGCACTGGGCCCATCCAACATTGCCGTCGCACTGGACCCGCTGAATATGACAGCCGCGCCGGGACCACCTAACATCGCCGTCGCATTGGGCCCATCCAGCATTGCCGTCGCACTGGGCCTACTGAACATCGCCGCCGGACTGGGCCTACTGAGTATCGCCGCTGGACCGAGCCTACGCAACATCGCCGCTGGACCGGGCCTACCCAACATCGCCACCGGACCGGGCCTACCCAACCCTGGTAACCCTGCCCGTCTCCCCAACCCTGGTAACCTCAGTGGCTGTTCCACTGTGTCTTCCCCATCACCCTCAAACTATGTGACCCCTGCTCTTCCCTACCCACACCACAGTCCTCATACCCCCCCATGCCCTGACCACCCTCTACACGCCTACCACACATCGCTTCATCCTCAGTCCACTCACCTGCCTTCCTCCGGCCCCAACCCCCATCCCTGCCATGTGTTCACCATCCCCCCTGACCTCCTCCTCTCCGACACTGAATGGTCGGTCCTCAGCAGAGATCTTACCTTTGTCCCCCTCCGTCCCCACCTTAGTGAGTTCTGCGCCCACCACGACTTGGAGTTCTTCCACCGTCGCCTCCGCCTCACAGCGTTCTTCCACAAGAAGGAGTCCTTGCCCCCCATTGATGATCCCTTTTCCTGTCTCCAATGTACCCCCTCCTCGTGGACCCCCCCTCGTGGCCCCCCGGCTTTAGAACTCTTTATACATAACTGCCATCGTGACATCAACCGCCTCAGCTTCTCCACTCCCCTGTCTCACTCCAATCTCTCCCCCCCCAAACGTACTGCCATCGACTCACTCCGCAATAACCCAGACTGGGTTATCAAACCCGCCGACAAGGGAGGTGCCGTGGTAGTCTGGCGCATCGATCTCTACAAAGCTGAGGCCACACGCCAACTCTCGGACACTTCCTCCTACTTACCCCTGGACCATGACCCCACTGACGAGCACCAGGCCACCATCTCTAGCACCATCACCGACTTCATCAACTCCGGCTCCCTGCCCCCCCAAGCCTCCAATCTCATCGTTCCCCAGCCCCGCACAGCCCGATTTTACCTTCTCCCCAAAATCCACAAACCTGACTGCCCCGATAGACCCATTGTCTCTGCCTGTTCGTGCGCCACCGAACTCATTTCCGCACACCTTGATTCCATCCTATCCCCCTTGGTTAAATCCCTCCCCAACTACGTTCAAGACACCTCAGACACTCTCCGCCGTCTCCGCGCATTCCATTCTCCAGGCCCCCATCCTCTCATCTTCACCATGTACGTCCAGTCACTCAACCACTCCATCCCCCACCAGGATGGTCTCAAAGCCCTCCGGTTCTTCCTCGACCGGAGGAGCAACCTATACCCATCCTCTCCTCTGCCTAGCGGAGTTGGTCCTTACCCTCAATAACTTCTCGTTTGTCTCCTCCCATTTCCTCCAAATACAAGGCATAGCTATGGGCACACGCACGGGCCTCAGCTATGCCTGCCCCTTTGTCGGGCACGTCGAACAATCCTTGTTCAAGGTGTACCAGGGTCCCATCCCCGACCTCTACCTCCGCTACATCGATGACTGCTTTGGTGTCACCTCCTACACCCACACACAACTGACTGACTTTATCCGCTTCACCACCAACTTCCATCTCAAATACACCTGGACCATTTCCGACACTTCCCTACCATTCCTTGACCTCACTATCTCCATCGCAGATGATAGACTCCTGACCGACATCCACTATAAACCCATTGACTCCCACCCTGCTGCCTGTAAGGACTCCATCCCCTATTCCCAATTCCTCCGTTTATGCCGCATCTGCTCCCAGGATGAGGTGTTCCACACCAGGGCATCACAAATGTCCTCATTCTTCAGGGAACGGGGATTCCCCTCCCCCACTATAGATGAGGCTCGCACCAGGGTTTCCTCCATACCCCGCAACACTGCCCCCTCTCCCCATCCCCCCACTCGCAACAAGGGCAGAGCCCCCCTGGTCCTCACCTTTCACTCCACCAGCCGGCACATACAACAGATAGTCCTCCGCCAGTTTCGCCACCTCCAACTTGACCCCACCACTCGCCACATCTTACCATCTCCCCCACTGTCTGCCTTCCGCAAAGATCGCTCCCTCCGCAACTCCCTTGTCAATTCTTCCCTTCCCTCCCGCTCCACCCCGGGCACTTTCCCTTGCAACCGTCGCTTTACCTCCCCCCCTCCACTCAAGGACCCAAACAGTCATTCCAGAGGTCCAACAGAGGTTCATCTGCACCTCCTCCAACCTCATCTATTTCATCAGCTGCTCTAGATGTAAGCTGATCTATGTCGGTGAGATCAAGTGGAGGCTTGACGATCGTTTCGCCGAACACCTCTGCTCGGTCCGCTATAACCAACCCGACCTCCCGGTGGCTCAGCACTTCAACTTTCCCTCCCATTCCGCATCCGACCACTCTGTCCTGGGCCTCCTCGGTGGCCAGAGTGAGCAACACTGCAAATTGGAGGAACAGCACCTCATATTCCGCTTGGGGAGTCTGCATCCTCTTGGCATGAACATCGAATTCTCTCAATTCTGTTAACCCTCGCTGTCTCCTCCCCTTCCGACCTCTCCCTCAGCCCTCGGGCTACTCCTCCTCCTTTTTCCTTTCTTCCCCCCACCTCCCCCCACCCCCCACCCCCCACCCCCCATCAGTCTGAAGAAGTGTTTCGGCCCAAAACGTTGCCTATCTTCTTCGCTCCATAGATGCTGCTGCACTCGCTGAGTTTCTCCAGCATTTTGTGTACCGAAGACTAATAGTCAACTGATCCTAGATTTTGTTCTATCTCCTTGCACAGACATCCTGCCCCACTGGGGAAAATACTGAGTATGAGGAGAGCGCTGCATCCATGGTGATCGCTGAAACCTGCAAATAAAAAGACCTCTGGCTTGGTTAATTATGTAGGCCTGGTGCTCCAAACCAGCCTCAGAGAAGTGGTATCTGCCACTCACTTGGTAGAGATGATAGGTATGCATGTAAACGGGAGTCTTAAGGGCCTGCCCCACCAGCATGCAACTCTATGCGATTAGCGTGACCTAACGTGGTCGCTTGAGCCGCCCGGCGTCACGGGGCCAGTCCCACTTCGATCGCCGGAGCCGTGCGGAATTGTGCGGAGTTCGTCCCGAGTTCGTCCCGAGACCGCGCGGGGCTCCGAAAAACCGACTATGTCCAAAAATTCCGCGCGGCAACGGCTTGTCGGCTCGCAGCCGCCTCGACATTTACACACCGCCCCGACATCGTGCCTCCGTGAACCTATTTGTAAGTGCCTCCGTGACCCTCTATGTGTGTGGCTCCGTGGCCCTGTGTGTGTGTGTGCCTCGGTGCCCCTCTTTGTGTGCCCCTCTCTATCCTGGTGAACTTACCTTGGACTTCGCTCCAAGTTTGCCTCACTTTGCGCCACTCACCTGACCTCCGCGCGGCCCCTACTGCCTGTTTGGTTGCGCTTGCCGCATGCAGGTGCATGCTGGTGGGAACGGCCCTGTACAGGGGATCACCCAACCTCCGCGCGGCCCCAGCTTCTAGTTTGATCGCGCACATCGCATAGAGTTGCATGCTGGTGGGACAGGCCCTTTACCCTCAAAGGGTGTATTTACCACACCGACCGCAGTCTTGAAATTCTTTTGCACTAAATTAACATAAATTTGATAGACCGCAGGCCTATACCATCCTAACACAATTGAGTTTATTCTGCAAATACACAAAAGTGCGAAAGTGTCTATTGTAAATCAGACAGCAGAATTCCCTCTAGTGACCTTGCAAAGGCTGAATCCTTCCCTGAGAAAACTCAAAACTTTCAGGGGTATAAGGCCTTTTGAATTGTTTTGCTTCAACTGGTGACATAAACCTACGAAGATCCAGTGTCTGGCAGAATCATAACATATATCAGATCCTTATGATTAGAGTTGATGCGTAACATCCAATTGATGTGGGAATACGAGTTCCCTGTCAACTCCTCACCATCAGAGTCACCACAAATCCTCAACACCCTCCTCAGAGTGGAAAATATCATAATGCAACCCTGAACCAGGAATTGCTCCGCACTCCTCTGACTGGAACCACCTGTCTCAGTCGCCAGTGAGCGCGTCACATTCTCTTCGACCAACCTCTCAATCAGGAATTCTGGTATTGAGAGCCTACAGATTATATATGATACTAGACAAAGTGGGACCCGTTGGGTCCCTTGTTCGCATGGGAGGGCTGGTCCCCTGACGCAATATTCCACCTCTCCACCAATTCCAATATTGGTGGCCAGTGGGGGAGCGCTTTCTGGAGTGCTGGTATGGGTGTTGTTGGCTGCAGGGACTACTGGTCTCCAGAGGGCTAGTATGGACATTGTGGGCTAAATGGGTTCTTGGGGTGGCAGCTCAGTCCCTCAAGCCTGATGTGCTGGCAGCTCACTCACGGCTGGTGGGCTGGTAGTTGACTCACAGCTATTCCTTGAAATTCCAAGCAGAGTGCAAGGCCACCAAATTCAAATCCATGTTCCTACCATTTCAAGCAGGGTGCAAGGCCACCAAATTCAAGTGCAGTTTCCAACCACTTCCAGCAGGATGCAAGGCCACCAAATTCAAGTGCAGTTTCATACAACTTGAAGCAGGGTGCAAGGCCACCAAATTCATGTGCAGTTTCATACCATTTCAAGGAGGGTGCAAGGCCACCAAATTCAAATGCAGTTTCATACCATTTCATGCAGGGTGCAACAACACCACATTCAAATGCAGTTTCATACCATTTCATGCAGGTTGCAAGGCCACCACATTCAAATGCAGTTTCATACTATTTCAAGCAGGGTGAAACCACCATAAAAACCACCATAAAACCACACAAAACACCACACTCACAGTTCAGTAGACCTTCAGTGTGTTCTGTTGATTCACAGCTCAGACAGAGTGGTGACCTCTCCCTCCCCCATCACATAAGACTGAGCCACACCCACACTTCTGGGTTTTATAATCCCTCCCCCCCCCCCACCGTAAAAGGTGGGGTCTTCATAGCGTGATTGACAGGAGAGAGATTCTCAATTTTTTTTAAACACTAATAACACTTTTGTTTTTCATTGTTGGGAAGAATCCTCTGCACCTGATGAGCGGAGGGGGACTAAGATGGCCAAAATCAGCTGAAAGTGGTAGCGTTTTATCTAAAATCAATATAATGCAAACAGTAAGTTGTCAAGTTTAGACAAGCAACCATTTGCAGGCAGTGCCTTTTCACTTCAACCCCATCACCCCAAGCAACCATTTGAAGGCATTGCCTTTTCATTTCAACCCCATCCCCCCAAGCAACCTTTTCCAGGCAGTGCCTTTTCAGTTCAACCCAAACCCCACCAAAACAACCAATTGCAAGCAGTGCCTTTTCACGTCAACCCAAACCCCCCAAAAACAACCATTTGCAGGCAGTGCCTTTTCACTTCAACCCAAACCCTCCCAAACAATCATTTGCAGGCAGTGCCTTTTCACTTCAACCCAACCCCCTATATATTTACTATCTATAACATGAACCTGCAAGTCAGAAAAAAATATGATACAAGCCAGATCGGCCTTCTGCTGGTAGCTACCTGTCCCCGATAGGATGGCAAATGATGTTCCAGCGAGCTGGCAACTCTACTAGCCGTGCTGAACGAATTAAGCATGTGTTGAGGGAAACATCAAACTACCTCATTCTACTGAGCAGCCTGGTAACCTCAATCACAGATGTTGAGGCAGTGCTTCCCTGGCCAATATGTTCCATGTGGACAGCCAGTTTCAAGTTGGTCTACCCTGAACCAGGGTAGCCAAACGGTTCTTACTTGAAACCTACAGAGGTTGCTGTGCAAGGCACCATGCCAATGTCTCTGCATCAACCTGCTCTTTTCCAGAGACTGTGAAAGGTACTAGACAGACTTTGCTGCCATTAAATCCAAACCTGGGTCGACAGACTGCTCCATTTCGGAGTTTTTACAGAGGTTAATAAAGAGACCTTACCTGCCAGCATCTATGAGCCCAGGTCGCCCTCCTTTTTGGAGCTTCAGCGAAGTTCCATTGCAGACCATGGCTGACCACATCTTCAGCCCCACGTTGCCAAACAGCTCCCTTCCAGAACTCAAAAGTGACATTGCTATTCAAGACACGCCTGCCAGCATTTCTGAGCCCAATGGGACAGACTGCTCCTTCGGCCTACAACCTCTTTGGAGCCTTGCTGGAGCTTACTGTGCAGGTCATACTACCAGTTACTTTCAGCCTGGTTTGACAGGCCACTCCTTCGGCCCCTTCTGCTCCTTCGAAGCCTTAGGGGAGCTCGATGAACAGGCTGCGCCTGCCATTACTCCGAGCCTGACTCGGCAGGCTCCTCCTGTGGGCCTTCTGCCTTTTTTGGAGCCTTGGTGGAGCTGACTGTACAGATCATGCTGCCAGTTTCTCCCAGCCTGGATCGACAGGCGGCTCCTTTGGCCAGCTGCTCCTTCGGAGCCTCAGCGGGGCTCACTGGACAGGTCACACCTGCCAGTACTGAAAGCCTGGTGCAACAGGCTGCTCTTGCGGGGCCAGCTAGTGACTCCAGACTGCTCCTTTCCGGAGCTTGAACGGAGGTAGCTGCATGGGTCGATCCCGTCAGCTTCTCCGCGTTCCGTCACCTTTTCCCTTTCGGTGCCTTCACAGAGGTAGCTGTATGGATCATGCCCGTCAACTTCTCCGTGTTCAACTGCCTGCTCTCCTTTGGAGCCTCTATGGCAGCGGTAGCTGTTTTAAGCCGTGTCTGACCAGCCTCACCGGCGGTAGCTGTACGGGCCATGCCGCCTGCTCCCGTACAGAGCCTCCACGGCGGTGGCTGTAAGGGCAATGCCCGTTAGATTTTGGAGTCCGGCCACCTGCTCCCGTTCGGAGCCTCCACGGCGGTAGCTATATGGGCTGCACCCGCCATCTGCTCGAGTCCAGCTGCCTGCTCCCGTTTGGAGCCTCCATGGCTCTAGCTGTACGGGCCGTGTCTGTCAGCTGCTAGAGTCCGGTCGCCTGCTCCCATTCGGAACCTCCATCGGCGGTAGCTGCACGGGGTGTGCCCGTCTGCTTCTCCAGGCCCGCTGCACCTATTTTCGGAGCAGCGGCCCGTTCCTGAAACAAAATTGTCTTACCTGCCGGAGCAGTTTTGAACTGCTCCGAATCCCGCGCCATGTGTCTTGACGTGCATGCAGGCTGACGTGTTCTTCATGTAGTCTCATCACGAGACTTTGATATAAAATTACCCCTTACATCCACAATAGTGGAAGATGGCGGCAAAAATTGTTTGTGGGAGTTCACTCATGCGAGCTCCTTTTTATCTTGCATAACTTTTTGAAGTTTCATCAGCAGTATATTACTGCCCTTGGACTCTTATTAAATCTGCCCCATGCCATTTTTAAGCAATGTTGTGGGGCATTGTTTATCACTGAGGTTCTGGTAGAACAGAATTGCTGAACAGATTGCCAGAAGTCCAATCGGCATCCTTGCCAATAATCCTAAAGGAAGATTAGAATTGTGCCATTGGTTACCTATAACTAACACAAAAGAAAATGTTAATGTTCCAATTTTGAACTTCTATTATGTGGATGCTCCATGTCATTGATAGATAATTTTATCCATAAAAGGCATATAAAACACCTGGCACTTGCAGAATAATTGCAAAGGTCAGTGAGATCAATCAGCAACCTATTCATTGAATAGTCAAATTTTGTAGGCATTATTTCTTTGAATTTGATCATGCGTATTCGGGTCTTTGAGCAAGTTATCAAATTAAGTTAATTCCACATAATTTTATGTTATTTTCCTTAAACAAGGGTACACCCAATTCAATTTTGAAAATGATCGGTGAATCGGCCTCTACCACCCTTCCACATCATAGCAACGGTGAATTGATTGTTTTTCTCTCAGTACTTCTTAAGTACTTTTGTCCACTGCTTGGAATTAGTATCTTTTGATTTTACTTCGGAGTCATGTGAGTGATTCCATGAAGAAGACCCGCCAGTCCGCGTGCACGTCATTACGTCTGAGGTATGGCGCACTGACGGGCTGGGAGGGCGCAGCTCCACCAGCGGTAAGTTAAAAACCCTGACGTAAGTTTTTAAACTTAGCTGAAGTCTTTCTCCGGGCGAGAAATCTTGTTTTACAGAAGTGAGACGCAATGGAGAAAGTAGTAAAAGGAAGGTCGAGGCGGTCCGCTGCAAAACCAGCTACGGTAGACCGCGGAAGTGTGGGTAGCGGGCGGCCGTCCGTCTCGCCTTCCGAGTCACTGGCAACATGGCCAGTGGTTTCCAACTTTATGCCGGTGGAAGACACCGTGGCGACTCCGGTGGGTCGGAAAGCAACCACAAAATCAAACAGGCCCATTGACTCTGATGAGTCAGGTCAGGAGGAGGGTGCTCCCCCAATGGATGCCATTTCTGGGCGGCTATCCAGAATGGAACGCCTCATGGAGAGGTTGTTCCTCTCCTGGAGAGGCTCCAGAAGATCCTCAAGCTCCTGGCTTCAGGGGTAACAGCTTTTGCCAGGTCGTTGGATGATGAGGCTCTGTCTCCAATTCATCAGATGCGCTTGCCCTCATGTGCAATGCACAGTTCAAAAGAAATTGTTTGAGGAAGACTGCAATCCGGCCAATGCTCAATCCTAAATTTGCAGCGCTGTGCAAGACAAGCAGTATGCAGCCACCGAATTTGCTGTTTGGGGAAGACCTGTCCAAGCAGGTCAGAGAATTAGATGATGAGGCAAAGACAGTTGGTCTCATTAGAACACAGCCGGTCAGCAAAAATCCTCTCCGGCGGCAGCACCCCTACAAACGGTCCGCTGAATCGAATTCAGGTGAAGGACCAAACCGGCCCTTGCCAAGTATGCGCAGTTGGCGCACGCCACCATTTCCCTCCAGAACACGAGGTGAGAAGTTTCTACCAACCACGGAGGTAGGTGGCCAGTTACAACTTGGTGGGAGATTACCTTTTGTTTTTCAATCAATGGTGTCGTATAACATCAGACTCATTTATGCTGCACAGTATACTAGGTTTCCGGATTGAGTTTATTTTAAAATTATGCCCACCTACACAGCATACACCTAGCCGGACGCTGTCTTTTTCATAACAGGAGTCCTTGGAGGTACAAACTGAGATTCAAACATTAGCTAAAAAAGGGGTAATTGAGAAGTCTTCTCATCAATCTCACCAATTTGACTCTAATATATTTCCAAGACAAAAGAAGGATGGTGGGTGCCGGATCATCCTTGACCTAACTAGGCTTAACTCATATGTGCAGTATAAACATTTCAAAATGGAAACGTTTCTTACTGCCAAACAGCTGGTTTCTAAAGGGTGTGTAAATGAAAGGCATGTGTAAATGACTTCCAGACTCAGTACCTGATTCAAACACATCTTTAATCAGTACAAAAACTTAACAGCATGAAGATGGTTAGTTATCAACACATCCTGGCTGCTCAAACTGTCGGTGCTGAGAAATAGTATTAGTATATGCTGGCTGGTGTGTGATTGGTTAACATGCAACATCAATCTACATCCTTCCCCCCAAGGGTTAAGTGTGAAAGGGCACTCATGCCATGGGGTTAAACATACTCGCCATATCCATCTGGTGGTCTACTAACACGGCCCGAGCGCGTGCGGACCAAACCCTCCCCTCCCTCACTTGAAAGATGAGACAGAGAGCCTGGAGGCGAGAATGACGTGATGGAGGCCTGTGGTGACCAAAAGGGGAAACATGCGGTGGGAGAGGCCCCGTGGTTAGTGGAGACCGCAGGACGTGGAGGGGTGTAAGGCATGCGGGGACGGGTGGGAGATATTGCAAAAGGCGGCTGGAAGTGGAGCGGTGGAGCATAGGGACCAGCAGGCGGTGGTCAAGGCTCCCTCACAGCAAGCAGGTGTTATTGACTTCTCCGGTACACCGCTCCCTCACAGTCTACCAGGTAAGTCCGTGGCTCGTCAGTCGGGTTGACAACAGTGCCCAGACGGGAATGTCCAATTGAAGTTCGTAGGCGGACGACCTGAACTGGAAGTAAAGGCTTGAGTGGTCTGCTGGAACTGTCGTATGACCATTTCTGAATATCGTGCTTCTCTTGTAGATGTTTCTGGATAGTGGCAGGCTTCAGCACCTGAGGAACCAGTTGCTGTTGTGCGATGGGTACCGGAGGCCTCGTCAATCTCGACATCAGTCGCTGTGATGGCGATCCCAGGGTTCTGTCCCTGGCAACATTTCTGAGATTCAGGAGATCGAGATAAACGTCTGACTTTGAAATCTGTGTTCGTTCCAGTTAGTGTTTGGCGCTTCTGACAGCGCGTTCAGCGAGTCCATTACTCCTGGATACTCAGGACTGCTCGTGACGTGCTGGAAGTTCCATCGGTCTGCGAAAAGCTTGAACATGTGGCTGGTGAACTGCCGACCATTGTCGGTTCTCAGGCTGACAGGAGCGCCAAAGGTAGAGAAGTGTCTTTTCACCTTCTGGATGACCATCTCCGATGTGAGGGAGGTGTTGGTCTAGTTCAAACTAATTAGAAAAGCAGTCGACTAAACGAGGTAGTGCTTCCCGCACCATTCGAAAATGTCTGCCGCCAGCGATGTCCAGGGCAGAGCTGGTGGAGATGTTGCAGAAGGGGCTGCCGCTGCTGATGAGGCGCAAGGCTGTTGCAAGCGGGGCAGGAGGCTACGCGGTCCCGGATGTAACTGGCCATTCCAAGCCAGTAGAACAGGCTACGGGTGACCGCTGTGTGCCTCTTTGAAGTATACGTCTTGTAGCGACAAGGGTATCACCACCTTGTGACCCTTGACAACAACCCCATCCTGAACTACCAGTTCATCACGAACCAGGAAGAAAGGCTGCACCTCTGTGGGCGTGTTGGATTGTCTGTCTGGCCAACCAAGTTCAGAGACTTCCTGTTTGGCAGCAGATTCACGGTCGAAACCGACCACCAGCCACTGGTGACAATTCTGAACAAACCGATTCATGCTGCCCCTGCCAGGCTGCGGCGTATGATGCTGCAGCTCCAGCGTTTCGACTTCAATATCGTCTACAAGAAGGGCACCGAGATGCATATTGCGGACACCCTATCCCACGCCCTGCGGACTTCCTGTGCCCGCCACCCCTACGAAACAGAAGACTTGCTAGTACTGGGTGTTGACTTTATTCCCACCAAGTAGTTACAGCTTTTGGCCGAGCACACCGTACCGATCCAGTTTTGCAGCGGCTTGCCTTTGTGATAAAATCGGGGTGGCCAACAAAGCGCTCCAGTGCGCCAACTGAAACACAGCCTTTCTTCCTGGTCCGCGACGAACTGGTGCTACAGAATGGCGTTATCGTCAAGGGACATAAAGTCGTAGTCCCCTCCTCCCTGTTTGATTTCTACTATCGCGCAGCCCATAGCGGACACCCCGGGGTCGATGCAACACTCGCCCACGCTCAGTGCCAGTTCTACTGGCCTGGAATGGCCAAGTATATCCGGGACCGCGTTTCGGCCTGCTCCACGTGCAACAGTCTTGCACCACACCAGCAGCGACAGCCCCTACTGCAACAACCTGCTCCTGCCTTGGCCTAGTCCTCGCTGGCTGCCAACATCTTTGAGTGGCGTGGTAACCACTACCTTGTCCTGGTCGACTCGTACTCAAACTGGTTCGAGGTGGATTTGTAACATCCCTCACGTCGGAGATGGTGATCCGAAAGCTGCGGAAACACTTCTCCACTTTTGGATCTCCTGTTCGGTTGCAAACTGACAATGGAAGGCAGTTCACCAGCCGAGAGTTCAAGGTTTTTGCCGATAAGTGGAACTTCGTGCATTTCACCAGCAGCCCAGAGTACCCACAGAGCAACGGCCTTGCTGAACGGGCCGTCCGCAGCGCCAAGCTTCTGATGGAACAGGCGAGACTGTCTAACTCTGATTTGTATTTGGATCTCCTGAACCTCAGGAACGTTTCCAGGGATCCGGCCATGGGGTCCCCTGCCCAGCGTCTGATGTCCAGAACAACCAGATCCACTATCCCAATTGCCCAGCGCCAGCTGAAACCTCGGGTGCTGGAGCCCGCCTCCGTGCAGAGGAGCATTCAGGAGAAACATGACAGCCAGTGGCGTTCCCACGATCGGTCGTGCAGACCACTCGATCCTCTGTTGCCTGGACAGGTTGTTCGGTTGCAGACCGCCAGTGGTTACTCCCGTCTGGCTACCGTAGTTGGGGTCGCTGATTCACCTCGTTCGTACCTGGTCGACTTTGAGGGAACAATCTACCGAAGAAGCCGTCAACACCTGCTTGCGGTGAACGAACCGAAGCCACAGCCTCCGGGCCCCTATGCCCAGCCACTCTCATACCGACAGCCGGCTGCCGTCCCAGCCAGTGTTCCCTGCATGCCTCGGTCCCCATCTTGTGCGCCCTGTTCCCCTCTGCACGGGTCACCTGTTGCCGCTCGCGGTCCTGACTCTCCTGCTTCTCCCACTCCACAGCCCTTCTCTGGTTCCCCAGCTGTTTCGCAGCCTCCTGTTCCTTTTGATCTTTCGGGGGAAGGGGGAGAGACGCGTATGCACTCGGGTCGGATTAGTAGGCCACCTGGTCGTTATGGCGATTTTGTTTAATTCTGTTGTCATGGCTTCCAATCTGTTTTGATTTTCTAAGGGGAAGGATGTAGATGGTTTATGCATGCAACCAATAATATAGCTACCTCAGTACCATTAACCCCGCCTTAGTTAACATCAATCATAACGCTTTCCCCTCCCTGGGTATAGTTCACTAGAAGAATGTAACCAGTGCTTGCTGACGTGTGTTATACCCTGTGCTATCATTAAAGGATGGTA
The DNA here is from genome assembly GCA_963514005.1 of Raja brachyura. Next base: position 149,110,561 of record OY740781.1, read on the forward strand.
TACACTTTGAGAGTATGTGAATTGCTTATTTACAACCCTGTATGTTAAAATGAAGACAACTAAATGACAAATATCAATTAATTATCTTTCCATTATTTCATATTTATCGCATATCATAGGTTATGTCGCTTGGAAAAAATTGAGAAGATATTATGAAAAATAATGAAATTCAATTCAATTGACACAGAAATAGTGACGAAGAAAGCATTTCTATTTTTAAATTATTTTCGAATGTAATTTTCAAAAATAATGTGATTTGCTTTTAAAATAAATTGAAACTTGTAGATCAGCAAGCATTTCAAATGAGCTAATATAATAAATAGGAACTGCAAATGCTAATTTACACCAAAGATAGACACAAAGCGCTGGAGTAACTTAACGGGCCAGGCAGCATCTTTGGAAAAAATAGATAGGTGAAGTTTGCGGTCGGACTCTTCTTCAGACTGATTCTCTGGAGAAACCGAGCTATTGGCTTTACAATTTTGATTGTTTTTTGTAATACTCTGCCAGCATTGAGTGGAAAATGATGTGCTTTGTGTTTAATGAGTTCAAAGTCCTTATTTTCAGCACAAAGCTTGTTGAAACATTCATTATTATCATTTGATAGCCAATGGAGAAATTTATTTAATGAATCCACTAATACTGGGTAAATGATTGCCATCTCAGAGAGTGCAATTAATAACCACCTGATTAACAGCAGTATCCACTTAAATGAAACAGCACAGCGGGTGCAAATTGAACACATCCATTTGAACCAGTTTTCTCCCTTTCTGAAATGCAGCCTAATTAAATTATTTCTGATGGAAGGAAATGCTGGAATGCATGCTCTGCCACTAATAGGGTCCGTCTGAAAGTAACTGAAAAGTTTTATGCTTTTGTTTGAAATAAGATGGAGTCATCTGTGATGCCATTGTAAACATTGGGGAAACCTAAACGGTTTGAAAGGTTGTTTCAGAATACCAGTTTGGAAGTGCTGGAGTGAGCTTGTATTCGTAACAGAGAACAAAGTGAGAAAAAAACACAAAAACATTGAAACTATTAACAATGTTAATTAAAGTCAGATAGTGCTGGAAACAACTGCAGCTCTATCTGACTTTAAATACAAACAGGATAGGGAGTCTCTATTGCAAATGATCAACATGCATTTACTCTTTTCATGAATGCATTCAATTTTCATTTGCAGTAACATAAAATTGTTTATTTTTCAAATGCTTCAGGTAGTGACTGAATATAGCAATCTGTCTAATGCATTGGTGCTGTAAGATATAGACAATAATCAATAGGTGCAGGAGTAGGCCATTTGGCCCTTCGAGCCAGCACTGCTATTTACTGTGATCATGGCTGATCATCCACAATCAGTACCCCGTTCCTGCCTTCTCCCCGTATCCGTTGACTCCGCTGCCTTTAAGAGCTCTATGTAACTCCCTCCTGAAAGCATCCAGATAATCAACCTCCACTGCCTTCTGAGGCAGGGAATTCCACAGACTCACAACTCTCTGGGTGAAAAAGTTTTGTTAAAAAATATATTTTAACTAATAACTGTTGGGAAGGCAAAAACATCAAAAGCACTTTAATACCTACAGCTATCTGAGCCCTCTGACGAGAAGTAATTATGTTATTATGCAAGTGATAACCTGTCACAATTTAAAATGTCCCTCCAGTCTAGCAAAGATGAGCGTTTGAGATCAAAGTGGTTCAAGTTCACTTAACTACTGAGAATGAAATGTGAGTCCCATTTGTACAACTGAGGGCAGGGTGTAACCACATTAGTGGTGCTGTGTGAACAGAGTCCAGAACCAGGTTGAGATATTACAAGGAGATTGATTTCATTGTCATGTGAATTTCTTTATGGAGAAGTGTCATCCAATACTTCCAATATCATTCCATCTCTTATCCTCCTGCCTTTCCCTCTGGTCTCCTGTCACTGGCTATTGAAACCTTTCCCCAGTTCTATAGTATGGCTGGCTGGTGCAACTTCAATTTTATTATAATGCATCAATTGTTCAAGGATAATTGCAAGCACGAACAAAAGTGCACTGCGCTGACTGGTCTATTCCCAAGCCACTATTCTTCCCATTGTTAGAAAAACAAATATTATCTATGGTCCATTGATTACAAAAAGCAATCCCTCAGATGTAAGATGCGGAAATGCCACCAAAGGGTTTAACAGCCTACTTGACCAAAATTCTTAATGACTGCATCACAGAAGGTTGGACTGCCTGCTCTGTATTTTCTTACAGGATTAGTGCCAAGCAATTGTTAGGATTCTTTAATCTTTCATACCGTGTACTGTGGTCCATATGGTGAGCACATGTAATGCTTTGTTACCTCTCAGAACAAGGTTTTTTTCACACAGAGAGTGGTGGGTCTCTGGAACTCTCTGCCACAGAGGGTAGTTGAGGCCAGTTCATTGGCTATATTTAAGAGGGAGTTAGATGTGGCTCTTGTGGCTAAGGGGATCAGAGGGTATGGAGAGAAGGCAGGTACGGGATACTGAGTTGGATGATCAGCCATGATCATATTGAATGGCGGTGCAGGCTCGAAGGGCCAAATGGCCTACTCCTGCACCTAATTTCTATGTTTCTATGTTTCTAAGGTTAATAAAATGTATTTCTGTTGAAAACTAATCTGCAATAGCCATGGATGAAGATAGGAATGAACAGAACAATTATATGAACAGACCCAGCGAATAATACAGTTGCTCTGTGACTGAGTTGTCCTTATTTGTACCAAGCTGCACACTTTGAGACTGCACACAGGTTCTTGAGCGTGCAATCTTGGAGTTTGTAAAAAGAAACATGAGAATGGACCAAAGACAGAGTTGCACATGGAACCTTCCCCACCCCCCAGCTCCAGCTCCAGCTCCAAAACCCCACCCTCCCTTTCACTCCCCACCCCTCACCCCCATTCCTCACCCCCCCATCCCCCACCCCCTAAACCGCACTCCGCAAGACCCAATAGATATTAACAACATTTTTAAAAGCTTCTTGGTTTAGAATTGCATGGCAATGTATGATACTGAACTGCGCTAACACCATTTAATTATTGTTTAAGAAGGAACCGCAGATGCTGGAAAATCGAAGGTAGGCAAAAATGCTGGAGAAACTCAGCGGGTGCAGCAGCATCAATGGAGTGAAGGAAATAGGCAATGTTTCACGCCAAAACTCTTCTTCAGACTGATGTGATGGGGGGGGGGGGGGGGGGGGGGGAAGAAGAAAGGAAGAGAAGGAGCCAGAGTGCTGAGGGAGAGCTAAGAAGGGGAGGAGACAGTAGGGTCTACATGAATTTAGAGGAGTCAATATTCTTACCGCTGGGGTGCAAACTGCCCAAGCAAAATATGAGGTGCTGCTCCTTCAATTTACGGTGGTCCTCACTCTGGCCGTGGAGGAAGCCCAGGACAGAAAGTTCAGATTCGGAATGGGAGGGGGAGTTGAACTGCTGAGCCAGGTTGGTTATTGCGAACCGTTCGACGAAGCGATCGCCAAGCCTACGCTTGGTCTCACCGATGTAGATCAGCTGACATCTAGAGCAGCAGATGCAATAGATGAGGTTGGAGGAGGTGCAGGTGAACCTCTGTCGCACCTGGAACGACTGCTTGGGTCCTTGAATGGAGTCAAGGGGGGATGTAAGGCGACAAGTGTAGCATTTCTTGCGGTTGAAAGGGAAAGTGCCCGGAGAGGGGGTAGTTCAGGTGGGAAGGGATGAATTGACCAGGGAGTTACAGAGGGAGCAGTCTCTGCGGAAAACAGACAGGGGAGGAGATGGAAAGATGTGGCCAGTGGTGGGGTCATGTTGGAGGTGGTGAAAATGATGGAGGATTATTTGTTGTACGTGACGGCTGGTAGGGTGGAAGGTGAGGACTAAGGGGACTCTGCCCTTGTTACGAGTGGGGGGGATGGGGCGATAGAGCAGTGTCATGGGGTATCGAAGAAACCCTGGTGAGAGCCTCATGTATGGTAGAGGAGAACCCCCATTCCCTGAAGAATGAGGACATCTCCGATGCCCTGGTGTGGAACACCTCATCCTGGGAGCAGATGCGGCATAGACGGAGGAATTGGGAGAAGGGGATGGAATCCTTACAGGAAGCAGGGTGGGAAGAAGTGTAATTCAGATAGCCATTTAATTATTGCTTAGCGATAAAGCTACTCAGCACAAAGGTTGAGAAGCAACCTTTAAAAGTAAATTGAAACTTCAAACCTCTGCACAAAATCTGAGTTCTACCGACAGCTTTTGTGCAGGGCTGACTAACCTTCTGGAGCAGCGAGCTGAATACACACTTCAAAGACAGCAAGAACTTGATTGTGTAGTACATAGCACGCATGACTTTAGTTCAGCTGTCCGCCATTATACAATGGCTGACAACTGAATTGATGTCATACTTTTCACCTCAGAACCAGAAGGCACTGCAATCATCTGACTACAGAAACTGAAGGACAAAATGGCAGGCTGAGAACATGCTGCACTGTCGGAAATGCTATGTTTTGGATAAGATGGTAGTTCTGACCTTTAGACAGATTTAAAACATACTAAAGGCATTAAATTAAAGGAGCATCATAGTTATATCTCGTCTTCTGGCAACCATTTATTTCTCCCTCAACATGATCGGGCCTTCATGACATTGTTCTTTTTGTGAATTTACTGCAGAGAAAAAAATGGGTTTCCGCTTACTCACATTCCATCTGTGACCACACTTCAAAAACCCTTCATTGGCTCTTGGGTTACTGCAAGTCTTTCTTTCATTTAAAATTAGAAATGAAAAAAATGTGCCCTTGCTGCCTGAAATCAAAACATTTAAAGTGGAGTGGGTTCTCTGATGGGTTGATGGGTTCGCAATTCCAGGTTACTGCCAAGGCTTTGGGGCTGAGCATCTATTGCAGTTGTTTATAGATTCAAATGCAGAGCATTTGCAGGGATTATTTTGTTCATTTACCTCATCAGTGCTGGTAGAACCAAAATAAAGTGTCATGAGTCACATTGGTGACCACTTTTCTGTTTAGTTTAATTTAGTGAAACTGTGCGGAAACAGGCCTATCGGCCCACTGGGTCCGCATCAACCAGTGGTCCACGCCCTCTAACGCTGCCCTACACACACTAAGAATAATTTACAATTTTACTAAGCCAATTAGCCAACAAACCTGTACATCTTTGGTGTGTGGGCAGAAACCGGAGATCCCGGAGAAAACCCATGAGGGTCACGGGGTAAACATACAAATTCTATATAGACAGCACCTGTAGTCAGGATCTAACCCAGTTCTCTGGCACAGTAAGGCAGCAACTCTACTGCTGCGCCACTGTGCCAACCCTGGCTAGTTTAAGTGTTGGGAGAAGTCCAGTAACTTTCACATGTCAGGTTAAATACTTGTGTCAAATACTTCACCTTTGATGCTGCTCTTCTGGATTTTATCCATTCTCAAGGTTTCAAGGTTGGTTTATTGTCACATGTACCAATTAAGGTACAGTGAAATTCGAATTATCATACAGCCATACTAAAAAAAAGCAACAAGACATACAACTCCATAAAAGTTAACATAAACATCCACCACAGCGGATTCCCCACATTCCTCACTGTGATGGAAGGCAATAAAGTCCAATCTTCTTCCTCTTTTATTTGACCGTGTGGGTTTCCACCAGGTGCTTTACTTTCCTCCATCCCGAAGACCTGCAGGGTTTGTAGGTTAATGGCCTCGGTAAAGTGCCCCTAGTGAGTGGATAACACAGAACTAGTGCAAATAGATTATAGATCGTCAATGTCGAAGGGCCTGTTTCAATGCTGCTATCCCTAAACTAAACTAAGCTAAACTATAAGAGAAATTAAGTATACAAACATCACTTTATAAAAAAATAATTGTCCATCCCCATTTCGAGTCAATTTTAATGTAAGTTGCATTGTGTTGCATTAGGCCATGTGATTCTGAAGGCAGAATGGTGCCAGAGAAAAGCAAAGTTTGAGTAAATTGAATGATTTTCCGATGGATTGCACCTGCTTCCATTGTCTCATCATCCCACTCCCCACCTGGATCCACCGATCATCTACAAACTCTTACCCCCACATCCCCTCAATTTCTCCCATCATTTTTTTCCTGCATTCTATTTCATGCTGCCTGTTTCATGCTTTGTATTAGATAAATAGTTGCAAAGAACAAACACTCTCTGCTGTCCAAGTCTGTCTCAAACCCCATTCCATGAAATTAAAGAATGGAACCATTTGATGCAAAATGGATTTGGACCATTTTATTCTCGCCTTGCAACAGGGCATCTGCCTGCAGTGAAAAAAGAAAAGTGGTCTGCAATAATATGATATTAGATGTAAAGCAGACATTAGATTAAGAAAAATCACTTGCAAAAAAAAGGAAAACATCAATTAGTGTAGGAATGTTGATAAAATAGTTATGCTTATCTGGAATTTGCTGCTCTTCAATTCTGCAACTCACAGCTCAAAACCGTTGCTCGTCTCAGAGCTTTTAATTCTAACGAGAAAGCCCTGACACTAGCTTGAGACTGAATGCTTAATCAACTCTTGAACATAAATGTTATTCTGATTTACAATCTATCAGGCTGATGGAAGGCAGGCTTTCCTGGAGTAAATTAATAAAATTCAAATACTGCACAGATTTAATTAAATGTCATTTTGACAGGAATTCTAACGTTGAAATTTTGATAAACATCCTGTATAATATGTTACTGCCTGAAGCCTACCTCACTCTCTTTTTAAGTGCTCGTGGGATAATCTAGTAGATCATCTTGAGCAATTTTAAATAATGTCATGTTTTCACCAAGGGAAGTTCAATCCTAAACTATGTTTACACAAGGCTTTACATCTTTCAAACACCTTTCCATGGTACGAAGATTAATGCAACTGCATCCAGCTCTCGTGACAAACTTCTAATGGGTTCTTCGTCTATCTCTTAACTTTTGTACTTCATTACAGTTTCAAAGGAGAACATATTTCATTCTCTGCTCCCCCATTCAAAGTCCATTATGAAAGGAAGTGAGCAGGGCACCGTGCTCCCTCAGGTCAATGTTTTTTTTTAAAGAGAGTCTGAACCAAAGGAATGAATCCAACCATCTGTTTAAAAACTGTTTTACCCAACTATAATCACAGCAGCTGGCTTTTGAAATTTCAAGCTGAGATCTATGTGCAAACTGAGGCCCATTTACCTTACTTTGTGGAATTGTGCCTCTGCTCTAGATTATCAATACCGACCCCACCCTGCAGATATCAAACTGCGGCATTCACATGTATGTATTCACATTCTCTGTTAGATGGCATTCCAAAAATAAATGTCAGCTCTTTTGAAGGCAGGATGGTGGAACGTGGTTAAGGTACAAAACTTTTTTCCAGCTTCCTTTATTTCTTATTTTGATGCAGATAATCCAATTTAAACCTTCTATCTAGGGTCATCATAAAATCAGAAGACAAAACAAAATCTCACTATATCTCACCCACATAACATAATCAGTGATTTCTGATCTGAAGCTAAAGGGAAGAGCGAAGTTTAAATAAAAATATACACTGCTAGTTCTGAGATAATTAGCGATTACAAAATTAACTTGGGCATTTTCTGTTTCTAAAAAAGCATCTAAGGCACACGTTCAAAGAATGGGCCGAGCTGTGCCCAATGCAACAATGGATGACACAAACTTGGTGGTATTGTGAGCTATGAAGTGAACAGTGATGAATTGCAACAGGATATACACAGGCTGGTGGAAGGGGCAGTCTCATAATACAGAATATTTAATGCACAGAACTGTGAGGCGACTTCCGGTGGCGCCATGAACTAACAAAGGCGCAGCATCGAGCTCTGCCCCCCGCTAAATCTTGAAAAAAGCCGGTTTGTAGGACGGGACCGATCTAAAAACACTCACCGGAGCTGTTTGACATCGCGTAAGTAACGTGATCAGAAATTGCCGCGATAAAACGGAGATTACCGGCAGTTTTAAATGAAAAGAGGGAAACCTCACCAGAAGCCTGCAAAAGCTGCTGCAAGACCTGCTACAAGACTCTACATGAAAAAACTTGGAAAGACTCCTCAAACCCCTCAAACATCAGCTGGAAGCTCAGAAGAAGAAGCTGACTCTCGAAGTACTTCTACGGAAATGACTTCAACGGAAGAACAAAGGGAACAAATGGAACAACTGGAAAAGTCAGTAACAGCTTCAGTAACAGCTTCAGTTACTGAAAATATTTCTAAAGTGATACGAGAGGGGAATGCCGCGCTGGACAAAAGCATCTCTGAAAAAAATTAAACACGGTAATGAGAAGGTGATGGGGAAAATTGATAACTTAACTAAACGTGTTGCAGAGATTGAGGAGGATTTAAACAAAAAAATTAAGCGGGTTGAAAAAGACTGTAATAAGAAGTTGGATGCAAAGCTTAAGTACTGATTCGGCTATGGAAGGAATGAATAATATGATGACCGAGATGTCTAAGGAGATAAAGAGACTAAGAAAGGAACAAGAAAGTACTGGGGGGGAACTTGCTAAAATGAAGAATAACTGCCTGGACTTGGAAGCGAGATCGAGGAGGCAGAATTTAAGAATAGTTGGAGTAAAAGAGGGAAAGGAGAGTGGAGAAAACCCTCAGGAGTTTGCTGCCAACTTACTTAAACAAGTACTCAAGCTGCCTGAAGCCCCTAGAATAGACGTGGCTCACTGGGTTCGACGTAAGGCTCAAACAAGCCTAGCTGCCCCCCAAGACAGATTATTGTGAAATCTTATGACATCTCTACCCTGGAAGAAATTATGAAACTGATCGAATTTGATGTTTGGAGAGGATAAACTAAGGTTCTTTTGTGATTATCCAGCTGAAATCATGGAAAAGAAGGACAAGTTCACAAAGACAAGAATTATATTGAAATAAATCTCTGGAGTAAGATATGGAATAGTATATCCTGCAAAGATGAGGATTACTCTGTTGAACGTGCCTTCACGAATCCAGAAGAGGCATTTAAATATGCACAAAGTATTACAAAGGAGGTTGACTGATTATCAAGAGACGGTCTCCCACAACAATACAGAGGTGAAGCGGCGAAGAAAGGACTGTGTTTTTTTTTTATGTATAAAAAAGACTACTCTGGTCAAGATGGCAGACTCTTCACGAGGCGCTGTATAGACACCTTATCTTTGGAATGTTAACTCAAGATAGCTCTTTATGTTTCACTTCAACAAAGGACTGGAAAACAAGAAAAACCGTGGAGGAAAAAAAAACGGAATTTGGGAATACGGAAAAATTATATTAAATAATAGAAACAAAGAAAATAGAGAAAGTGAGAGAGAGTTGTGAAAGTGAAGAAGCATGACAAAGGGAAAGAAAAAAGAGCCCTTGGTCGAAGAGTTAGAGAAAGAAGATTAAGAGATAGACCCCAGGGAAAAAAATGAAAGAAAGAAGAAAAAAGGAAAAGCCAGTTACTTTATTATAAACATCATGCAAAAATAATTTACCAACTGGGCAGTTTTTCATCCCCCTTTACCAAGACCCGACGCTGGTACCTTTTTGAGGTACTCTTGCACCCTATACTTGTAGTAGATCTATAAATGCAGACCACGTCTTATAGAAGCGATCTGATTTTCCTGCCAGGCGGAGTATCATATCTTCCAGATGTAGCGTTTCAAGCATAGTTGAAATCCACATATTTACTGTTGAGTACTGGGAGCATTTTTCCAGAATTTTAAGATTCGCTTTTTTCCAATTATTAAGCTGTATTCAAATAGATTCTTTTGAAACACATTTAATTCAGGGCTAACTTCCGTTGTTCCAAAAATAATCCATTCTGCCTTTGGTGTCAGTTTTATTTAAAATAATTTAGGGAAGATTTCAAAAATTTCAGTCCAAAATCTTTGAATTTTTGTACAAAAGACAAATGAGTGCGCTATAGTAGCTTCTTGAGACTGGCATTTATCACAAATAGGTACACAGAAATTTATGACTTAAGAAACATACAATTATATACTAACATAAAATACATAACTAATAGAATTGTGTAATAATGAGTGACTTTTATCTCATGATGTTAATTATTTGCTACGTATAAGAATAATGAGTTTAATATGATTGATAAGTATTAACAATATACTAACAAATCGAATGGATATAGTACATCTAGTTTAAACAGCGCGTAAATGGCGGGGGGGGGGGTGGTGGGAGGAGATTCAGATACTTGGAAGCTAACCAAGGGTCTTAATCTGGTTAACCCCTTGGAACCTGCTGCTGTCTAATACAAAAGAATGAGATTTAATTGGGGAGTGAATGTAATAATTCTTGGCATATCGGCAGATATGGATATATAACTAACATAATTAGTTATATTTAAGTATATACATAATGTTGTAAACTTTTTTTTTGCTTCCAATAGATAGATTTGAAATGTGTTTTATCTTATATATTTTTTTATTTTGTATCGGTCTCTCTTCCTTTTTAATAATAATTGGTCAAGGGGGCAGAGCGAAATGTATAACAACAGCTACGGAAGTCAACAATAATTTTTCTACCACCTGTTGGTGGTTTCTTTTAAATTATATTATCCTTATTTTTAGATATTATAATATCACTTTTTGTTTTTTAATTATCTTTTCACCACTTTACACCTTCTGGTCTTTTCTAAGGTCTATTTTGAAGGGGAGATGCCAACAAAACTTAACAGCTGGTAATGACCTCCAATCACCTAGAGTTCTGAGGTACCTGGTTGCACCATATGAAGTAAAGGTATTAAAATGACTCACAATGCAAGACGATAAACAAAAGAAAACTGAAGGAATCACGTTCTGTAGCTGGAATATAAGGGGCCATGATGAACCAATTAAAAGGGGTAAGATCTTTGCCCTATTAAAAGCACTCAACAGTGACATAATGTTTTTCCAAGAAACACATCTGAAACATCAAACACAGATTTGAAGGCAAATTGTATTGGGCAAACATACTACTCTTCATTTACTTCTAAATCTAGAGGCACGGCTATTATTATTCTTAAAGGTATACCATTCAAATTAAACAATACCATAGCATATAAAGAGGGAAGGTACATCATACTCACGGGAGAAATTCACTCTACTCCACTTACTTTGATAAATATTTATGCTCCCAACTTTGATACCCCCCAATTCTTTAGTAAAATTCTGGATACAATTTCAGAATTTAACAATCAAAATGTGATAATAGGGGGAGATTTCAATTGTGTACTAGATCCATATCTGGATAAATCAGCAAAAAAAAAAGGATTAATATAAAATCTAAAACTATGTTATATATATCACGCAAAAGGAATCCACCAACTCGATAGTTTTCATCCCCCCCTACCAAGGCCCGAGGCACTCCTGAACCCTATCTTTGTAGTAATTCTATAAATGCAGACCACGTCTGATAGAAGCATTCTGATTTTCCTTCCAGGCGGAGTCTCATATCTTCCAGATGTCGAGTTTCAAACATAATTGAAATCCACATATTTAATGTTGGTATAGGAGCATTTTTCCAGAATTTTAAGATTAGTTTTTTTCCTATTATTAAGCCGTAATCAAATAAATTATTTTGATACACATTTAATTCCGAACTACATTCTGTCATTCCGAAAATAATCCATTCTGGCTTTGGTGTCATTTTTATTTTAGACAGTTTTGTGAAAATTTCAAAGATTTCAATCCGAAACCTTTGAATTTTTGTACAAAAGATGAATGAGTGCGCTATAGTAGCTTCTTGACACTGGCATTTATCACAAATTGGTGAAATGTTAGGGAAAAATGTATTTAATTTAGTTTTTGAGTAGTATTATCTGTGTATAATTTTAAAATGTATTAAAGTGTGTCTTACGTTAATTGATTATTTGTGCACATTTATGCTTAGTTCGTTTTCCCACTCACCTCTAATACCTTCTGTTGTTGGTATTACTGCATTTAGTATAATATTATATATACGTGAAATTAAATTTGCTGATTCCGCCTTTGTATTCATTACTTCATCTAGTAAGTCTAATGGCATTTTGTGAAATTCATGTGCATGTTTTTTCAAATAATCACATATTTGGAAATATTTAAAATACTGATTGTTACCCAGATTGTATTTTAGTTGTAATTGTTTAAATGATAATAGTTTTCCCATATCATACAAATCTCCCAAAGTTTTAATTCCTGCTCTTTCCCATTGTATAAATGCTTTGTCTATAATTGAGAGTTTAAACAGAGGGGTTTTAGCAATAGGAGATAGGAGAGATAAGTTTCTTAATTTTAAATTGTATTTTATTTGTTTCCAAATTCTGATTGTACTATGTATAATTGGGTTTTTGTTGTAGTTTGTATTATTCACCGTCATTGGTGAAAGAAGGATCGCACCAATATTAAAGGGGGAGCAGTCCTCTTTCTCCATAATGATCCATTCCAGTTGATGAAGAGAATTATCCAACAATTGAATCATATTTCTAATATTTACTGACCAATAATAACACATAAAATTAGGGAGTGCTAATCCCCCTACTACTTTGGGTTTATTCAGGTGTGGTCTTTGTATTCTATGGGTCTTATAATCCCAAATAAAATTTGTAATATCTGAGTCCAATTTTAAAAAAAAACTTTTTGGGTAGATATAGTGGGATTGATTGGAACAAGTATAGAATTTAAGGTAGAAAAATCATTTTTATGGCATTTATTCAACCTATTAAGGACATCGGAAGTGTTTTCCAGAATTTAATTAAATTATGTAGTTTATTAAGTACAGTGTTGTAGTTTGCTCTAAACATGTCTTGATATCTTCTAGTAATTTCAATACCCAAGTGTTTAAATTTTTCCACAGCTATTTTAAAAGGAAATTGGACGAGATGTGTTGAATCTTTTGGTTTTATTGACATGATTTCACTTTTATTCCAGTTTATTCTATAACCTGAAAATGAACCGAAATAGAAACATAGAAACATAGAAAATAGGTGCAGGAGTAGGCCATTCGGCCCTTCGAGCCTGCACCGCCATTCAATGTGATCATGGCTGATCATCCAACTCAGTATCCCGTACCTGCCTTCTCTCCATACCCCCTGATCCCTTTAGCCACAAGTGCCACATCTAACGCCCTCTTAAATATAGCCAATGAACTGGCCTCAACTACCTTCTGTGGCAGAGAATTCCAGAGACTCACCACTCTCTGTGTAAAGAATGTTTTCCTCATTTCGGTCCTAAAGGAATTCCCCCTTATCCTTAGACTGTGACCCCTTGTTCTGGACTCCCCCAACATCGGGAACAATCTTCCAGCATCTAGCTTGTCCAACCCCTTAAGAATTTTGTAGGTTTCTATAAGATCCCCCCTCAATCTTCTAAATTCCATCGAGTACAAACCGAGTCTATCCAATCTTTCCTCATATGAAAGTCCTGACATCCCAGGAATCAGTCTGAAATCCTCAATTAAATTTAAAATGTTGGGTATAGTGATATGAGGCTTTGTGATGTACAAAAGTACATCATCAGCGTACAATGATATTTTATTGTTTGAATATTTTGTCTTATATCTGTGGATATTCAGGTGACTTCTAATTCTTTCCACTAGTGGTTCAATTATGAGGGCAAATAACAATGGTGATAATGAACAACCTTGTCTATTACCCCTTGACAGTTGAAATTTTGTGGATAAAATATTATTAGTTAATATTCTGGCCGTTATTATATATTATTATTATATATTAATTTAATCCATTGAATGTAATTCTCTCCCAGTTGAATTTTTTGCAATATCTTAACCATATACTTCCATTCAACCTGATCGAATACTTTCTCTGCATCCAGCAAAATTATTGCGAGATTTGGATCTTTAGTTTGATGTGAGTGCATTATGTTAAGCAGACGTCTCAAATTATTAAATGAATGTCTCTTAGGGATAAACCCCGTTTGATCCGGATGTATTAGTTTAATGGCGTACTTACTTAATCTTCTTGCTAATATTTTTGCTAATATTTTTTGATCTGTATTTAACAACGCTATAGCTCTATAAGATCCAGGTTCTTCCTCATCTTTATCTTTCTTAAGTATTAATGTAATCATAGATTCTGCTAATGTATTAGGTAATATTTGTTCTCTGAAAGCGCGTGTGTACATTTTCTGTAGACGAGGACTAAATATATCGTAAAATTTTTTATAGAATTCATTACGAAATCCGTCGGGACCTGGTGTTTTTCCATTTTTTAATGAGAATATTGTTTCTTCTATTTCTTTATTTGAGAGTTGTGCTCCCAATTCCTCTTGTTCCTGCAATTCTAGTTTGGGAACATTGCAATTATCCAGAAACTCAGTGAATGTGTTGGTGTCCGTTGTCGTTTTGGATGTATACAAATTTTCATAAAATTGCACAAATCTTTTATTAATTTCATTCGGTAATGTTAATACTTCCCCTCTTCTGATTTAATCTTTGAAATCGTGTGTTCCTTTTCTCGTTTTTTAAATTGGCGTGCGAGAAGATTATGAGGCTTCTCCCCAAATTCAAACTGATCCTGTCTTGTAATTTGGAAGAATCTTATAACTTTCTCTGATAGTAATTTATTTAATTTGAATTTTAGTATTAATATTTTATTATGTTTATCCATGGACGGGTCTTTAGCATTATCTATATCCAATTGTCTAATTTGTTCCTCTAGCTGCCGTTGTTCATTCTTATATTTTTTATTCTGAAAGGCTTGGTATGAGATTTTAACGCCTCTAATAAAAGCTTTGAAAGATTCCCATAATAAAGTAGGTGGTGTGTCTGGCATATCATTTATTTTGAAAAAAAGATCCATTTGCTGTCTTAGATATATAGTCCCTTGCGGGTCTTTTAAAATTTGGGGGTTATACCTCCAGAACGATGTATTCTTAGACATACCTTCTATTTTTTTTTTAAAGTTAGAGGGGAATGATCTGAAATCGTATTTGTTTTTGTTTTTTTATATATATTTTTATTAGATTTTATTACAAATAATATGATAATTTTTTTCAGATATACATATTACATCTTTCCAAAATTATTTAAATATTACCAAGCCATATATATAGGCCTCAATTTTTTTTAATAGTGTGAAGAAGAAAAAAAAGAGTAAAGAAAGAATAGAGATTAATTTAAAGATTGTGATTATAATTTTGATTAGAAGAGAAAAAGAGAGAGAAAAAAAAACATATAGCTAATAAACAATTATTATACTTAAAGATAAAAAAAACAGTATACATCTTAACAATGAATGGAACAATTTCTAATTATAATATATAGAGACAAGTATATAAATCTCAGATTAAACATTTTCGTTTGATCTTACCACCGGGTACTTGTTGAGTTTCAATGCTGAGCCCAGCTACCCCTTCATATAATCAGTGAATGGAGACCATATTTGTTCGAAAAGCTCGTGTTTATCCATTAGGATAAACCTAATTCTCTCCAATTTCAACGTCTCCAACATTTCCACTGTCCTGAAATCGTATTTGTATGGTATTTTGGGTTAAGAGTATACAAAATTAATTTTGAGTCTACCAGGAAATAATCTATACGTGAATAAGTCTTGTGTACCGATGAATAAAACGAATATTCCTTGCCTGTCGGATTTGGAATCCTCCAAACATCGGTTATATTTGTATTTTTTATATATGTGTTTTAACGTTCACTAGTTTTAGATTTCGTATTACCTCGTTGTTTTTGACTGGATTTATCTAAATAAGGATCTAAGACACAGTTAAAGTCTCCCCCAATTATAACATTCTGGTAATTATATTCTGCAATTATATTCAACATTCTATTTAAAAAATGCGGATTATCAAAGTTAGGCGCATATATATTTACCAATATGATTGGGGTTGCATGGATCTCACCGGTAACTATCAAATATCTCCCATCCTGATCTGTTAAGGTATTTTTCTGTTTAAATGGTATACCTTTGCGAATCATGATGGACGTACCTCTGGATTTCAATGTGTATGACGAATGAAAAGTTTGACCTACCCAGTTGGCCCTCAATCTAACATGATCTTGAACTTTAAGATGCGTTTCTTGGAGGAAGATAACATCTGACTTAAATGCTTTCAGCTGTGCTAAAATCTTACCCCTTTTAATACGTTCGTTAGCCCCCCTAATATTCCAACTGCAAAATGACATTCCTCCCGATTTATTTTGTTTAGTGTCTTGCATTTTGGCTAGGTTTAGTACCTATGTATCTTGCAGTGCAACCGTACCTCAGGTCTTTAAGCAATGGGGGAACAGTCAACCTACCAAGTTCAATTTGTGGATTCCTTTTGTGATTATCCTTGAATAAAAAAAACACACATGTGATTAATTGTGATAGTAAAAAAAAAATAATAAAAGTGAAAATACAGTGACCGAGCTTGTCGGCACTGTAATAAGTGGCCCACCTGTTGGTGGGAGAAAACATTATATCAACTTCCGTTGTCGATGTTAATAAACAAATAGCTGCGTTCTCTCAATAAGTCATAACATATCCATACTAGAGCCGAGCCGATTCCAAATCAACTATATAATACCTAATTGCAGTACATATACATTTCATATGTATTCCCAAATATATCTAACTGTTTTATCTACAGAGTGTTAAGCATCAGTTTTTACCTCGATAATAATCAGCTATTGGTTGAAGGGGCTACCTAGGGCAGTTTTCTATATCTGAGTCCATCACCCCCTCACAACCCGGTTATAAATCTGCTTAAAATTTATTAAGATATTAAGTTATAGATGTTAGTTTATAAATCAGCCCCTTACTACCGATCTGGTTAATATTCATTACAATTTCTATGATAGTATTCTATGTTTTAAGCATTAAAAGTGTTACTTCTATAACATTAGGTTATTCAGTTATAATTTTAAACCATGGTAATTGCTCTGTTCAGATTATATTGTAAAGCTCTGTATTCAATGTTTATCTTTTTCTGCTTCACTTGGAACCCAGTATGTCCTTGAATTAACATTCCTCGATAAGCCGTCGAGTCAAAACACAGGGAGAGTTCCATCTTCTGTTGAACACATTTCATGGTGAAATAATAAAGAGGAAGAATATCCATACTGTTCAGCTTTTCAAGTTACTGATTCTCTTCCACGATGGTTAAGGCATATTTATATGCGCTCTCCGGATTTGTAAACAATTTTTGCTGATCCTTGTAAGAAATACGCATTCTCGCGGGAAAGTAGACTCCAAATCTGACACCCTTCATGCCTTGGAGAGCTTGCTTTACCTTATAGAACTGATTTATTTTCTGGACAACTTCATAGGGATAATCTCTAAATATTTTGAAGGCTGTCTGCTTGTATTTCAATGGTACTCCATATTTAATATTATTCATAACCTCTTCCATGCCAGAAATGTCCCAGAATTTCACAATGATCTGACGTGTGAATTCTGAGCCTGTTTGGGATTTTTGTTTGAATCTCGGAATTCGATGTGCCGCTTCAATTTTCGGAAGGTTAGGAAGATTGAGAGCTTCTTTAATTAGATCCACAGCAAACTCCCGAGGGTTATCTCCCTTGGCTTCCTCGGGTACTCCTACTAGCCTTGGATTAAAGCGTCTCGAAAGAGTTTCCAAGTTTAAGCACTTATCCGAGAATTTTGCCAGCTGGTTTGCAGTGAGGTCATGCTGTATCTTCATTTTCTTCATATCCTCGGCCATTCGTCCCATCTCTTCCTCCATCTCTTTCATTGTTTTCACATATGAGGAGACAGTCTCATGCACTGCAGCAAACTTCTTATTAGTGTCCTCTTCCCCGTTGTCCATTCGCTCCAATAGTTCAACTCTCACATCTTCAATTCTTTTATTTACGGTATTGATCGAATCCTGCACAGACTCAATAACTTTCAAATTGCCCGTATTCGTATTCAGCTTTAGCTTATCTATCATATCTTTCATCATTTTTTCCATGTGCGTTCCGTCCACCTTTTCATCTTTCAGTTCTCTTACCGTTTGCTTTAAGTCCTCCAAGTCTTTCTCCTTATCTGCCTATCTGCCTTAGTTCTTGTAGACATTTCGGAAGGCAGTTTTCCTTCAAGAGCACCTTCAAAAGTCGATTCTTCAACCTCTTCAGGCTCTTTCTCAGCACTGCAGTATACTTTTGAAATACTGAGGCTTCTCTGAGGACTCTGAGCAAAAATCGGATTCTGCATTTAAAGGGTTAAATCCAGAGTTTAATGCACAGCACTTACTGATGACGCCATCAGCAGAGCATTCAAAGGCACCAATAACTTTTTTTAATCGGTCCTGATCTGTAGACCCAGTTTTAATGTGTAAAATCGCAAATTTTCGGGAGCGGAGCAATGTGTGGCGACTGTTACCAAAACATGGCGCCACTGGAAGTCCAATATATAAAATAGTAACTGGCTTTTTTTTTTTTTTCCATTTTTTTTTTTTAGGGTCTATCTCTTAACCCCCTTTCTCTAATTCTTTGACCAAGGGTGTGTTCTCCCCTTTAGCATGCTCTTTCACTATCACAACTCTTTTCACATTTCACTCTCTTTCTTTCTATTCTTTTTCTTTAAAAGCCATAAAATTATGGGGTACATCGATTGTAACAATATATATGTGAAGTACATTGATGTATTTACGTCTAATAAATAAAGTTTAAAAAAAATAAAATTAAAAAATAAATTAAAAAAAAATAAAATCTAAAGCTAGTGAACTCCTAACTACATACATAAAAAAACACAAACATAACAGATGTATGGAGAATCGCTAATCCAGTAGGTAGGGAATATTCATTTTATTCAACGGTACATAAAACATATTCATGTATTGATTTTATCTTAGTGGACACAAAATTAATTCCATATACATATAATTCTAAATATCATAATAGTATTATTTCTGATCACTCCCCATTAACTTTCTTTTTAAAATTAGAAGGAATGTCTGATAAAAAATCGTACTGGAGATTTAACCCCCAAATCTTAAACAACTCACAAGGTTGTACATATTTAAAAGAGCAGATGATATTCTTCTTTGAGGCAAATGATACACCAGATATTTTACCCTCTTTATTATGGGAAACTTTTAAGGCATTTATTAGAGGAACTATAATTTCATATCAAGCTTTCCAAAATAAAAAGAATAACACTGAACATTTGCAGTTAGAACAAGAAATTAGACAATTAGATTTAGAAAATGCCAAAGAACCAACTATAGATAAACATAATAAGATAACAATACTAAAATATAAATTAAATAAAATGTTATCGGCAAGAATAATAAGATTATTTCAAATTACAAAACAAGAACATTTCGAATTTGGTGATAAACCACATAAAGTCTTAGCACGCCAACTGAAAAAATGGGAAACAGTAAATACAATTACTAAAATTAAATCAGATAAAGGTGAATTACTAACATTACCTAGAGACATTAATAAAAGATTCGCTCAATTTTACCAACATTTATATACATCTAAAACTTCTGCGAATAATACTAAAATTACAAACTTCTTAGAAAATTGTAATCTTCCAAAACTAAAGATGGTGGAACAAGAGGAATTAGGAGCTCAGATTACACTTCAGGAAATAGAAGAAACAATAAATTTGTTGAAGAATGGTAAAACGCCAGGACCAGATGGCTTTAGTAATGAATTCTATAAAAGATTCTACAAGGTAATTTCCCCACGCTTACAAGATTTATATATACATGCTTTTAAAGAAAATATGCTACCAGAAACACTAACCGAGGGACTCCCGGTGGCGCTATGGAGTAGGTGGAACTCGCGCCATCCAGCTCCATAAAAATTGTATAAAAAACGGGAGAAAACGGGGTGATCTAAAGCCACTTACCAGAGAGGAACGTCTGTGAATGGCACCGGCAGCTTCATAAGGTGCGTGACGTCATCAGGCGCGCGACTTTACCGACGGTAATGTCGATTCAACGAACCCCCCCCAAACTGAAAAAAATAGTGCCGAAAAAAGAAGTAGGCCCAGCTGAAGCCTCGGCCTCGAGTTTGACTGGCTCTCTGGAGGATATTCCAAGGAAGAAATCTGAAATGGAAGATCTGAAAACTACTATTATGGGTGAGCTGAAAAAAATGAAAAAGGAATATAAAGAAGATTTAAAGTTACTTAGAGCTGATATTGAATTGTTTAAAGAACAATTTAAAGATGAACTGAAAAAAAAAGTAATAACCACAGTAAAAACTATGATGGATGAATGGAAGAAAAAAGCGGATGCTGATCTGAAACAACAGATGGATGAAGTAAATCTCAAAGTTGGTGGGATGGAATCTGCGGTTGATTTCAAGTTGGAACCTATTATAAGATCACCTGATCAACAACACGAAGCAATAAAGGAACTGACCAGTATTGCTGACTCAAGTGCTAAGGCGAATGAGAAACTTCTCTCCGAGAACAAGTGTTTAACAGATTTATTGAATAAAATAACTGAGAAATGTATTGACTTGGAGGGAAGGCAAAGGCACCAGAACCTGCGTATCGTTGGAGTGCGTGAAGGCAAGGAGGGAGGACAAGACACCAGAGAATTTGCTGCAAATCTTCTGAAAAATGTCTTGAATCTGGAGCAAGTACCCATGCTTGGCCGAGCACACAGGGCACTGAGACGATGCTCAAAGATGGGCTCAGCCCCAAGATAACTGATTGTGAAAGTGATTTATGATCATGTTTTGGAAGATATGATGAAGATAATAATTTGTAAGAAGAATCTGTTTTATGATGGCGACAAGATCAGCATATTCAGAGATTATCCTGCGGAAGTGGCCAAGAGAAGAGCTTTATTTACGGAAACAAGAAACATCCTCAAGAATATAAGTAGTCTGAAATATGGCCTGATGTATCCTGCCACACTACGAGTAAGCTATGATAATAAAGAGCATCATTTTAGCAAGCATACTGAAGCACTTGAGTTCGCTCATAATATCGAGAAGAAGCTGGAAGAGGAAGAAGAAGTAGTGGAAATACCGGGAGAAGAAGAAGATGAGGATGAAGAATAACGAACTTGAATTATATTCAACACTTACCTGATGTTACCGTTTACCCAGAGAGAAGGAGGAAGAATTATGAACTTTTAAAATTATTGGACATGGAGAGTTTAATGATTATTAATAATAAACTAATATACAATAGAAATAGTTTAGTATTAATAATTACTTACAAATGTATGTTATTCCTCCTTAAATAGTTTAAATCGATAGTAGTAGTTAAAAATAATAAAGCATTAATAAGCACAGAAATTTAACGCCCCGCCCTTAAATATATTGCCCTTAAGGCATTTACGGAGCTGGAATCCTAAACATCTTTTTTTTACTAATGGAAGTCCGTAGATTAACAGCCATGCTAGTGTGGCTTACACTAACCGCACTTAATTTAGTAGTAGTCACTTTTTTTTCCCTGCACTTTTCTATTAACATTATTAACTTTTTTTATCTTTATTTTTATTTTGTTTTTTATACGTTATACACTGTATTATATTACTTTACTTATGAATGGTATTATACAGTAGACTCGAAGAGATACGTATGTAAGAAAAAGTTATTAGTACTACCATTTGTTGATCCCAAACTAGGGTATGAAATTGGGATGAATATGCTGAGGCATCTACATCATTATAATCCACCTTAATACTAAAATGCAAGACATTAACAGGAAAAAGGGGGGTGATGGAATCACCTTCTGTAGTTGGAATGTAAAGGGAATTAACGAACCAATTAAAAGAGGTAAGGTTTTGGCTCAGTTAAATAGAATTAAATCAGATATAATTTATCTTCAAGAGACTCACCTAAAAAAAGACGCACAATACAGACTAATGGCAAATTGGATTTCTAGAGTGTACCATTCTTCATTTACTCATAAATCTAGAGGAGTTGCTATACTTATTCGTAAGGGTATCCAATTTAAACATAGCTCAATAATAGAAGATCCTGAAGGTAGATACATAATAGTTACCGGTGAATTATACTCGAAGAAAGTTGTACTTATGAATATATATGGACCTAATTTTGTTTTTTAAGAAAATATTTAACACTATTCCTATAGTTACACAACATAATTTAATAATCGGGGGTGACTTAAATTGTACTTTGGATAACTATTTAGATAGATCATCAACTAAAAGGAAGGCTATATCTAAATCAAGTGAATTCATAAATTCGTTTATTAGTTCAGCTAATGTCAAGGATGTTTGGAGAAATGATAATCCCACTGGTCGGGAATACTCATTCTATTCTCCGGTATTTGGAACTTATTCTAGGATAGATTATTTTTTAATAGATTCAAAGCTTATTCCATTCAATTATGACTCAAAATATCATAATATTATTATTTCAGATCATGCCCCATTAACATTCAAGATTAATTTAAAGGGTATAACTAATAGATATTTGCAATGGAGACTCAATCCTCAAATATTAAGTGATAAGGCTTGTTATGATTATCTGGTTAAACAGATTGAACTATTCTTTGAGACTAATGATAAACCTGGAATTTCTTCGTCTCTTCTATGGGACACATTTAAAGCTTTTATACGTGGTGCTATAATATCTGCGCAGGCACACCTTAATAAGGAAAATCGAAAGATTCAACAGAATTTGGAAAATGAAATAAAGCAATTAGACATGGAAAATGCTATATCACCATAGAAACATAGAAACATAGAAAATAGGTGCAGGAGTAGGCCATTGGGCCCTTCGAGCCTGCACCGCCATTCAATGTGATCATGGCTGATCATCCAACTCAGTATCCCGTACCTGCCTTCTCTCCATACCCCCTGATCCCTTTAGCCACAAGTGCCACATCTAACGCCCTCTTAAATATTGCCAATGAACTGGCCTCAACTACCTTCTGTGGCAGAGAATTCCAGAGACTCACCACTCTCTGTGTAAAGAATGTTTTCCTCATTTCGGTCCTAAAGGAATTCCCCCTTCTAGGGTGATATATAACAAAATTGCAACATTAAAATATAAGTTAAATGAGATACAATCAAAGTATGTTATTAAATTTTTTCAACAGACTAAACAAGTACATTTTGAATTCAGGGATAAACCACATAAACTGTTAGCTCGTCAACTTAGAAAATCAGATGAAGAAAAAATGATATATAAAGTTAGGTCTGAACAAGGAGAATTACTAACTTTACCAAAAGATATTAATGATAGCAATACTATCAAAAACTTTACACATCCAAACTGACGGGTCAATCTGATGGAATGGAAGCATTCCTACATGAATGTCATATTAATGGATTAGATCAGGAAGGTAGAGATTTGTTAGACGCTGAAATATCAGCAAAAGATATTGAGGAATCAATCAGATCATTGAAAAATGGTAAAGTTGCTGGCCCCGACGGTTTAGGTGTTGAATTTTATAAGAAGTTTCATGATTTGATTTCCCCACGTCTACAAACAATATATAAAGATGCCTATGAGCAAGAACAGCTACCAGAAACCCTAAAAGAATCTACAATTACACTCATTCCTAAAGTAGATATAGATCTAGAAGACCCAGGATCATATAGAGCAATTGCTCTTCTAAATACGGATCAAAAAATATTAACTAAAATTTTATCTCAAAGGTTAAGTTTAGTGATCAATAAATTAATACATCATGATGAAACAGGCTCTATCCCTAAACGCTATTCCACTTATAATTTGCGACATCTATTCAATATCATATATTCAAAAAGAATTAATGATATTGAATTAGCTGTTATATCCCTGGACGCAGAAAAAGCATTTGACCAGGTTGAATGGCCTTACCTATTTAGGATAATGCAGAAATTTGAACTGGGGGAAGGATTTTGTAAATGGGTTAGAATTTTATATTCTGGCCCAACAGCAAGAATCCTAACAAATCAAATGTTATCAGCAAAATTTAATCTCTCTAGGGGTTGTAGACAAGGTTGTCCGTTATCACCTTTATTATTCGCACTTGTAATAGAATTATTAGCTGAAAGGATTAGATCGGAACCAGAAATTTATGGATATAATACCAATACCACAATTAATAAAATATCTTTATATGCAGATGACGTCTTAATATACATAACAAAACCAGAGATTAGTATCCCTAAGTTACTTAATGTTATAACTGAATTTAGTATGTTCTCAGGATATAGAAATAATTGGAATAAAAGTGAAATTATGCCTATAACAGGAATAAAATTAAATAAATTACAAACATTTCCATTTAAAATAGTTAATGATCAAATTAAATACCTTGGAATTAATGTATCCAAATCTTATAATTCTCTATTTAAATCAAATTTCCCCCAATTACTAAATAAACTAAAAAATAATATCTTATATTGGAAAACATTACCAATATCAATGATTGGCAGAATAAATGCCATTAAAATGATTTTTTTACCACAACTACTATATTTATTTCAAGCTATCCCGTTATATCTTCCTAAAACTTTTTTTTTTTTTTATGATTTCATTGTCAATAGCTTTATTTGGGATTATAAAAATCACAGAATAAGTAAAATACACTTATGTAGATCTAAGATAAATGGTGGACTAGCACTACCTAATTTTTTATATTATTTCTGGGCGGTTCAGATTAAGAGTATGAATTTTTGGTTGGTAAACATGGAACAGGACCCAGCTTGGTTAAGAATGGAAAAGGAAGATTGTTTACCCTTTGATATAAGTACAATACTCCTTGCCCCAAGGGTGGTACAAAAAAAAATTAATAAGGAAAATCCTATAATTTTAAGCAATATACATATTTGGAAACAAATAGTTAAGACTTTACATTTAGAAAATATGTCGCTTTGCTTACCAATTATGAATAATCCTCTGTTTAAGCCCTCTTTATTGGATGGGGGGTTTAGACATTGGAAAAATTTAGGAATTATAAGGATAGGACATCTTTACAGGAATGGGAAATTTCTCTCATTTCAAGAGTTGAAAGATATTTATGGATTGCACGCAAATAATTTATTTAGATATTTACAAATCAGAGATTATGTTAAATCAAATGCGCAAGATTATAGAAATAGAGAACCAGGTTTACTGGATGAAGTGCTTAATAAGCATCCAAACACAGAGAAATTAATAGCATATATATATAATATCCTTTTGGACAGGGAAATACCAACAACAGAATCATTTCGACAAATATGGGAAAATGAAACTGGTTTACCAATATTAAAAGACTTTTGGGAAGAAAGTTTACAACGTATACATCATTGTTCGTTAAATGCCAGACATACTTTGATACAATTCAAAGTATTACATAGATTACATTATTCAAAAAAGAAATTAAATAGAATTTTTCCTAATATATCACCATTGTGTGATAAATGTCAGCACATAGAAGCTGATTTAACTCATAGTTTTGTAATATGCACAAAACTTAATAGTTATTGGACTGAGATTTTTAAAATTATTTCTATAGTTCTTAAGATTACATTAAATCCTGACCCAAAGCTAATAATATTTGGTGTTTTAGATTCAAATCAAACATTAACAGCAAATCAAAGAAATTTTCTTGATTACTGTTTAATGATTGGAAAAAAATTAATATTAACATTTTGGAAGGGACCATTATCCCCTACAATCAAAATGTGGACAGTGGAAATGTTGGAGACATTGCAATTGGAGAGAATTAGGTTTATCCTAATGGATAAACATGAACTTTTTGAACAAATATGGTCTCCATTCACTGATTATATGAAGGGGTAGCTGGGCTCAGCATTGAAACTCAACAAGTACCCGGTGGTAAAATCAGATGAAAAGGTTTAATCCGAGATTTGTATACTCGTCTCTATATATATATTATTAGAAATTGTTCAATTCATTGTTAAGATGTATACTTTTTTTCTATTTTTAAGTATAATAATTGTTTGTTAGTAATATGGATTTTTAACTTTTTTTTTGTTTGGGGGTTTTTTAAAATTCTTTAAAAAAAATTTTGCCTTTCTCTTGTCACATATAATCAAAATTATAATCACACTTTTTAAATTAAACATCTATTCTTTCTTTACTCTTTTTTCTCTTCACTACTAAAAAAATTGAGGCTTATATATATTGCTTTGTAATACTCATATAATTTTGGAAATATGTAATATGTATATCTGAAAAAATTATTATATTATTTGTAATACGTATGGCCTCTAATAAAAAATATATTAAAAAAAAATGTAGAATTTAAAAAAATTTTAAAAAAAGAAACACTAACCGAGTCAACTATTACACTTATGCCTAAAAATGATAAAGATCTAGTAGACCCAGGCTCATATAGAGCCATAGCACTCCTAAATACAGATAAAAAAATATTAGCAAAGACCCTAGCGAGAAGATTGAGTAAACTAATAAATCCGGACCAAACGGGGTTTATACCCAAGAGATACTCATTTAACAATTTGAGACGACTGTTTAATATAACATACTCACATAAAACTGAAGAAGAAGACCTAGCAATTATTTAATTGGATGCAGAAAAAGCTTTTGATCAAGTGGCATGGCAATATTTATTCAAAGTATTGCAAAAATTTAATATGGGAGAATTTTATCTCATGGGTAAAATTATTATACGATAAGCCGACGGCTAGAATACTGTCTAATAATATATTATCCCCGAAAATTCCAATTATCAAGGGGCAATAGACAGGGGTGCACATTATCGCCCCTGCTATTTGCACTAGTGATAGAGCCTTTAGCAGAAAGTATAAGAAGTCATCCGAATATTCATGGATATAATACCAAACACTCAAATAATAAAATTTCATTATATGCAGACGACATATTATTATATATTACAAATTCACAAATTAGCATACCAAATATACTAAATTTATTAGAGGAATTTGGTTCATTTTCAGGATATAGAATAAACTGTAACAAAAGCGAAATTATGACGAAAAAACCTCAAGAGCCGACACATCCGTTGAAATTCCCTTTTAGAATTGCAACAGAAAAATTCAAGTATTTGGGTATCCAAATTGCTAGGAAATATAAGTCATTACTCAATGCAAACTATATGCCTTTATTAACTAAATTAAATGGGTTGATTAAATTTTGGAAAACATTGCCGATGTCCTTAATAGGCAGAATAAATGCTATAAAAATGATCTTCTTACCACAAATACTGTACCTATTTCAATCAATACCAATATACTTACCAAAAAAAATCTTTAAAAAACTAGATTCTGATATTACAAACTTCATATGGGACTATAAATCACACAGAATGAAAAAAAAAACACTTGTGTAAATCTAAAGAATCATGGGGACTGACACTCCCTAACTTATTGTATTACTATTGGGCAGTGAATATTAAAAATATAATCTATTGGTTGGATAGTTCTGCCCAACAGGTAGATTGGGTAAGAATGGAGAAAGAGGATTGTTCCCCTTACAATATAGGAGCGATCCTTCTTTCCCCGATGAAACTGAACAATATAATATATAAGAAGAATCCAATTATTCACAGTATAATATTAATTTGGAAACAAATAAAATTAACTTTAAAATTAAGAAATATATCGCTTCTTTCTCCAATAGCTAACAATCCCTCATTCAAACCATCTATTATTGATAAAACATTTATCCATTGGGAAAGAATAGGAATTAAAATGATGGGAGATATGTATGAAATGGGAAACATATTATCATTCCAACAATTACAACTAAAATATAATTTGAAAAGTAATCAATATTTTAAATATCTTCAAATTCAAGATTATTTGAAAAAATATGTAAAAGGTTATCAAACTCTAACCTCAGGTTTATTAGAAGGAATGAATAGAAAGGCAGAATCAAGCAATTTAATATCATATATATAATATAATTTTAAATATAGAAACACCAATGACAGAGGCAATTAGAAGGGACTGGGAACAAGAGTTATTGATAAAAATTCCGAACGACAGATGGGAAAAAAATCTATTATATGTACATGAATGTTTGATTAATGTAAGACATAACCGAATTCAATTAAAAAATTTACACAGATTATATTACTCAAAAACTAGACTGAATAAAATATTTCCAAATGTTTCCCCCATTTGTGATAAATGTCTAACTCAAAATGCCACTATAGCACATTCCTTTGTCTCTTGTACAAAACTGCATTAATTTTGGAATGAAATTTTTGGAACCTTTACAAAACTATTTAACACAAAATTGAACCCCAATACAGAACTGATTATCTTTGGATTAATGGAAGAGGGAAGTAAATTAACTACGTTCCAAGAAGCTCTTCTTTATTACGGTTTAATAACAGCAAAAAAACATATACTCAAATTCTGGAAAAACGCAACCACACCAACGTTCAAAATGTGGACTTCAAATATGTCGGAAACGGTACATCTTGAAGAAATGAGATTCCTCCTACTAGGCAAAGTAGACCAATTCTTAAAGACTTGGTTTCCTTTTATCGACTTTTTACAAGCATATGGTGCAACATAACACAATCATGTTCAATTAAATGATTCAGAAACGGGTGACGGATGGACAATAATACGAAATAGGTATATCTCTCCAAATTTCTTTTCTTTCTACTTTCTCTTTTTCTTTCAATCTTCTTAGCTTTTTATCTCTGCTCTTTATCTCTTTCGCTATCTGTTTCTACTCGCTTGTCTATCCATTTCAACACTCTTTATTTCCTTTTTTTCTTTCACTGTTCTTTTATTATTAAATAAAAATAAAGAAAAAATAAATAAAACCTCTGTGAGGCAATACATTTTTTGGTTAAAAAAAAAGTAGGGAGAGAATAAAGTATACTGTTCTAAATTATGTGCAATTGCAGCGGTTTCTTGAAGATGTATTCAAGAGAGAGTTAGATTAGCTCTTAGGGCTAACGGAATCAAGGGACATGGGGAGAAAGCAGGAACGGGGTACTGATTTTGGATGATCAGCCATGATAATATTGAATGGCGGTGCTGGCTCGAAGGGCCGAATGGCCTACTCCTGCACCTATTTTCTATGTTTATATGTTTCTAAGATTGGTCACCTGTCATCCAAAGTGCAGGGAATAATGAGATAACAGTTGGTAAGGCATACATAAATTCTGCGACTTGTTAACATTGGTATAGAAACAGGCAATGACAATAAAGAAAACTGCAGATGTTGGAAATCTGAAATAAAAACATAAAATGCCAGAAACACTCAAGCAGTCGGGCAGCACCTATGATGTCTGGTCAACTGAGAATATCTTTCAGTTAATGTTTTTATTATTATAAAAACAGATGAACCAAAAACTAAATGGTGGAGGAATTCACCTGGTCAGGCAGCATCTGATAGGAAATGGACATCTGATGTAATGGTTCGGGATCTTGCTTCAGAATGCAAGCATTTAGTTTAGTTTATTGCCACCTATATCAAAGTACAGTGAAAAGATTTTTTTTGCGTACTAACCAATCAGCGGAAAGACTATACATGATTACAATCGAGCTGTCCACAGTGTAAAAATACATGGCAAAGGGAATAACGTTTAGTGCAAGATAGCGTCCAGTAAAGTCCGGTTAAAGATAGTCCAATGGTCTTTAAAGAGGTAGATAGTAGCTCAGGACCGCTCTCTAGTTTATGCTGAACCCTTTGTAGAACACTGATCCTACCTCAGCTGAAGTATTATGTTCAATTCTGTTTGCCTTCACATAAGAAGGACATGAAGGCATTAGATTTATGTGTATGGTGCCTGGGATTAGAGTCTGCAAGGATAGATTGCAGATTTTGAGATGGTTTTATTTGATAAGAGATGGATGAAGGGAGATTTTGATAGAAATATCGAAAATAATGCAGGGTTGGACAGTAAGGCTATTCCCATTGATGGAGGGGTTGAAAATTAAAGGTCACAGATATAAACTAAAGTAGAAGATATAAACTAAAGTAAAGGCCATAAGATATATGTGGTTGGAATTCAGGAAGCATTGTCTGCAAATGTAATGCAGGCAGGTTTCACCATGACTTCATGAGGGAAGCAGATACATTTCTGGTGCAGAAGAAAATTGCAACACTCCAGAGCGTAGGCTAGGGGATGGTACTGGTGAGACTCCTTGGTAGAGAAACAGCATAGGGATGCTGGGCTGCATGTGAACACAAGGAACCCCAGATGCTGGTTTACACAAAAAGGCACAACGTGCTGGAGTAAGTCAGTGGGTAAGGTCTACATGCAATGGCCTTGAAGCAATAGCACTTCCTGAGAGTGCTAAGGAAGAACAGTTTAGAGGAGAAACTACTAGTTACCTTCTAGTGCTCCACCATTGTGAGTGTGCTGGCATATTGTATCATGGTGTGGTATGCTGGCTGCTCAGCAGCAGAAAGGAGAGCACTGCAGAGAGCGATCAAAACTGCCCAGAAAATCATCGGCTGCCACCTGCCTTCTCTGGATGACATCTCCAGCTCTCGGTACCTCCGGAAAGCCAGGAAAATAATCAAAGACCCCTTCCATCCTGGACAGTCACTGGCAGTACAGGTGTGTCCAACAGACTCAAGAACAGTTTCTTTCCCTGGGCAACTAGAACTAAACTCCTTAAATAGCCGCACAACATGAGAATGCTGTAATCAATTCCACTATAAAACAGGCCACTCAGTTAATATTTCCTCTTTTTTTAAATTCTTTTAAAGTATTTACTAAATTTAAGTGTAATATTCCCCCAGTGCAAAATAACGTATTGAATGTATTGGATGTGACTTTGTCTTGTTTGGACTTGTTTTGGTTGCACTGATCAGGAGTAGCTCTCCTAATTTTGTTGTATTTCTAAGTACAATAACAGTAAGGGCTAATTATTATTAAGGAGTACCGCATGCGACTTTAGGCCCAGAAATTCAGCTGCAGACCCCACCATTATTCTGAATGAGTGCCACGGTAGACTGGCTGGCTGGCTGAGACACCACAACATGGATACAGCTGGGTGACAGTGAGACAAATGTGCATTGTAAACTTGAGAGAACTGTAAGTTCACTCTATAAAGAATCAATGTTGACATCTTCATCTAAACAAAGCAAGTAAGCAGTTTGAGGATGATTTGCTATACTCCTGCAAGCCTTTTGAATGGGAATACAGTGCATTCAGAAAGTATTCAGACCCCTTCACTTCTTCCACATTTTGTTACATTGCAGCCTTATTTTAAAATGATTTTTTTAAAATCCTCAATCAACACACAATACCCCATAATAAAAAAATGAAAACAGGTGTTTAGAAATTTTTGCAAAGTAATTAAAAATAAATAACTGAAATATCACATTTACATAAGTATTCAGACCTTTTGCTGACACTCAAAATTTTGCTTAGGTGTATCCTGTTTTCATTGATTATCCTTGAGATGTTTCTACAACTTGTTGAGGTCCACCAGTGGTAAATTAAATTCATTGTACATGATTTGGAAAGGCACACACCTGCCTATATAAGGTCCCACAGTTGACAGTGCATGTCAGAGAAAAAAACAACCCATGAAGATGAAAGTATTGTCTGCAGACCTCCGAGACAGGATTGTGTCGAGACACAGATCTGGGGAAGGGTTTAAAACAACAGCCAAGACCACGCAGGAGTGGCTTTGTGACAAGTCTGTGAATGTCCTTGAGTGGCCCAGCCAGAGTTTGGACTTGAACCCGATCGAACATCTTTGGAGGGACCTGTAAATAGCTGTGCATCTACGCTCCCCGTCCAACTTGACAGAGCTTGAGAACATCTGCAGAAAACAATGGGAGAAATGACCAAAATACAGGTGTGCCAAGCTTGTAGCGTCATACCCAATAAGACTTGAGGCTGTAATCACTGCCAAAGGTGCCTCAACAAAGTACTGAGTAAAGGGTCTGAATACTTATGTAAATGTGATATTTCAGTTATTTCTTGTGTAGGAGAGCATTAATGTGTTTAGTATAGAAATACAGTGTGGAAGTACAGCACAGGAACAGGCCCTTCAAACAACAATGTTTGTGTTAAACACGGTGCCTAGCTGAATTAATCTCTTCTGCCTGCACATGATCCATATCCCTCTATTCCCTGCACTTCCATATGCCTACCCAAAAGCTTCTTAAATACCGCTATCATATCGGCTTCCATCACCACTCATGCCAATATGTGCCAGGCCCTTGCCACCCTCTCTGTAAAAAAAAACTTGTCCCACACATCTCAATTGATTTTTCCCCCTCTCACCTAATAGCTAAGATCACTTTACCATTTTATTTCCAGTTTGCTTATCTCAGAGAACAGAGCTTAAAAAAAAGGTCTCCCTTGTCTTAAACTACCCTTCCAATCACATATTTATTCCTTTTTTTTACCTCATGACAATGAAAGACAATGCCATTTGACCAATTGTCAATGCCATTTGATCATTTATTTCCCTTGTAACATAATCCCTCTCATATGCACATCAACTACACCCACCACATATTACTCTCTTGTCTACTAATCTGACACGATAATCATTAAAGCCTACGAATGAGTTCAATTACACCTTTTGCCATCTGTTCTGTTCTCCATGTTCAAACTTTGCCTTCCTGAACCAGAGCATTTTTTCCATCGATGAAAAATCAGAGATATATTAATGTTTTTTTTAAATTCGCCATTCTCTCTGCTGTCCCTGCTGGAGGGAAGGGGAGGGACTATAAAACCAGGAAGTGCTGTGCCTCACTTAGTTTCTGTAAGATGCAGGAACCAGAGAGCCACGTCTCTCTGAATAGCACTGAACACATGTCTACTCAACTGTGAGTGCTCTTAATATGGTTTGAAAATGAAAAAAAAGGTTGGTTGAAAGTAAAAAGCCACTGCCTACAAATGGTTGTTTGGGGGGTTTGGGTTGAAGTTAAAAGGCACTACTGCAAATGGTGGCTTGGGTGCTTTGGCTTGAAGTTAAAAGGCACTACTACAAATGGTGGCTTGGGTGCTTTGGGCCAAAGTTAAAATGCACTACTGCAAATGGTGGCTTGGGTGCTTTGGGCTGAAGTTAAAAGGTACTACTGCAAATAGTGGCTTGGGTGCTTTGGGCTGAAGTTAAAAGGCACCACTGCAAATGGTGGCATGGGTTCTTTGGGTTGAAGTTAAAAGACACTACTGCAAATGGTGGCGTGGGTGCTTTGGGCTGAGGTTAAAAGGCACTACTGCAAATGGTGGCTTGTGTGCTTTGGGTTGAAGTTAAAAGGCACTACTGCAAATGTGGCTTGGGTGCTTTGGGCTGAAGTTAAAGGCACTACTGCAAATGGTGGCGTGGGTGATTTGGCTTGAAGTGAAAAGGCACTACTACAAATGGTGGCTTGGGTGCTTTGGCTTGAAGTTAAAAGGCACTACTACAAGTGGTGGCTTGGGTGCTTTGGGCCAAAGTTAAAATCCACTACTACAAGTGGTGGCTTGGGTGCTTTGGGCCAAAGTTAAAATCCACTACTACAAATGGTGGTTTGGGTGCTTTGGGCTGAAGTTGAAAGACACTACTGCAAATGTGGCTTGGGTGCTTTGGGCTGAAGTTAAAAGACACTACTGCAAATGGTGGCGTGGGTGATTTGCTTGAAGTGAAAAGGCACTACTGCAAATGGTGGCTTGGGTGCTTTGGCTTGAAGTGAAAAGGCACTACTGCAAATGGTGGCTTGGGTGCTTTGGCATGAAGTGAAAAGGCACTACTGCAAATGGTGGCTTGGGTGCTTTGGCTTGAAGTGAAAAGGCACTACTGCAAATGGTGGCTTGGGTGGTTTGGCTTGAACTTAAAAGGGACCACTGCAAATGGTGGCTTGGTTGCTGTGGCTTGAAGTTAAAAGGCACCACTGCAAATGGTTGGCTTGGTTGCTGTGGCTTGAAGTTAAAAGGCACCACTTCAAATGGTGGCTTGGGTGCTTTGGCTTGAAGTTAAAAGGCACTACTGCAAATGGTGTCTTGGGTGCTTTAGCTTGAAGTTAAAAGCCACTACTGCAAAAGGTGGCTTGGGTGCTTTGGCTAACTTCCTGTTTGCACTGTATATTGATTTTAGATAAATGCTTCCACTTGCAGCTGTGATGTTTGGCCATCTTACTCAGTCCCCCTTCTGCTCAGCAGGTGCAAAGGATTTTTCCCATCAATTAAAAATAAATGTGCTATTAGTGTTTAAAAAAAATTGAGAATCTCTCTGCTGTCAATCACGCCATGAAGGCCACACCTTTTTTGGTGGGAGGGGGAGGGGTTATAAAACCCGGAGGCATGGGTGTGGCTCAGTCACTGCATGATGGGGGAGGGAGAGGTCACCACTCTGTCTGAGCTGTGAATCAACTGAACAAACTGACTTCTAATGAACTGGGAGTTTGGTGTTTTGTGTGGTTTTATGGTAATTTTATGTTGGTTTCACCCTGC
Organism: Raja brachyura; assembly: GCA_963514005.1. The sequence goes on from OY740781.1 coordinate 149,144,731, forward strand.
TTGAAATGGTATGAAACTGCATTTGAATGTGATGGCCTCGCACCCTGTATAAAATGGTATGAAACTGCACTTGAATTTGGTGGCCTTGTACCCTGCTTGAAGTGGTTGGAAAGTGCACTTGAATTTGGAGGCCTTGCACCCTACTGAAAGTGGTATGAAACTGCTCCAGAAAGCCCCCCCACTGGCCACCAATATTGGAATTGGTGGAGAGGTGGAATGTTACATTGGGGGAGTAGCCCTCCTGTCTGAACATGGGACCCAATAGGTCCCACTTGGTCTAGTACTGACTAAAACTGAGTGTGTGTGTGTGTCATTTCGCCTTTGATTCACATCTCCTCGTAAACCCGACACTGAAACGGTGACATTTCTACATTTTCCAGTAGGGATTTACCTCATGATTTCAGAAAGCCCCTCTTCTGTAAATGTGTTTATTTATTACTCAGTATTACCTTAAAGTATTCACCAAACTGACTTTTTTTTCAAATCTAACCATTGGCCAGCTGATGATGTCACAATGCCTTTGCTCATGGCCCAGCTGGCTCATGGCCCAGCCTCCCCTCCAGCTCTGGATTAAAGCACCTGCTGTCAATTTGCAGGCACACTGTTTTCCATGAGTTTTCTCACCCCCCTCCCCCCCGACTAAGTCATTTTTTCGCCTCCTGCTGTGCTGTCGATTAGCATATCCCACCGCGCAGTGCCCAACCCACTAGCCTGGCCATCCACAGGTTAGCTCCCAGCCCTACTGAGAGCCCAGTGGCTCAACAGTAAGTACACTCATGCCTCGGCTCCTGAAGCAACAGCCCAACCGCTATTAAAGAAGTCCGCTCGCGCTCCAGCTTGGGTTCTAGAACTTTGCGGCGGCAGCCATGATCGTTGTGCGGGCGCGGAGCAACGTGATGTTCCCATTGGCTCTGGCGTCCATTACTCCCTCTGAGAGAGGCTGTCTATGGAGCCCTGCCATTCCTCCGTTGATTGCAGGGATACGGGAAATCATGACGCCTTTTCCTCGCTGGTGATCACGATCTCACCTGGCCCGTCCCAGGACACAATCTCCGCTCCGTCTCCTTCGCCCGATCATTTGTCACGATCGGCAGGACCTCCGCCATTTTTCACCGTCCTCAAAG